>JAEUYN010000218.1:0-60741 GCA_018257835.1 Euura lappo
CCACAAGTAAGGTAGATTTTCAGTCCTGAAGAATAAAGTGGTCGAAATAAATTATTAAAAAAATTGAAAATACTAAATCATCGTTGGAAATTACGAATTGAACGGAAACACCGAGTTTTAATGTAGCATTCTTATTATTTCACATTTGAGGTTGATTTTCAGTCCTGAAGAGTAAAGTGGTCGAAATAAATTATTAAAAAAATTGAAAATACTAAATCATCGTTGGAAATGGCGAATTGAACCGAAATACCAAGTTCTAATGTAGCATTCTTATTGTTCCACAAGTACGGTAGATTTTCAGTCCTGAAGAGTAAAGTGGTCGAAATAAATTATTAAAAAAATTGAAAATACTAAATCATCGTTGGAAATTACGAATTGAACGGAAACACCGAGTTTTAATGTAGCATTTTTATTATTTCACATTTGAGGTTAATTTTCAGTCCTGAAGAGTAAAGTGGTCGAAATAAATTATTAAAAAAATTGAAAATACTAAATCATCGTTGTATTGGCGGATTAGTCCGAAATACCGAGTTTTAATGTAGCATTCTTATTATTCCACAAGTAAGGTAGGCTTCCGGTCCCAGCCGTGGATCCGGAGTCCAAGAGTAAAGGGGTCCAAATAAATTATTAAAAAAATTGAAAATCCAAAATCATCGTTGGAAATGGCGAATTGAACCGAAATACCAAGTTCTAATGTAGCATTCTTATTATTCAACAAGTAAGGTAGATTTTCAGTCCTGAAGAGTAAAGTGGTCGAAATAAATTATTAAAAAAATTGAAAATCCAAAATCATCGTTGGAAATGGCGAATTGAACCGAAATACCAAGTTCTAATGTAGCATTCTTATTATTCCACAAGTAAGGTAGATTTTCAGTCCTGAAGAGTAAAGTGGTCGAAATAAATTATTAAAAAAATTGAAAATACTAAATCATCGTTGGAAATGGCGAATTGAACCGAAATACCAAGTTCTAATGTAGCATTCTTATTATTCCACAAGTAAGGTAGATTTTCAGTCCTGAAGAGTAAAGTGGTCGAAATAAATTATTAAAAAAATCGAAAATACTAAATCATCGTTGGAAATTACGAATTGAACGGAAACACCGAGTTTTAATGCTGCATTGTTATTATTTCACAATTAAGGTTGATTTTCATCCGAAGCCGCGGGTTCGAAGTGCAGGAGTAAAGAAGGTTTGACGACTTTTACGGAAAGCACTGCGAGTCCCGGGCGTCCTTTGAGAAGCTGGGACGATTTGAGTGACATGTTGTAGTAGTAGTTCTATCCATTTCATTTTCAATCATGATTTTCAACATTAGACTCCATATTTATTATCAGAAGCCTTGAAGACTCCTAAAAAATGTATTCCCTGCAAATCAAATCGACTCTCCAAAAAGTAGCCATCCATATTAAGTCCGCTATTTTGTTTTTCGAAATTACAGTTGCATATTCGTATTCAGCGGCCCCAAAACCCCCCGAGTACGGACTTTCACCCGAATTGAACAGGTTTTTGAAGAAATTTTTTACCGTTTTCGATACGCCATTTTGTTTTTGGGAATTCTGACCACGGATTTGTATTCAGCGACCCCAAAAACCCCCCGAGTACAGACTTTCACCCGAATTCAGAATTATGTCCGCTTTTTCGGGATTTCGGACCACGGTGCGGCGTTTAGCTTCATACATAAAGGAAGAAAGAACTCCGGCTTTGATTATGTGGTTCATTTTCATCGACGAGCTGCATCTAATTGTTTGACTACGATCGTCGTTTCGTTGCACAGACTCTGCGAGGACGCTCGCTCAGTCGGGCGCTGCCCGGCAAGCCCCACTGAAACTCTACGGCCCTATGCCGCTGGCTTATCGGTGCCAGGATTGGCGGACTTTAATTCACTATAACTCGTCAACCGTTGCTTGAAAAAAAAAATCGCAAGAACAAGTTTCGTCTTAGAATAAGTCAAGGAATCCGCCAGTGGACTCGAAATATGAAGGTTGCGGAACACCCTGTATATATATATACAGGGTGGGGCATTTAAAGTGACCAGGGCTATTTTGTCGAAAGCGAAGCAAAATGTCAAGAAAAGTTGCAGACGAGAGCTGTAGGGTTTTGAAGGGGACAGAACATAGCGCGTTCGAATTTTTATTAAGTGGAAGCGCCAAGGAGATACGAAGGTCACCTTTGGTTTTTCAAATGGGATGGTGTATTTTTTATTTTCAAAATCAAAAGAGTATTCAATTTTGAGTATAAAAGTATAAGTACACCAGTGTCCTAAAATTGACACTCAACAGGATATTTCAAAAATAAGAAAAAGATGTCCGTTCTCCACTTGTCTCAATAACTATCATTGAACAACATTCGTCGACAACTTTGTGTTCGTTTACATCACACAAGCCTTAGAGGCATTGTTTTCATACGGGGATACGTAAAAAATAAGGTTTATCAAGAAGTGCCGACTACACGTGAGAATATGCGCCAACCGATTATTGATGCCTGTGCGAATATCACTGAAGACACTTTGATGAAAGTTTAAGATTCTTTTATAAAACGCTTCCAGAAGTGTATTGAAGTTAATGGCCATCATTTCGAACAATTGCTTTGATAAAATGGTAAATTTATCCCACGTAAAGTGGAGAACGGACATCTTTTTCTCATTTTTGACATATCCTGTTGAGTGTCAATTTTACGACACTGGTGTACTAATACTTTTATACTCGAAATTGAATACTCTTTTCATTTTCAAAATGAAAAATACACCATCCCATTCGAAAAACCAAAGGTGACCTTCGTATCTCCTTGGCGCCTCCACTTAATAAAACTTCGAACGCGCTATGTTCTGACCCCTTCAAAACCCTACAGCTCTCGTCTGAAACTTTTCTTGACATTTTGCTTCGTTTTCGAGAAAATCGCCCTGGTCACTTTAAATGCCCCACCCTGTATATATATTATATATACGATACCAGTATATAATTTAGATCGAACTTCACTTCAGGTAAGTTCGTTTGATCTATCAATTGAATCTTCTTGAATGCTCGAAGAAGATCCTGAATCGTTGAAAACGACTGCATGCGGGCTTGGTTCTTCAGGGACTCCAATGGAATACCATCGATAACGTAATCGACAATTTCTTCATCGCAAACAGTACCTGGTTTCCTAGGATGATTTTATTGTGACAATAATCACTGAAGGATTCCCCACGCTGCCAGGTTCTGGCTTCGAATTTCTTCCGTAGCTCAACGCGCCCAGGTCGTTGGTCGAACATCGAGCTCATTTGGTCAAACAGCTCTTCTAAACTCATTGTGAAATGCGCGACTCTCGAGTGGTACCAATTAAACGCCTTGCCACGCAGGTTCGACCCAACCATGATTCTAGCCGCGTTATCGTCCAACTCGTAGGTACTTTGGAGCAGATTTACCTGAGTTTTCCACCGTGCAAAGCTCTCACCGGATCCGTTGTATTCACCAAGGAGCTCGCATACATTTTTGACGTTGATAGTCGATCGAGAAGTTGTTGATGCCTGGCTTGGCTGTGGCGATGCACGTAGCGCTGCATTCTCTCTCCTCAATACTTCGAGTTCTAAGTGCATCAGCTCTAGTTCTCGCTGTTGATTCTTTCTTCCCGCACGGAAAAAATTTTTCGATCACCACCGTCGCACATGCGAGCGCCGTAGTCGAAAAAGTAGGACGACTACGATCTCAGATTTGTGCGCGCACCCAGCTCGCAGCACGAGAGCTCGGGCTTCGCAGAGTGCGAACAGAGCCATCTCATGGGTATGGTAAGGCAGGGACCTCTTTATACGAGCGCGTCCGCGTCTCAGCTCGCGCGCGCCAAGTATACGCATATACATTGTAACGTGGCAAATGAGTTGCCCGTTGTGGCATCCCTCAACGCCGCGGAAGGCTTGCAAATATCCTCGCGCGACTCTCGGTAACGCGCATAGAATTAAGAAACTGTACCGAAGGGTCACGTGGTTCACTGGAGCAAGGAGCGACCTCACCCCGCTTCCCCGCCGGCCTACGAGCTGACGCGGGGAAGACGGGTCTAGCCATCTTTGCCAAATTCTACCTAGTCAGCTTCCATCTTGGTTTTGTCAAGCTAGCAGCATCAACCTGTTGCGTCGTGCTTAGAATCCAAGTTTTTGAACTGTTTCTAGAGTCTTCCGAGCCCCGAAACCTCCCTAATAGTTTTGCGAGTGCATTGTGCAGATCGTGCTCCATCCATTGTGCCCCGTCGTTGCCCAGGGAACCCGTGAACCGAGAAACCCGAGATCGCCGGACCGCTGGCACGTGCCGCGACCGGCGCCCCTGCTAACCGCCGACCCCAAGTGTGTTCGTGTGCCCCCAAAGACATTGCCACGCCACTTTTTGGAATACCAGCGACCCTCGATCCAAGGTAGGATCTTTTTAGTACCGATTTTCGCCCCCTGTGCGACGAGAGACCCGTTATAACTTTGTCTAGGTGGGCTTGGCTACCGCCGAGACCGTTGGAGCCTGAGACGAGGAGACCAGCGCCACGGAAAGTATCCTAGATCCGCCAGGATCGTTTTGCCTGCTTTCTGTCTCTCGCCTTGCTTGTATTTTCAGCTCTTTACCCCCGCCATCGACCGCTCGACCTGCACGCGCCTCCGCGAACGGTCGAGTCCCGATACCGTGTTTTACCGTTGTTTGTCTCATTTCTATTTGAATTTTGCTCGTGTGTGTCCATGTGTGCGTGTCCGTGTGATTCGCGCCTGTAGAGGTGGTCCCAGTTGAGACCCACGCTCTACGTAGGGTGCGCAGAATCACCACGCACGCCGCTTTACTCCAACCGTCGCCGAGCTACGGTTAGCCGTACGCTGCGGTTTGAAACCTCACTCTTTCTTGTCCGTCCGATAACCTCCCGCTCTACCGTACCGACCGTGAATTTCGATCGGGTGAGTTGAGCGCGATCCAGTGCGGTAGCCGTCGTCCCCGTCGAGACGAGTGCGCTACGTGGTCTGCGCAGGGATCGCGCGCACTCATCGCTGCGAGTCAGCTGCCGAGGATCCACCGACCGCTGGGTGATCCGGCTGACGCCCGGTACCGTTCCCCCCCCGTTCCCCTCGCCCTCCTCCTGGCCCGTGCCCAGTCGAGTCGAGCGGCTAGCTTGGACATAGCGTATTATATTCTGTATTGGCTCCTCTAGCCCGTATCTGTTTTTCACCCTCGAGATCGCCTAGTATCTCGGAGGGATTGTTAAAGCCAGTCTTTTTCATTGAATAAATACGTCTTATAATTGTTCACCAACCTACACAGGGTCTACTATCTTCGCCCCCACGTTCCCCTCTACCAAACACTGCCTAGCCGGCCTCCCGTCTCCTTCCACCCCTAATTCCTTCCCCCATCCCCGCGGAAACGCGGCGATTAGTTCCCGTAAGGAACTTGGCGCCCAAATCTTTATTATTTCTTTTGTTTAGTTTAGTACCGTCCATCCACGTTGGGTCGTCGGCTTCTTTTGCTAGCATTGTGGACGGGGTTGGTTTCCAAACAACCCCGAAAGCGTGTTACAACATGCTGCAGCGAGTTATACATTTGTGCACAATTACGCGGCATCATCAGGAAATATACATCGTAATATTTAACAAAGTTCCCTGCAGCCGTATGAAAGTGCAATGAATACGTTTTTGGAAGATCACGGCTTATCAGAAACAATATCCGAGAAACTGAAAAGTAAGTGTTTAGTCATCATTCAGATGTTTAGAAAAACATCACCTATACGCTTGAGCATGTGCCCTAACAATACCTATACATTCAATTCTTTTTCTTCATAATACTATATATGTATAAATCTGTTCTTCTTTGCATCTACAATTTATGTGACCTTAATTTTAACATTACGTCTAAAATCAATATTTTATTTTAAAAAACATTACTTGCACGACATGTATTGTACACGAGAGGTTTTCATCTTTATTACAAATAAAATTTTCGAATTTCTTATTGTTATTTCAAATGAAAAGACCAAAAATTATAATTGCTTATTTGAATCTTGATCTGAAGTCTTGAATATATAGGTTTCAATTATACTACTTATGAGTTGTTCGATACCTACAATCAATCAGGTTTGACGTTTTGTTTTTCTTTTACGTCAATAAATCTGAACCAATATGCAGAGTTTGTTTTTTTGTAATAAGTTATTGATTATCATGCACACACCCTCACATACTTGAATATATTGTTTAATTTCTCGCACAGGTCATGGTGTCACGGATGAAACTTTTTTTTGTTTGAGCGATGAGTGCATAGCCAAGATATTTAATGACGACGCAGGTAGTCTAACAAAATTCCTCCCTCTCTACACACTGGAGAAATATAAGTTGTGTGCAAAAAATCCTGTTGTCCAAGTGTTAGACACTCTAGAAGTAGACCAAATCAATGCGGATAGGATGCAGGACATGAATGTACCTTCGCAAGCAAGTAACAGTTCCTGTGATGCGAGTACGACTGACGCTGGTGCATCAAACTTACTATTTGATGATCTCCATATTGATTATGCTTCAGATATTTTCGGAGACAACAATGAGAAAGTAAAGAGAGAATAGTATATTACACTACAAGGGCCGAAAGTTGGAAATTCCTGCACTGCGCGTGATGATGCCCGAGGCGAAGCCGAGGGCCTCATATCGCGCAGTTCAGGGCTTTCAATCTTCTGCCCGCGTGGTGTATACTATTTTTCTTCATGCCCGGTCGAAAGTACGCTGACTAATTGAATTTTTATACCGATTTATACGTTTTAACAAGTGTTGATGCCTGCCCGACATTGCAGGCACGAGCGAAGCGAGTGCTGCTGGTCGGGGGCAGGCATCAAATAGATCGAATAAAACGTCCAAGCCAGTTTTGAGGTTATATCTCAAGCGAGAGTAACGTCGAGAGCGAGAGTAACAGAAGTTTGCGATTCTGGCTGGCTGCAGAATAGTCTCGTCAATCTAGCCTTTGACCCAAAAATAATTACAGACTGGATGAATTATATATCAATCGATGTGAAAAAATCCCCCAAACAACATATCGTGGTTCCCGCGCAGCGTGGAACGGACCGAAGCGAGCCGAGCGGACCAGCTGATCGTTAGGCGTAGTTTTGTCAGAAAACTCTTGCAAAATTAATAACGTGGAAACTATAGGTCCTACAATATCGGTTCCCACTTGGAATTTGTAGATGATTTTCTCCCCTACAACATGGTATTTTTGTTTTTCCAATCCGACAAGTGACATTGGAACAGTGCATGATTTTGGCGGTACTGCCCAAAATATTGATAGTTTTTTTTATTAATTTCAACAATTTACTGTCTAGAGACATTGTCTTGTTTTTGATATGCTGTTCGGGGGATTTTTCCGCGTCGATTGATATATAATTCATCCAGTCTTGAATTATTGTTGGGTGACTAAGTGACAAAACTCGAAGCGGGCGTCTCGTGTATTGGGTATCGGTGTGTGCGAGTAAGTTTTCGCTCCCGCTGTCACAGAGGGCGTGCGTGTAGTTCTACCAATGCATGAAAGTTAGGCTTTCTGCTTCAATACCGATGCCGGAAGTACGTACTTTCGACCGAGGTATGAAGAAAAAGAATTTTGAATTATACTTTCCGGAAATCGAAGGTACATTTACTTTCATTTCGTTTGAAATATAACAATTTACTCATTTTTCATGAGTTTCAAGGAAACTGATGCTTTGTTCGAATATGCTATATAGATTTCGTACATGGGATGGTTAAATTATATCATTTTTATTGCATATTCGACGTAGCCAAGTGCAGACAATTTTTTTGGGGTGTTTTCAGATGGAGTCGAATTGACAAAAAATCGATTGTATTTCGAATTGCAAGATAGTGTATTGGGTCGCATCATTATTGGGAAGTATAGGAATAGTAAAATTTTGGACCTAGATGAATTGAAAAATTTTTGTGTCCTTCGAAGGCTCAAAGAAGAAATCAATTATAAGTAAGTTTTTAGCAAGTTTATATACATTTTTCGTCATATCTAAATATATTTTCAACATGTAAAACACATTTTTTTATGCATTTCAGTACAGAAATAAGTGAGTCTCTACATATGCTGTCACAAAAAGGTTACTGTTAAACTAAAATAGTAGAGTTATTTCTGTGAAACAACAACCGTTGACCATGACCGTTGTTTCGAATCTTATTCAATTGGCATGGCTTAAGACTCCATTTTTATTTTATTTTTATTAATCAATTAGTTTGTGAAATTTTCGGAATGTTATTTCAGACTGTTATTTAAAAAAACAGAATATGTTGTACTGTGTGTGTGTGTGTGTGTGTTATTATTTTGTGCTTGTTTCATTCTATTTAGTCATTGGTATTAACATAATTTATCAGATCCTGCTATGATAACAGTAATATCATTCGTGAAAATTGTAACACGCTTTCGGGGTTGTTTGGAAACCAACCCCGTCCACAATGCCAGCAAAAGAAGCCGAAACCCAACGTGGATAACGGGACTAAAATTAAGCAAAAGAAATAATGAAGATTTGGGCGCCAAGTTCCTTACGGGAACTAATCGCCGCGTTTCCGCGGGGATGAGGGTAGGAAATAGGGGTTGAAGGAGACGGGAGGCCGGCTAGACAGTATTTGGTAGAGGGGAACGTGGGGGCGAAGATAGTAGACCCTGTGTATGTTGGTGAATAATTATAAGACGTATTTATTCAAGGAAATCAGAAGTGAACAATCCCTTCGAGGTACTAGGCGATCTCGAGGGTAGAAATCAGATCGGGCTAGAAGAGCCAATATAGAATATGATACGCTATGTACAAGCTAGCCGCTCGACTCGACTGGGCACGGGCCAGGAGGAGGGCGAGGGGAACGGGGGGAACGGTACCGGGCGTCAGCCGGATCGCACAGCGGTCTGTGGATCCTCGGCAGCTGACTCGCAGCGGTGAGTGCGCGCGATTCCTGCGCAGACCACGTAGCGCACTCGTCTCGACGGGGACGACGGCTACAGCACTGGGTCGCGCTCAACTCACCCGATCGAAATTCACGGTCGGTACGGTAGAGCGGGATATTATCGGACGGACAAGAAAGAGTAAGGTTTCAAACCGCAGCGTACGGCTAACCGTAGCTCGGCGACGGTTGAAGTAAAGCGGCGTGCGTGGTGATTCTGCGCACCCTACGTAGAGCGTGAGTCTCAACTGGGACCACCTCTACAGGCGCGAATCACACGGACACGCACACATGGACACACACGAGCAAAATTCAAATAGCAAAGGGGGAAAACAACGGTAAAAAGGCGGTATCGGGACTCGACCGTTCGCGGAGGCGCGTGGGGTCGGGATTCCGATAGTAGGGGGTGAAGATGCTGAAAATACCAGCGAGGCGAGAGATAGAAAAGCAGGCAAAAACGATCCTAGCGGATCTAGGATACTTTCCGTAACGCCGGTCTCCTCGTCTCAGGCTCCAACGGACTTGGCGGTAGCCCAGCCCACCTAGACGAAGTTATAAAAGAGTTCTCGCAGCACAGGGGACGAACACATAGACGATAAAGATCCTACCTTGGATCGGCGGTACTCGGGGGTATATCCAACAAGTGGCGTGGCAATGTCTTTTTGGGGCACACAACACACTTGGGGCACTACGCTGGGCTCGGGAGCCGGTCGCGGCGTGGCCTGCGGTCCGGCGAATTCGTTGTGCGGGGCTCACGGGTTCACAGGGGGGGCAGGTTCGCACAATTTATGGTGCACGGAATGCACCCAACAAGTCGCAAGCGTTTGCGAGGAGTTGAAGACTCGGAAGACTCTAACAAGGCCGTAAAACTGGGATCCGGAAGCACGGTGCTACAAGTGGCTTGTAGCTAGCTCGAAAACCAATATGGAAGCTGACTAGATAGAATTTGGCAAAGATGGCTAGACCCGTCTTCCCCGCGTCAGCTCGTTGGCCAGCGGGGAAGCGCGGTGAGGTCGCTCCTTGCTCCAGTGAACCACGTGACCCTTCGGTACAGTTTCTTAATTCTATGCGCGTTACCGAGAGTCGCGCGAGGATATTTTCAAGCCTTCCGCGGCGTTGAGGGATGCCTCAACGGGCAAAGTATTTGCCACGTTACAACACCCCCTCGCCAAACGGAAGGTACGGGTTCGCAGAAGGCGTACGCTTCCGCAGCATCCCTCTACGCCGATCACCATGTAAGAAAAGAGGAAAGAGAAAAAAAAGAAAATCGACAAGAAAGAATGACTAGAGTATGGCATGCTGTTTGGTGATCGTCGCAGGGGGTCTGCGTCCACGTTGAAGTTACCTTGACATTTGGGATTCCTCGCGTAACCCTCGGTTCGCGAGGGGGGGCTGGGGGAACGGTACCTTAATCCTATGGCCTGGGGGCTCACTCGACCCATTGGGAGGAGCCGCGCCCGGCTTTCGCGAGTCCGCGTATCTTACAAGCTATGGTCGCGAAGAGCGCGTATCTTATGAACTAGGATCGCGACAGCGCGTTTCTTATTGACTAGGATCGCGACAGCGCGTTTCTTATTGACTAGGAAAGACAAGAAAAGAAAATATAACGAGAGGAGGGTGGGTTTCCGCGAGTGCGCGTCTACCCCAAAAAAAACAAAAGAGAATACAGATAGGCGGGAGAATCGAAAATACTACGGGGTTCTCTGGGGTTCCCTCGAGAGCCTAGCGGGGGTCTCTAAACGCGTAGCGGATCGCGGCTACCATGGCTCGTACCATCGCCTCGTCCGGGTGAGTCCCTGGTTCTCGAAGGCGGTCCGGCTCACGCCAGAACTCGGTGTTTCCGCGCGGGTACGCCGGTTCGTGGCGGAAGTCACGCGCGGGTTCGTCACGGAAATAACGCTCGGGCTCGTACCCTGGAGGGTGCGCGGGGTATCCCCGGGGATACTCCGGTTCGTACCTCGGCGCTGGGGGGAGCACGTTCCGCCCCCAGCGGTCCTCGTCGAAGAACGCGGGGTCCTGCGCGGCACGGTACGTAAAGTAGGCGTTTGTCCAGGCCTCCCCGTGGGTCGGGCACGTTCGTTCCGTGTAGCCTCGCCACCCACACGCGTAACAGTGGATGCCCGTCGGCGCCGGACACCGGTTGTACAGACTCGTACTCGCAGGGATTAGCGGCCGGCGGAGCGTCTGGCTCCCCGGGGAACGGAGCGGCGGTGTCCACCGGCGTCGTGGCGTCGGGGGAGTCGCGTTGATGATGGCGAGGGTGGCCAGACGGTCGGCCGGGTCCTCGGCTTCCTCGGGCGGCCTCCCAATGTCGACGGGCGTCCGTGCCGGTCTCGTGCTCTGGGCCGGGCTCGCCGGCGGGGTCGCCAGCAGCTGCTCCTCCACCTGCGCGAGCAGGTTGTTCTCCTCCTGCGTCATCCCTTCCTGGAGAATGGCCTCGGCTGCCAGGAGGGCGTCGCGCTCCTGTAGCGTCACTAGTTCCCGGTCCCTCCGGGTCTCCTCGGACGCGGGACTCCGGCGTCTGACCCGCTGGCTCGGGCCCAGGAGCGGGTAAGTGGGTCGGTCGACTTGATCGAGGGGCTCCATCCCCGCCATCGGAAAGGCGGTGGTAGGTCGCTGGGGGCGACACCCTCGGGTTCGGGGGCCTCGCGAGAGCCGCATCCTGCTCTCCCTGGAAATGGACGGGCATTAGTAACAATTCTCCTTCGTTGGTTTGAATTGGAAGGGCCGGAGGATCAGGGGGGTTCGGGGTCTCATGCACAGTCTCATCTTCATTCGTACTCCCACCTTCGCTCTCATCCTCACTCGCGGCGGTACTCGCGGGGTTCGCGGGGTTCGCGGCGGTACCGGGGGGCGCGTAGTAGGGCTTGAGGTCGTTGATGTGACTCTTACCGGCGGGATTCCCGTCCTGGTCTTCCAGAGTGTACACGGTGGGGCTCCTCCTCCGCTTAATCACGAAGGGACCGACATACTTCGCGGCGAGCTTCGCGGCAAAGTAGTTCGGAGCGGAGGACAGTACCCGTTGACGTCGTAAGACTAAATCTCCTCGAGAGAATTGAATGTCGCGCCTTCCGCGGTTATAATATTTAGCTTGACGCTGGTGAGCGTCTTCGAGATTTTTGCTTACGAAGTCCCGGAGAGCATCGAGACGTCGAACGCGATTCTCCCACTCTTCGGTGGAGAGCGGTACTATATCGGGGGTTCCCTCTTCCTGTCGGCGAACTGAGTTCGGGGGGTACAGTTCGCGACCGAAGTTGAGGAACGCGGGGGTCACTTTCGTGGAGCTGTGAACCGCGGAGTTCATCGCGAAGCGGAACTCTGGTAGGTGCTGATCCCAGTTGCGATGATCGCCCTCGATATAGGCGCAGATCATCGTCTTGAGCACACGGTTCACTCGCTCCACGGGATTCGCTTGGGCGTGGTACGGCGGTATGGTGGTGTGGTAAATCCCGAGTTCGTTACACGCGGTGTCGAGGAGTTTGTTCGAAAACTCCGTCCCGTTGTCAGTCAGAAGGACTTCGGGGACCCCCCAGCGGTACACGACGAGTTCTTCCAGCGATTGGAGAACAGTTTTCGCGTTGGCTTTACGTAGCGCCCGGCATTCTACCCACTTCGTAAACAAATCTTGAATCACGATCGCGTGAGTAAAACCCTGGCGGGTAGGAGGGTACGGTCCGATGATATCTGCGGCAACGGCGATCCACGGTCGATCAACTACGCGGCGACCCATCAGACCACGAGGTCCCGATTGGTCGACTTTGATCTGTTGACACGTGTCACACAAACGCACGAACTGGGCCACGTCGCGGTACATGCCAGGCCAGTAATACAGAAGCGCGATTCGCGAGTACGTCTTCTCGATACCTAGGTGACCGGCACACGGGGGAACATGGGCTTCTTCGAGCACGGCGGCTCGACCTTCGAGAGGGAGCACGAGTTTCCACGCGTCGAGATCCGGCAGCAAAGGGTCGGAAAGAGGGTCTACGCGATGATAATACAATCGATTGTCTTCGACTTTCCAGTCAGGAAACTGGACAGGCATAGTCTTCACGTTTTCGACGCGACGGCGGTACCACGGGTCGTGAGGTTCTTCCAGGGCAGCTACGGGTTCGGTCACCGGTTCGTAGATTCGCGATAGGGCATCAGGAACGTGGTGCAAAGCACCCTTGCGGTGTACGATGTCGAAATCGTACTCAAGTAACTCCAACGCCCATCTCGCGAGGCGTCCGGTGGGATTCCGTAGGTGATGTAGCCAACGGAGGCTACTGTGGTCGGTAATTACGGTGAAGTGGTACCCTTCGAGGTAAGGACGGAACTTGCGGATGGACCAGAGTACCGCGAGGCACTCCCGTTCGGTGACGGTGTATTTCCGCTCAGGATCCGTTAACGTTCGACTAGCATACGCGATTACGTGCTCCACGCCCTCCACGCTCTGCGTGAGGACCGCACCGAGACCGGAGTCGCTAGCGTCGGTTTGAAGGGTGAAAGGGATCGTAAAATCGGGACAGGTAAGGGTAGGGGCCGTGATAAGGGCAGTTTTCAGGGCTTCAAACGCTTCCTGTTGTTCAGATTCCCACTGCCAACGCCGGTTCTTCTTTAGAAGACGCGTGAGTGGGTCTGATTTCGTCGCGAAGTCTTCGATGAAACGACGGTACCATGAGGTCATGCCGAGGAAACGACGAACTTGTTTCACGGTTCGCGGGGCTGGGTAATCGGTTATTGCGCGGATTTTCTCAGGATCGGCCTGCAGTCCGTCCTTGTTCACGAGGAAGCCGAGGTATCGGACCTCGGAACAGCAAAATTCGCACTTATCCGGGTTTACGGTTAGTCCCGCCGCGGTGATTTTACCGAGGACTCGATCTAACCAACGCAGGTGATCGTCGAAGTCCTGGTTTACGATGATGACGTCGTCGAGATACACGAACACGTGAGGTTCCATCTCAGGACCTACGAGGCGGTCCATGAGACGCTGAAAGGTCGCGGGCGCGCCGGACAATCCGTACGGCATACGCTTGAATTGAAAAAGTCCGCGGCCAGGGACGGTAAACGCGGTGATCTCGCGGCTCGCGGCTTCCAGGGGCACCTGGAAGTAGGCTTGACTCAAATCTATTTTAGTGATGTACCGGGCTTCTCGAAGCTTATCGAGGATGCTGCTCATATACGGGAGCGGGTACGCATCCTTCTTCGCGACTTTGTTAACCTTTCGAAAATCTAGACAAAATCGGTACTTTTCCGGGGATTTCTTTATCATGACGACCGGATTAGACCATTCGCTGCGGGAGGGTTCGATGATACCAGCGTTGAGCATAGTATCGACCTCTTTATTCATCGCTTCCTGTACCTTCGGCGATACAGGATAATACCGCTGCTTAATGGGCTCGTGACCTTGCACATCGATCGTGTGCATCGCCAGGTCGGTTATTCCGGGACTTGACGACGGAGGGGGTAAACGTTCGCGTAAAAGCGCGTGAAGTTTCTCCGTTTGATGCGAGGAGAGCTCGAGGAGGCCAGCGCAGGCCGAGGTCTCGGTACTCGCATCGTCTCGCGAGGGCCAAGATACGTCAAAGTAACCCTGCGCACCGTCAGGCAGTTTCCATCTCGCGCGGGAGAAATCTACGTTAAACTCAAAGGCGCGGATGCCATCTATGCCGAGGATGCACGGGCAGTCAATAGCAGGGGCGAAACGGATGTCTAGGTCGCGGATTCTATCGACGAATCGGACCCGCAGTCGAGCTTCGCCCGCGATGGTGTCCACGGCACCGTTTGGGTATTGAATTCCCACTCGCGTGTGGGGAGAAAGATTCGCGACGATGTCCGAGAAGAAGGGCATCGCGGTACGTCCAATGTAAGTTCGACTCGAACCAGGGTCAAAAAGTGCACGCAGGTCTTGCCCGGCTACATTTATCGTCACAAAGTAGCGCGGGTCGGGGTGTCTAAATCTAACCGTATTACTAAGGGTGGAGACGTCTCGGGAGGGCGGAGGTCCACGCTCGCGCTGGGAAATAGTGGGGACCCTTACCACTAATTCCCGCGGTCGTTTCCCGGAGTGGGTCCGGAGCCACTGCCTTGGCTCGGGGGAAAAACTCCAGGGTTGCCCCCTGACGGGCCGGACTGGTCAGGTGGGGCATAAGGACATTCCCGTACGAAATGTCTGGGGTCGCCACATCGGAAGCAGCCGGCTTGCCCTCCATGGTACGCTCCATGGGCAGGCATGGTCGCAGGAGGGTAACGGGCGCTCTCCGATGCTTGGGCTGGCGGTATCGGAGGGGGGTACGGGAATGGATAGGGAGCCTGGGGTGAGACCTGGTACTGTTGAAGGGGGGTGGAGGTTCTGGAGTGCCATCAAAGGCGGAGGTTGGTTCGTTGAAGTCGGGGGAATGCTAGTCTGGTTCGGGGGGGCGGTACCTGGGTTCGCGCGGTTTCGTCCTCGTCCCCCACGGGGTCTTCGGCCACGGGACGACTGAGGATTTGGGGCGGTAGTCGGCGGGGTCGCGGGGGTTCCGTTCGCGGAGTGTAGTGCCGCACTACCAGAGGGAGCCGGGGGTGTCGGCGCCTGATACGCGAACTCCGGTAACACCGAGTCTTCGGGTCGCGGAGGGGGTTGATATCTTCTGTCCAACGCTCGGGCGTTTTCAAATAGTTCCCCGGAGATGCTGAGCTCATCCAGGGTACCGAATTCGTATCGGGGAATCGCGAGGCGGTAACTCGGGTGAAGGTTCGCGTACGCGATCTCCAGCTGCTCGTCATCGGAGAGCGGAGGCGAGATTTTGGCCATCAGCAGGCGCAGGCTGTCCAGGAAGTCACTGACGCGCTCATCAGGACCCTGGGTGCGTCGTCGCACGTCGTCTTTTAAGCGGGACTGGAAATTAAAACCGGCGAATCGTTCGCGGCACGCGGTTTGAAAGGAAGTCCAGTTATTCCAACGGTCCTTATGTAATCGGAACCACTGCAGGGCCTTGTCAGCGAGAAGAAACGGCATCGCTTCGTAAAGATCGCGATCGGTCAAGCCGCTACCGACGCGGCATTCTTCGACGCGGTTGATAAATTCTTCAATACTTCCGCCTCGATGTCCGGCGAATTTCAAATTCCATTTTCGTACGATATTTTGGAGGTCGCGAGGTCGTGCGGACGGTACATTCGCGGAGTAAGCGGGGTGCGGGGGTAGAGCTTCCGAGTGAGGGTGACTCCACGCGGGGGTCCCTGCATAACTCGCGGCGGCGGGGTAGGGGGGAACCGTGGGTTGCGAAGGGTTCGCGGTAGGAGCGGGATAGGGGTTCGGAGGGATTGTAGCGCTCGCGGGATGACCGTACGAGGTCAGGGGTGCGTAAGCGCTCGCGGGATACGCCGTGGGTGCCACTGGGTACGGAGTGGACCACTGGCTTGGGTATCCGGGAGTCAGGACGGGGTACGCGTGACTAGGGGTCGGGTATGCGGTCGACGGACCCATCGCAGGGGCTCCGGTCGTCGCGGGGGTCGTCGTAGAGGTCGCGGTCGGTAGTGTCACGAGCGCGGGGTAGGATTGCTGGGCCTCGACGTCAGCCAGGCTGAGCGGAGGCTCGGCCAGAGTTCTTGGAGGTGACACGCGTTCGTCCTGAAAATGAACTCGCGGTAGCTCAGCGTCATTTCGCTGCTCGGATAATAGTCGCGGTCGCGGCGCGGATGGGGCACTGATCGGAGTGCTGTCGTATGTCGGAGTCGGGTGTCTTGCCTCCGGCGCGGGGGGCGGAGCGATATCTCCGACGGGAGAATCCAGAAGGGGTTCCTCATCCCATAACGGAGTCCAGGTAACGTTCTGTTGCCGTCCCCGGAGCTGCGCGCGAAGGAGACGCCACCGATTTTGGTCGGGGTCAGCGCTCACGCGCAGTCGGTACCGGCGGAGAAGCTCGTCGATGCCTCGATCCGACAGCTCGCACAGCCACGAGATCACGAGATCCGTATTCTCGAGGTCGAAGTTCGGCCAGGAGGACCCGGGGTCCAGGAGTTCCGAGGTCCAGTTCCCCATCGCCGGTCGGATAGCGGGACGCGCGGTTGCCGAATCGCGAAAAGGCTGACACTCACCGCTTCTCATCCACGCAGCCACTCACACGCATGCAAGCAAGCAGCAGGGGGGGGGGTTGACACACACACAGAAATAACAAACAGGCTTAACCTAATATTAGCTGTAAAGAACAGAAAAAGAAAAAGAAAAAAAAAACAGACCAAAAATCCAGAAAAATAAGCAGAAATGCGAAGAGTACAGGCAGTCAGCTGCAAGCAGGCTCTCACCAGGTGCTGAAATAAGAGATAGTGCAAGACAAAAAGCAGAGAGAAAGGGGAAGAAAATAGATTAAACGGGGGGGGTTGACCGGTACTAGGGTAGGCAAGCCGATAAGATGAAACAAAACTGGCTCGTTGAAGGCAACGACGGCGTTTTCCACCCGTTCTCGATACTTGGTCGCGGTTTTTGGGCAAAAAAAAAATCAAAGTTCGCGGGGCAGGGGTCGCGGGTTCACCAACGCGGTTTCCAAAAAGGTCTCTATCGGGCCCCACGTTGGGCGCCAATTTTGTAACACGCTTTCGGGGTTGTTTGGAAACCAACCCCGTCCACAATGCTAGCAAAAGAAGCCGAAACCCAACGTGGATGACGGGACTAAAACTAAACAAAAGAAATAATGAAGATTTGGGCGCCAAGTTCCTTACGGGAACTAATCGCCGCGTTTCCGCGGGGATGAGGGAAGGAAATGGGGTTGAAGGAGACGGGAGGCCGGCTAGACAGTGTTTGGTAGAGGGGAACGTGGGGGCGAAGATAGTAGACCCTGTGTAAGTTGGTGAACAAGTATAAGACGTATTTATTCAATGAAATCGGAAGTGAACAATCCCTTCGAGATACTAGGCGATCTCGAGGGTAGAAATCAGATCGGGCTAGAAGAGCCAATACAGAATATGATACGCTATGTACAAGCTAGCCGCTCGACTCGACTGGGCACGGGCCAGGAGGAGGGCGAGGGGAACGGGGGGAACGGTACCGGGCGTCAGCCGGATCGCACAGCGGTCTGTGGATCCTCGGCAGCTGACTCGCAGCGGTGAGTGCGCGCGATCCCTGCGCAGACCACGTAGCGCACTCGTCTCGACGGGGACGACGGCTACCGCACTGGATCGCGCTCAACTCACCCGATCGAAATTCACGGTCGGTACGGTAGAGCGGGATATTATCGGACGGACAAGAAAGAGTAAGGTTTCAAACCGCAGCGTACGGCTAACCGTAGCTCGGCGACGGTTGAAGTAAAGCGGCGTGCGTGGTGATTCTGCGCACCCTACGTAGAGCGTGAGTCTCAACGGGGACCACCTCTACAGGCGCGAATCACACGGACACGCACACATGGACACACACGAGCAAAATTCAAATAGCAAAGGGGGAAAACAACGGTAAAAAGGCGGTATCGGGACTCGACCGTTCGCGGAGGCGCGTGGGGTCGGGATTCCGGTACCAGGGGGTCGAAAGGCTGAAAATACAAGCAAGGCGAGAAACAGAAAGCAGGCAAAAACGATCCTAGCGGATCTAGGGCACTTTCCGTATCGATGAGGTCCTCGTCTCAGGCTCCCACGGTTTCGGCGGTGGCCGATTCCACCTAGACGAAGTGATTACAGGTGGCTCGCAGCGCAGGGGGCGAGAATATGGACGGAAAAGACCCTACCTTGGATCGACGGTACTCTGGTATTCCAAGTGGCGTGGCAATGTCTCTGGGGGGGCACACGAACACACTTGGGGGAATCGGAGGGCACGGGTTGCCGGTCGCGGCCACGTGCCGCAGTCCGGCGGTCTCGTTTTTCGGGGTTCACGGGTTCACGGGTCAGCAGCAGGGCACAATTCAGTGGCACTGGTAGCACCAGATATCCGCGGGGTTCAATCGCGAGGTTATTAGGGCTCGGAAGACTCTAAGGAATACTTAAAAACTGGGATTCTGTAGCACGGCGTAACCGGTGGCTGTTACTAGCTCGAAAACCAATATGGAAGCTGACTCGATAGAATTTGGCAAAGATGGCTAGACTCGTCTTCCCCGCGTCAGCTCGTAGGCCGGCGGGGAAGCGGGGTGAGGTCGCTCCTTGCTCCCGCGAACCACGTGACCCTTCGGTACAGTTTCTTAATTCTATGCGCGTTACCGAGAGTCGCGCGAGGATATTTGCAAGCCTTCCGCGGCGTTGAGGGATGCCACAACGGGCAACTCATTTGCCACGTTACAACACATCTCAACGACGCTCACAAAGTAGACACCAGCACAGGATTTGACGAATTTCAGTGACGCACGAAATTTTTTTTTCTCGATATGAAGCAGTGTTTTAGCATCGATGAAACTCATAGGATATATCCGTCGTATTACCCCACATATTGTGTAAAGTTTTTGAGAAAATAAAACAATCACTTTTCGAGAAAAACGGGTTTCCCTAATTTTAGAAAAATGAACGTCATTCCGTCAATTTTCAAAAATCCTCAAATTTTTCTTCGAATTCCAAAAGAGTGCGAAAAACCCTACAAAATGAGACCAAGATGAAGTATTTGCGATCATCCGTTCCGCAGATATAGCGTTATTAAAAAAAAAAGTGTTCCCTTTCCAAGAACTTTGGTAGCGCACGATTGAATGTTTAAATAGCCGTAACTTCGTAGCAAGATTTTTTTTTCCAAAACAAAAAAATACGGGTCACTTTTTTTTCGTCGAACAACAACATATTTCAATTTGAAAAAATTCCGTGAAATCACGATTTCCATTTTAGCCTTGCCTGCCCGATTTGAGATGGATTCGGTCATTTATCCAGCTTTGATCTTGCGACCATGAATTTTGAATATTTCATCAGAATATTTTGGTCGATACAATGCCCAGCAGCATTCAATTGCTTCTTACTCAGTTTGCCCTCGATCGCCTACAGCGACATTCAAATTAGCAGGCTTATCACTTACATTACATACATAATGGATCTGAATGTGTGTATATTACGCCTCCTCCTCATTTATTGTTTAATAACATTACTGCTATTAAAAATATGAAGCAATCGAAAACAGCATTAAAACATTTTGATTTAGCTTACGTGGTTTTTGGTTCTGGTAGTCGTACCGATCTTCCTGCGGTCCGCTGACAATTTCGGCTCAGACGTAAAACTGGTCTGACGAGTACTAGGAATTTTTAATCGGTTTCCATCTCGCTTCTGCTGTACCGCAGATTTACTATCTACAATTACGGAATTTTTAAACACAAGCATGTTTAATGTAATGTAATTTGAAAAATGTCAATGATAGTTGTTTTAATCGACTCGCATGTTCCAAACTTAGAACTGATTATAATTTCGGCTTACGATCCAACATAAGGAACGAATCACCATGAACGATAATACATACGGTCTGCGAGCCTTGCTGACGGAACTAAGAAGGAGGCTCATGGTATCGGTGGCGTTAGATAACAAGATTTCAACTTTGCGTAGGCCGGACCGAGGCACAGGTTAGGTAGAAAGAATAGAAAAGATTATGAATGCATTGGACCCGACCAGTGACCCAATTAGAAACTTGCAGTAGCATAAGTGACCTCTCAAATCTGCATCGCAACGAAAAGTTTAAAAGTCCATTTCTGAAGAATGAATATTTTGACCGCTCCTTGTAAGGAATTGTACCGTTGGACCGATTCAAGCCATGGTGCCTTGGTCTTCAATTGTTCATAACCGATGCCTCTATCAGATGAACAAAGAAATTTTTGATATTTTTTTCTTTTGGTGGAGATAGTGAAAAAACAAGAGGAAAAAATTCAAAAGTTGAGTGAAAAGTTGGAAAAAGATTAATATCTCAGGTTATTCTCACAATATCAAAAATGTCTCTGTTCGTTTGATAATGGGATCTCTTCTGAACAATTGGGGATCAAAGACTTCCAGAATCGGTGCACCGCGCCCTTCATTCCTTACGAGGACCGAGAGAGTCTTTACTTTTCTACATATATTTAGCGTAACTCCTGTATGAGTGAAAAGTGATATGGTGTAAAACATGGATAATGAGGGTAAAATCCTCCCCATACATCATGATTTTTTTCCAGATTTTATTGAACCCCCCAGTTTGCGAGAAAAAAATTTCTTATCAAGGATTTTTACCCACTTAAAGGTGTATATGGGGCATTCCATGTCAACTCGACCAATGATTTTCCCTCACCATTTTTGATTCGCTTCATAATTTTTTATACTATTCTCCGAACACAAAAAAGCTCTTCTGAATTTTTTCAGATTTTTCCCGCCAACCCTTATTTTTTTATGATTATTCAAACCTATCTCAAATACGCATTTTTTTAAAAATCTCAAAAAATTCCCAAAAATGTCTTTTTCCATCCCGATCATTTTGACACCTGTCCGATGATGGGCCGATTTTTTTTTCCCTTCTTTTTAGCACTTTAAACATTTTGAACGAACAAAACGCCATATTTCAGCGTTACGAAAATTCTAAAAAAATCCCAAATACCCCGTGATCGATTCTGAATCCATGAATATTTGAGAGTTGGAGAAAATAATCGTGAGGTATTAGATTCAGAATCGACCACGGGGTATTTGGGATTTTTTTTGAGAATTTTCGTAACGTTGAAATATGGCGTTTTGTTCGTTCAAAATGTTTAAAGTGCTAAAAAGAAGGGAAAAAAAATCGGCCCATCATCGGACAGGTGTCAAAATGATCGGGATGGAAAATGAAATTTTTGAGAATTTTTTTAGATTAAAAAAAATGCGTATTTGAGATAGGTTTGAATAATCATAAAAAAATAAGGGTTGGCGGGAAAAATCTGAAAAAATTCTGAAGAGCTTTTTTGTGTTCGGAGAATAGTATAAAAAATTATGAAGCGAATCAAAAATGGTGAGGGAAAATCATTGGTCGAGTTGACATGGAATGCCCCATATATACCTCCTTAAGGTGAAACGAAAGTCACGTGACCTCGATATGAGTGCGAGAGAGATAGCGCGATAGTCTACTTGGAATTTCCGAACGCCCTTTCTGCAGCCAAAACACATTCGATTGGTGTGAAATTGATATCGGTGACGCAAAAAAAGGGCACGGAGGGCATGAAGCTCTTGGATTTTCGAAAATCGGAAAAAAAAATGATAGATTTTTATCAACATTGTTCTGTAATGAAATAATCATTGTTTTCAGCGCTTACCTCTCAAATATACGAAAACAAATTTGCGTCATGCCCTCGGGGATAATATATTACAGTGACTCACATCAATACACGTGACATTTATCAAGAAACAACTGCGAATCGGGCGTTGAGAATAATTGTAGATAACACTATACATATACATCGCGACGGCATTCCAAACCTCGAGGTATTCGGCTGTAGAAGAATGTGGAGAATAGTACCCTGCGCGCTGGTAGATGGCGCAGCAAGAGAATTTAGATTGTGAGAAGTGGCGCCACTCGTGTCTCATATTATGCTCATTCAAATCTGAGATGTAATTAGTCGGGCTGCCCAATACCGATTGATTTTGACGTTGAATAAAATTTAAAAAATTCGTCACTTGTGAAAACTGATATTTTCTTTCACGCAATGAAAATATGATACTTTCCACGATGGATGGTTACCGACTCGTCGTTTTCTTGAATATTCCAATTATCATTTGTCAAGTTCCTAAATAATGGTTTTTATACGTGACGGTCATTGAAATCATTCCAAGTTGATAATAATTATGTCATTGACCGCAGAAGAAAAATAAAATCCAACTGGAATCGGATACCTATACCGATGTGCAGAAATTTTGTCATACCAGCAATTTTCTTCTCAAGTAGTTATTGTGATGAAAAAAAAAGGAAGGAAAAAAGAAAACAGGTATTCACGATTGAAATATAATAAGTACATTTTCCTTTTTTTTTTTTTTGTCAACTTTATTAAATTCATCACAAGTTTGCAATTTACTGTGATACATGACAATTGTATCAGTACATTGCTTTTGTCCGTCAAAAACATTCTGTTCTCAGCCTGCTTTGGTTATTGTTTACATGGTTCACTCTTTATTCAGTCTCCTATTTATGTAGTATTTTGTTTTCAGTGTTTCGTACAGAGAGTATCATCAATTGAAAAGTCACTCGACCACAAATTTCGAGTATGAAATTTGGAAACTATACTAAAGTTAGCTGAAATAAAATTCCGAATATGTAATTCATTCAATTGGAGATGAGAAAATGAGTGATGGATGGCAGCAAATATCAAAGCCTCACGTTATTCACTGCAATGTACTTGCGTTATACTTAGATAGTATCATTGGTATAATATTGTGGATGCATAAAAACCTCGTACTTGTCTGCGTTGAAAGAATTGTTAAAAAAAAAAACGAAAAAATATTAAATAGTATATTATGCACCTAAGGGCGAAAAGTTGTTTTTGACGAGTGCGAGGTTGTATCACGAGGCGAAGCCGAGGGATACAATCGCACTCGTCAAAAACAACGTTTGCCCTGTGGTGCATACGATATTTTATACACCAAAGGGAAATAAAGTGGTTTTTCTGGCTGGAACAGGGCAATAAACCGCCGTTTATATCCCTCAGGTGTATAATAGATACATTTTACATTAGGCAAGCTCGTATCGTAAAAAGAAATATGCGACAATTACAGATCTGCCATCCCAAAAGATTATAAAATAAGATTATAATATAGATTATATCATTATTTTTGAAAGCGTACACAGAGGACGACTTTTGGTTGCAACTTCTCACAGATTTCGAAATCAAAGCGACTTAAAAAAACCGTCTGACATTGTCAGGGTGATTTGGAATTCGTGACGAGTATTCCCTGGAATGAATCAGACCAGTACAGCCTGATTCTAAAAATTCTTCGTGCTCCAAAAATCATGCATATCTTAACAAAGTTCAATAATTCACTTTCTTTCAACGCACTTGCAAGGTTTCAGGCACACGGTTCATCCGTTTATGTCTCTCGGCGTCTCATTTTCTTCGAAGAGCAGTTATTCATCGTGTGAACGAGGGAAATTGAGAAGAAAAAATTCTGTGACAAGTTATGGTCAGTTACCGAAATTTAAGGCAAATCTGCTCACTCTTTTGCTCATATAACTTGGTCCAAGCATTTCGTTTTCTCAATTTCCCTCGTTTACACGATGAAGAATAGCTCTCCCAAGAAAATCAGACATCAAAAGTCCATTTTTCGATGTGTAATGAACTTCAGATAAGATATGAATAATTTTTGGAGTATGGAGAATTTTTTGAATCACACTGTATTTGTCTTCGAGACTTATTCTCTGCGATTTCGTTTTTTTTTTTTTTTCTCCATCATCCTACTTGAATATAAATTTTGAAAGATTGTATTGAAGAAGAATATGAATAATTAGGTACTGAGCAAAGTGTGATCCCTGTGTGAAATACTCGAAACAAGTTCTGAACGACCCTGTATGAGGTACACGCCGTTGCTTGGGCTAACAGAGGAAATAGCATCAGAGGACCAAATGCTTTTGAAAGGTGTCCAATAGTCGCAAGTGGTACGCAACCAAGTTGAAGTTTAGTTTCAACATAAACAAAATTTCAAATGAAAATCTGTTCAATTGGTGAATCTAGTCCTCTTCTTGATCCCGCTTGTCTTCCTTTTCTCCGGTATGCCGTGGTGTGTCTTGCGCTGTGGTTGCTGGAGTTGCAACTTTCGATGCGCGTTTCTTCTTAGGTGTTTTCATCAGACATCCCGTGCCTGTTTCAACACGCAGCGAGGCATCATCAGAGTCGTCCATGACCCTATCTCGCCGGAGACTGATGGATACACGTGTGAGAGTGCATTGAATGAAAGCTATAGTTGTGTTACACTATAAGTGTCATCTGTAAAGTGAAATGTGTGAAGTGAGAACGAGTTATCAAGAAATTCGTCTGTACTATTTTTGGTGAAATCAAGTAAGTATTGTTACGATCGCAACTTTAGCTTATCGTACCTAAATTCATTTTTCATTTTTATTTTATTTTCATCTAACGGACAAATAACGCAGTGCGGCCGCACTTGAGTGTAAACCTAAGCGTTATTTATTACGGTCCGTTAGAACGTCGTTTCTTTTACATTCTTTCGAATATTGTATTTCTTTTAGTTATTTATCACCTCCTTGACTGGCTAAACGGCACGTATTCCCCGATAACTAGGCTAGGCTAGTGTTACAAACGGTCAGTACTTAGAACCATGGGATTTTGCTGACGCAGATCACCCATGCTTCGCCTGTACCTCATTCAGGTTAACTCCTTTTCAAAATTACCAATTATTACAAGAGTAAACCTCAAAATCCGCTAGAGATAAGACTTCACCTGATTAGTTACCTATTAAGGAATGCTTGATGAGTGAATGCTGTTTATCTCTAAGCCTAAATTTAATCATTATTAAATCATAAGTTACAGTGAACAGACTATAGCCGCTGGAGGTGGAGTAATGAGCCGCAGCACGCGCACGGGGACTCCTAAGTAAGTCCCTACGCCTAACCAATTAGGAGGCGAGAAAAGTGCTGAACTTGCAGTTTGGCAGGCGCGCATTAATACACTAGAGTCCACCTCAGGAGTCGTGCACTTGAAAATTCGTCTTTCATCCATCAAGTCACATAGTGTGCGGATCGTGAGAACCGGGATAAAAGTTAGAGTCACAAAGTTCGGAATAACCGCCCTTACAACCTTGTGTTAGCATAGGATCACGGCCCGAAGGAACTCTAATCTCGTCATCTAAATTCTTTTATCATTATAAAACACTGAAGTTCGGATTTTAATCAGTGTATAGATAATCAAGTCCTGCCCTTTCAAACGGAAGGTAGTTTTAAGTAATTATAAAGTCTTTCATCCATCAAGTCACATAGTGTGCGGATCGTGAGAACCGGGATAAAAGCTAGAGTCACAAAGTTCGGAATAACCGCCCTTACAACCTTGTGTTAGCATAGGATCACGGCCCGAAGGAACTCTAATCTCGTCATCTAAATTCTTTTTCAATTCATTATTTCAACACTGAAGTTCGGTATCAGTCAGTGTTCAGCTTCCTGCCCTTCTTAACAGAAGGTAGTTTTAAGTGATTATAATATTCCATTTTAACATTTTCAATTCCATTATCTTTTATCTTTCGCAAAATTAGAATCAGTGCTTTAAACTCTCCGCATAGTTTCAATCGCCTAAATAACGTGCTTGATAAAGACCCTGGACTGAGACATATTACATCAACAGTGTATTAGTGGAACGTGCGTCTGCCAACCTGCACAGCAGCCCGCCGGTACGCAACAGCAGCCATACACCTACACCTACACCTGTGGCTCATTCCTCCACTCGCCGAAAGCTAAGTCTCGACGCTCGTTAAAATCTGTTTCATTTCCATTTTTATGTATTTTGTATATTATTAATCGTTAGGAAATTAGAATTATTGCAAGATTGAAGCGATATAGAAGGATTGAAAATCAAGAGAATTCCATAAATTAGAGTTTGATTTAATAGAAGAAAGTTATATTACTTTTGTAAAATTATACTGACTGACCGTTAGTAGCATTATATTTATCCGTGTTTCATTTTATTTTATAATTCATGCAACTATTACTCATTGTGTAGTAGTTGCACTTCATTGACTTTATTAATCGAGAAGAATATATTTCAACTTTTACCTAATTAAACATCATTTTATTTTCAAAATTACCTTTCTTTTAGTTTAATTTAGTTTCAGCCCTATTAATAATTTGCTTAAACAATAACGGGCCTGTATAGGACGTTGAACAACCTCGGATCCCATCGGGTGATTCAATTATAACATTCCTGACAGAATCACTCATAAAAAAGATTGTTCGTAAGAACAATTGTTCATCTTGAAGCGAGTAGCATAACACCTGGTTATTTAGATATTTAATTATTTATTTGACTTGTTCGCTCGGACTAGCCGCTCGTAACAAGAGAATTGGTGTCAGAAGTGGGATACTGAATTGTTTAAATATTGTTTAAACAAATTGAAAAAAAAAAAAAAAAAAAAATAATAATTTTTATTATTTATTTTTCAAAATTTTTCAAGATATTTCATTTTATTAGACACACAATTCTCACCCTTCAATCCTTTGCATTGTTTCAATCTTGCAAGGAATTACCAAATTTTCCGTGTATATATTATATATAATTATAATTAAAAATGCCAAACGATAACAACTCAGGAGCAAATAATAACGGCTCGAATATGGACACGACCGCTAACATGAGCGAATTCATGACGTCCATGGTAGGATGCTTTTCGTTACAACAGTGTGTAATGGGTATCGGAACCTATGATGGTAGGACCAGTTCATTAAAAGATTTTATTCAAGACGTGCAGAACGGCGCGGCTTATGTGCCAGCAGCCTCAGAATCAATTTTGTACAAAATATTATAGGTAAATTGAAAGGAGCAGCTCGCGACAGTGTAAACGGAAAAAGTTTTGCGACAGTAGACGAGCTGATTAAACACCTTAAAAAGAGATTTGTTAGAGGCAAAGATTACCCTTATTACAGCCACGAGATAGAAAGCATTCGGATGAAAAGAGACGAGTCCGTTAGTGACTTTTACGATCGATTGAGTCTGTTGATTACTGCTGCGAGGATTTGTCTGGTTGACGAGTTCGGGAATGATAATCTGGAGGCAATGCTGAGACCTTTGATGCGGTGTGCATTAAAAGCGTTTTTGCGTGGGCTACCGGACGATTTGTCTAAATTCGTGATTAGTAGTGATCCAAAGACGATAGAAAAGGCTTACGAATTAGCTTTGCGAATCGAAGAACAGGATAGTAGCGGAACAGCGCGATCGGTCGAAAAAAATAAATCAATTATTCGATCTAGTTCTCCTAGCAACGGTTACTGGGACAGAAATCCGCGTGAATACTCCAATTATTACGTTACCGAAAAATCGGGAGAACAGACTAGCGGAACGACAGCTAGCGCGTCGAATTCATCGGGCGGCATTCTCCGACGGCAAAACGTAAGTGAATCGCGACGGACGACCGAGTATCCTTACAATCCAACGGACCACCATTATCAATCGCCTTATCCGGGATTTCCACATCCGGGATATTTTCCTCCCTATCCTTACGCATATCCACCTATGCCATTCTATCCCCCTTACGGATACCCGCCATATTACCCACCGCGAAGACCTAACTCACCGGGAACCTCTAGAGACAACGAAACTAGACAGACGCAGAGATCAAATTCACCGGGTTCAGATCGTCGATTGTTCGATTGGACAAAGCCAAGTGACCGAGGAGGCTGGAGACAGCCGCCGCGAGACCCTGGAATGCGATCGCGGTCACCTTCCCCGAATAATTATAAAACAACAGAACATTTAAACTCCGAGTCGACCCGACGACAAGACGCAGCGACGGGTCCAGCGACATCCGAGCGTCACCCGTCGGTAAGGTTCGCGACGACGGACGACGAGTCTTATCGTGCGGAGGAGATAGAGAAGCACCAGTCATAAGAATCAAATCACCGGAATTAAAATCTGGAAGCGGATTCTTCCTTGTAGATACCGGAGCGGACATTAATTTAATAAAAGCAAAATCATTAGATCCAGACGTTCGTGTATTCGTGAGAAATTCCGTTTTAATATCAGGAATAACCACCGACCAATTAGAGACATTGGGTAGCGCGAATGTAACATTACAAGGACGACCACACGTTTTCCAAGTGGTTAGATCGGATTTTCCAATAGTTTGCGACGGAATCTTAGGAAAAGATTATCTGAGGAAAGAACGAGCCGAAATTTCGTTCCACCATAACACCGTAGTTACGAAATCGGAACCAATCAGACCGCTTCGATTCGAAGGTGAAGATTCAGACCCAGAGCTTAAAACCAAGCCACCGAATAAACGTATTTTTAAAATAAAGGCTCGAACCAGACAAGTTATCGCCGTAGATGTCAAAAATACGAATCTGAAAGAAGGGTATTTACCACAAATACCCTGCGGTAATCAATTATACATAGGCGAAGCAGCCGTTAAAGTAAAATCAGGCGCGTGCCATGTATTAGCAATTAATACTTCCGATAAAGATCAAGATATCGAATTAGAACCGCAAGAATTGATACCTTTTGAGTATCACAATTGTCCAGAAGAGCTTGGATACGATTCAGACTCTGGCGAAGAACAACCACCACCAATAACAACAGGTAGGTTTGAAGAAACTTTATCTAAATTACGTTTAGATCACCTAAATGAAGAGGAGAAAAACCATGTGTTGGATTTGATCGAAGAATTTCCACAAATTTTTCATTTACCGGGAGATAAATTAAAATTCACACCAGTAACCAAACATCGTATTCCAACAAAAGACGATATACCGATTAACACGCGACAATATCGTTTTCCTCCTGTTCATAAGGACGAGATCAAAAGACAGATAGACTTGAAAATTGAGAATAATATCATAACGCCGTCAGAATCACCATATAATTCACCGTTGTGGATTGTACCTAAAAAGCCAGATTCCAAAGGGAACCTGAGGTGGCGGATAGTTATGGATTACCGCGAGTTAAATGATAAAACAATCGGAGACGCGTACCCTTTGCCGAACATTACTGATACATTAGACCAATTGGGCGGAGCCATGTATTTTTCAACTTTTGACTTAGCCAGTGGATTCCAACAAATCGAAATGGATCCGCGAGATCGAGAGAAAACCGCTTTTACAACACCACACGGGCATTACGAATACCTTAGAATGCCTGAAGGGCTTAAAAATGCACCCGCCACGTTTCAAAGGTTAATGGATCAGGTATTACGCGGATTACAAGGAACGGAGTGTTTCGTTTACCTGGACGACATTGTTGTCTACGCGAAAGACCTTAAGGAACACGAAAATAAAATCCGACGATTGTTTTCTCGTTTAGCCGACGCGAAATTAACTTTACAACCGGACAAATGTGAATTTTTGAAGACCGAGGTTGCCTACCTGGGTCATGTAATTAGCCGTGAGGGAGTTAAGCCTGATCCCAAGAAGGTCAGAGCTGTGAGAAAATTTCCCCGTCCTAAAACTCCCAAACACGTGCGACAATTCTTGGGACTGGTCGGTTATTACCGTAGGTTCATCAAAAATTTTGCGCGTAAGGCTAGAGCCCTAACGAGATTATTGAAAAAGAACGCAAAATTCGTTTGGGGTAAAGAACAACGCAAGAGTTTTAGATTATTGCGGAAAGCCTTATGCACAGGACCGATATTACAGTTTCCAGATTTCGCGAAACCTTTTAAGGTAACAACAGACGCATCAGATTACGCGATCGGAGCCGTATTGAGTCAAGAAGTTGATGGCTGCGATTTGCCAGTTGCTTATTTATCAAGAGCTTTAATCGATGCTGAGCAAAATTATTTCACCACCGAAAAGGAATGTTTAGCTGTTTTGTACGCAGTTTTGCATTTTAGACCGTATTTATACGGAAGAAAATTTGCTCTGGTTAGCGATCATGAACCATTAAAATGGATCAATTCAGTCAATGATCCAGGACAGCGACTTTTACGTTGGAGATTTAAACTCGCGCGAAATTACGAGTACGAGTTCGAACACAAACCGGGAAAACTCAACGTAAATGCAGACGCGCTGTCTAGAAATCCGGTTAGGAGTGATCAATCGTCAAGTTCGAGTTATAGTGATAGCTCAGATGAGAATTTTTCCGACGATGAATCAGAGTCAGATGAAGAACAAGTATATTCGGTAGAATCATTGCCAACTTATTCAAAATTTATAAAATTATTAGAATCAAGAGAAATAAAAAATCCGGACATTGTAGAAGTCCACGAAGATCTTTTTAATTTGAATGACAATTATGCACATGCCATTTCGACAGACTTCGGTCTAGGAGCAGGCATAGCATTAGAATTTCGAAACAGGTACGGAGTACCTGAAGAACTCAAAAAACAGGCGAAATTGCATGGAATAGCGAAACAAGAATTACCAGATAGGAATATCTATCATTTAATGACCAAACATCAGCGCAGTGGTAAACCAACGTGTGAAGACATGTATCTGACTCTGATTAATTTGAGGAAACAATTGGAGAAAGATAACGTAAAATCGATTAGCATGCCAACGATTGGTTGTGGTCTGGATAGATTACCCTGGAGTAAAGTACGCGCAATGCTGTGCTTGATTTTCAAGAATACCGGAATTAAAGTAACAGTATGTACCAACATCAGACTAAAATCTAATGAAGATACAGAAGTTAAGGTAATGCCGATTACACGACAATCTAGTAAGCGGAAGGAGCAAGAAAAAGAAAAGGCTCAAGCACAGGCTACAGGAACAAAATCACGTAGGCCATTAGCTAGATCAATTTCAGAAGTGCCTAAAACAAAACCAGTAGGTATCCAAAAGAGAAATAGATCCAAAACATTACCAGAGTTAGATGTTAGTGCAATTGCGTTGCGCACGCGTTCCAAGGCAGATCCGTCGAGTTTACAAAATCCAAAATTGACTAAACCACAAAAACCGAGTTCAATCCCTAAACCAGGATTTTCAAGACCAAGTCATAAAGCAATTTCAGACAGTTCCGACAGTGACGATAGACCGACTCAAGGATCGAAATCGAGTTTGATCCCTAAACCTACAGTGTTAGGGGCGAAACCCTCTTTAGATCCGATAACTGAGAGAACGTTCGAAGATTCAGCTGCAGACGAATCTTCTGACCCGCCGGCCTATCGTAAGAATAGAAGTATTTTGCCAAATTTAGGTTTTGACACTTCAACCGTACATTTACCATTAGCTTCAACATCAAAAACACAGACGACTGAGAAACGTGACAATATGCCGACAGAATCAGAAGTAGAAGCAGACGATGAAAATATTGGTATAGAGATTGACGCGCAAAACAATAGCAGTACTAGCGAAGAGTTAGACGACAACGTTTTCACCTTTAGACCCCCTGTAAACCTTGGAGGTTTACATGAGACTGATGAGGACAACCCCATCGACCTAAGGGAACTCAATGAAATTCGAGAGTCTATCGGTCGTTTTAACAAATCACTTCACGACAAAAGCATAGTACACAACGACGATGAGGAATATTCGTTTGCGTTACCGAGAGCCATATCAGTAGACAAGGACTTAGATGAAACATCTAGGGAAATTCTAGCAGAACAAGATCCGTTCAATGATGAGACATTAGATGAAGAATTGAACGATAGAATTAACAAGTTATTGCAGAAAGCAGACAAGGCCGCGAAACAATCTGTGCGAACTGCACCAGCTGTCGACATTCCGAGAAATCCGAATGAAACAATTATTAGACAGCCGATGCACAGAGCAGGGCTCCCAACACCGTTAGTTGCACCCCGTCCGATAGCACTTTCCACCCCCTACCCAGGTATAGGAGGTCAAGAAACACGTGTTAGGCAGGACAATGAGGTAGTAAACCCACCACGGGTAGTAAAAGCACCCAGACGATTGGAGCAGCAGTTAGTTTCGGAGAAGGCTTCACCTTTCATACAAATAACTGAAGAGGTTTTGCCAGAAATAACATCAAGTTCACCTTTGAATATCCCAAGTCACAAAAACAAAAGACCAAACCAATTGACAAAAGGTTTACCTTCGAAAACCAGCGTGATATCGACTAGAGAAAATTTGACTTACGTTAGAGACAATTACGTGCATTTCACATCAATAGATTCAGAAATAAGCACGCCAATTTCAAAATTATTAGCTGATTTGGACATCATAAATTTTGACGACCAGCGCGAAGAAAAACCAAAAATAGGGCAAGTTTTCGTAACAAAATACGGAAAACATCAAGTCTTCAGCGTGGTAGTTAAGAAGAAGTATTATGACCAAATTATGTTGGGAAATGTAGTTTTGGGATTGGAAAATTTGAGGATATTATTGGAACATTTGGAAATTAAAAATTTCAGAATTTCAAAATCGGGAGATTTTACCGACGAATTAATAGAAGAAAATTGGTTAGAAATCTTGAAGGAAAGTTTCGAAGATAGTGACATTAAAATCACGATTTGTAACGGTGTAACAGAAGTACCCCCTGAGGAAATCCGATCAGACATCATCGCAGAAATGCATTGTAGTATGATCGGAGGTCACAAAGGGATTACCAAAACCTACCGTAGGATTCGCGAGCGATTCTACTGGCCGAAAATGCGAGATGATATAACATCTTTTATCCGCAAGTGTAGTAGTTGCCAAGAGCAAAAATTAGTTCGTATAAAAACCCGCGAACCTATGCAAATAACAGATACGCCATCAGAACCGTTCGAGAAAGTATCCCTCGATAGTGTAGGCCCACTTCCTGCTACACCTAGCAACAACAAACATATACTAACTATGCAAGACAATTTGACGAAATATTGTTTAGCCGTACCAGTACCAGACATCAAGGCTGTAACAATAGCACACGCCTTAGCTAAATCTTTAATTTTGCAATTCGGAGCCCCGCGAGTCGTATTAACCGACAGAGGAACTAGTTTTGTAAATAAAGTATTTAGAGAATTGGTTCGGTTATTCAAAATCAAGCACATAACGACGTCAAGTTACAGACCACAATCAAACGGCGCCCTAGAACGAAGCCATATAGTGTTGACCGAGTATGTTAAACATTATCTTCAAGAATTTGACGATTGGGATCAAATAGTACCATTTGCTATATTTTCCTATAACACGTCCGTGCACGAGGCTACCAACTTTACCCCTTACGAACTAGTATTCGGAAGATTAGCACGTTGCCCCACCTCGTTCCCCGAAAGGAAGAAGGAAGTTACTTACAATTCTTATCTGAGTGATCTGACTTTAAGAATGCGAGAAATGAACGATCTAGCGAGGAAAAACTTGATAGAAGCTAAAGAAAGGTCAAAGATCACTTACGATCGGAAAGTGAACCCATTTAAGGGTCGGATAGGGGACATGGCACGCGTATTGATAGACGTACGGAAAGGAAAATTTGGTAAAAGATATGCAGGTCCATATAAAATTGTTAAAATTTTAGAAAATAATAATGTAGTTTTAGAAATGGAAAATGGAATGAGATTTGTGAAGCACACAGACAAGCTCGAATTGGCACATTAAAACACCCAAAATTATACAACTCCTGACAAAGACAGAAGACAAAATTAGCTTCGAACAAGTGCTACGCACTATGAGAAATTTCCTATAGTTTGAAGTAAAACAATTACAATCACAACCCACAACAAACACATTCGAGAAACTGACAAAGTCGAAATTTTTACAAAACACAACAGAACGTTCGTTAAAAATTCATACACCGACATTCATATACGACACGCGGAGAAGCAAAGCACAAAAGACCGATTGATTAATTGGGAATCAAATTGATTTGAAGAATTGCCTTAACCACAGCACTGAAGATGAAGTATTACGTGTCAGTGTTAATGTTATTCGCGAATACAACCGCGACCGACGATGAACAGACAGATGATTATGAGGACGTAATCAATAGACAGTAGCCCGGGTTCATATTTTGAAACGATACATAACATCAAATCTAAACGTGAAGAATGGAAAATCGTTTTCTTCATTGATGCACGGAGATTAGACAACGGGTTACCTGAAAGATTCAAAAATGCCAGATTAACAAATGCCATCGGCATCAATACGAATTACGAGTTTTGCATTTGTTTTAGCAAAAAAAAAAAAAACGGGGGTATTGAGATTTTGCGGACAGTCCACCAGACGCAATCCGTACCAGACCATCGAGATTGATTTTAATTTTTTTATGTAAGAAATTTAATGAAAATTGGGTTTTAAATTTTTATTTTTATTTTATTTTTTTTTTATTGGAAAAAGATTTTATTGGGAAAAGTGGATTTTTAATTGGAAATTTAGACACGTAATTGTCTGGTGCTATGACACCATGAAGGAAAACCTCTAAGGCAAATACGTGAAATAGAATAAAATATTTTATTAATTATATATGTGAAATTTTTATGAAATTTTTTTTTAAATAATTTTTTTTTATATTTAGAGGTTTAGAATAATTTGATAAAATTCACAAATAGCAAATTGTTTCACCAAGCGTCGTGTTACAGATGTGTTATCATCACGAGGTTACCCTAAGTAATACGAATCTTTTGGATAATTGTAAATTTTAAATAAGCCCATTGTGAATTTTATTAAAATTAGAATTAGTTATTTTAAAATTATGTAGTGTTATGAAAATTAAAATTATTAGTTGGCAGTGTGCTGTCTTAGACGCCGCACCCGAAAGTTATAGTTATTAAAATTATTATTATTATTTCTATGATTTTATTATTTGTAGAATGTTATAGTTATTAAAATTATTATTATTATTTCTATGATTTTATTATTTGTAGAATGTTAGTGTACACAATAGGTATTAGGGGAATGAGAGTAGAAAACAACAAGCGATTGTCAATCCCGGCGTACCCTTCTGGACGAAGTGGGAACACTACATGAGGGTATTGAGGACATGGACATCGAAGAAGCCATCATCCACAAAGAGAGGGACCCGATGCAATCAAATGTGATGCACCTGAAATTCATCAAGGAAGCTGAGCGGACATTTGAAGCAAAGTAATCTGAACACCGAAAGCGGAAAGCGAAAAGCCTCAAAACGTGCACCTCACGAACTAAATTAGGTGCATTATACGTCCCTGCTGGATCACCAAGAAGACCTACACCACCTGATCTAGTACCCGGACACACCAAAAGAAACCAGTACAATTGTGAGAGTGTCATGTAATCATAAACCACTTGACTCTCCAACAAACGAGCAAGACCGAAAGTGATGGAAGTTATCAACCACAGAGACATCCTAAGTAGCGACGGCTTGCAAAGGCCTGAAACTACTAATTCTCAACTATATCAAGATGAGTGAAGCAAAGTTCAACAAAAATTCAAGCCAGAGACTTGTATCAGACCTGTGAACCTGGACCCTGGACAAACATTGCAAAGTAACCTGAATCGAAACATCTAGAGGTTACGAGGAACAACAACAATCAAAAAAATCCTCGGAACTGGCGCCACAATTGACAACTATTGGTCAAGAGACTTCAGCTATTTCTAACACCTGCAATCATATGCAATAACCATCAGCATCAAATTCCAACGCAACCAAGATGAATCGCACTACTTTCACTGATGAGAGCATCACGGACCCAGAAGCTGTACCGGACGGACGACGCAGAGGATACTTCCTGGAGTAAGAAGCCACCCTTCAACAGTCGACCCATCTGATCCCAGAGGGATGCGTCGGAATTGACAAAACAAACATAGAATAGAACTAGAATAGAATAAGAAACATATTTGGTACCATTTAGAAGTTGAATGTACCCTAGATTTATTGCAATTATCAACGGGGACGTTGATGCCTTTTTAAGGAGGGAGGGATGTTACGATCGCAACTTTAGCTTATCGTACCTAAATTCATTTTTCATTTTTATTTTATTTTCGTCTAACGGACAAATAACGCAGTGCGGCCGCACTTGAGTGTAAACCTAAGCGTTATTTATTACGGTCCGTTAGAACGTCGTTTCTTTTACATTCTTTCGAATATTGTATTTCTTTTAGTTATTTATCACCTCCTTGACTGGCTAAACGGCACGTATTCCCCGATAACTAGGCTAGGCTAGTGTTACAAACGGTCAGTACTTAGAACCATGGGATTTTGCTGACGCAGATCACCCATGCTTCGCCTGTACCTCATTCAGGTTAACTCCTTTTCAAAATTACCAATTATTACAAGAGTAAACCTCAAAATCCGCTAGAGATAAGACTTCACCTGATTAGTTACCTATTAAGGAATGCTTGATGAGTGAATGCTGTTTATCTCTAAGCCTAAATTTAATCATTATTAAATCATAAGTTACAGTGAACAGACTATAGCCGCTGGAGGTGGAGTAATGAGCCGCAGCACGCGCACGGGGACTCCTAAGTAAGTCCCTACGCCTAACCAATTAGGAGGCGAGAAAAGTGCTGAACTTGCAGTTTGGCAGGCGCGCATTAATACACTAGAGTCCACCTCAGGAGTCGTGCACTTGAAAATTCGTCTTTCATCCATCAAGTCACATAGTGTGCGGATCGTGAGAACCGGGATAAAAGTTAGAGTCACAAAGTTCGGAATAACCGCCCTTACAACCTTGTGTTAGCATAGGATCACGGCCCGAAGGAACTCTAATCTCGTCATCTAAATTCTTTTATCATTATAAAACACTGAAGTTCGGATTTTAATCAGTGTATAGATAATCAAGTCCTGCCCTTTCAAACGGAAGGTAGTTTTAAGTAATTATAAAGTCTTTCATCCATCAAGTCACATAGTGTGCGGATCGTGAGAACCGGGATAAAAGCTAGAGTCACAAAGTTCGGAATAACCGCCCTTACAACCTTGTGTTAGCATAGGATCACGGCCCGAAGGAACTCTAATCTCGTCATCTAAATTCTTTTTCAATTCATTATTTCAACACTGAAGTTCGGTATCAGTCAGTGTTCAGCTTCCTGCCCTTCTTAACAGAAGGTAGTTTTAAGTGATTATAATATTCCATTTTAACATTTTCAATTCCATTATCTTTTATCTTTCGCAAAATTAGAATCAGTGCTTTAAACTCTCCGCATAGTTTCAATCGCCTAAATAACGTGCTTGATAAAGACCCTGGACTGAGACATATTACATCAACAGTGTATTAGTGGAACGTGCGTCTGCCAACCTGCACAGCAGCCCGCCGGTACGCAACAGCAGCCATACACCTACACCTACACCTGTGGCTCATTCCTCCACTCGCCGAAAGCTAAGTCTCGACGCTCGTTAAAATCTGTTTCATTTCCATTTTTATGTATTTTGTATATTATTAATCGTTAGGAAATTAGAATTATTGCAAGATTGAAGCGATATAGAAGGATTGAAAATCAAGAGAATTCCATAAATTAGAGTTTGATTTAATAGAAGAAAGTTATATTACTTTTGTAAAATTATACTGACTGACCGTTAGTAGCATTATATTTATCCGTGTTTCATTTTATTTTATAATTCATGCAACTATTACTCATTGTGTAGTAGTTGCACTTCATTGACTTTATTAATCGTGAAGAATATATTTCAACTTTTACCTAATTAAACATCATTTTATTTTCAAAATTACCTTTCTTTTAGTTTAATTTAGTTTCAGCCCTATTAATAATTTGCTTAAACAATAACGGGCCTGTATAGGACGTTGAACAACCTCGGATCCCATCGGGTGATTCAATTATAACATTCCTGACAGAATCACTCATAAAAAAAAAAAGATTGTTCGTAAGAACAATTGTTCATCTTGAAGCGAGTAGCATAACACCTGGTTATTTAGATATTTAATTATTTATTTGACTTGTTCGCTCGGACTAGCCGCTCGTAACAGTATCCATAACATAATCATTAGCCGTGTCTCAACTCGCACGGTCTCGATCTTGGTCTAGGTCTAGGTCTTGCGCGCTTGCGCAGTACGATCCTGGATCCGTCGCCGAAATACAATTTGATAGAAAGCGCACTCTGCAGCTACCTCGTTCAGCTATGAGTAGCGCTCTCGTGCGGTGCATCGCCAAACTACGAAAACCCGGGAAGTATATGAAAGCTCGTCTTTCGTCGACTCGTGAGCGCATTTTGTTTTGTTTGTTTGTTAATTTGTTAGCGTCCCTTTTATTATAGTGACGCGCAATTTTTTCCCTGTTCTGTTATTGTATATCGTGTGTATCTCAGAGACGCAGTAAATTATAATAGTGCAGTGAAAGTGACCCAGAGCCGTGAAGTAAGTATGAGACGGAACATTTTTATTATTGCACTTGATTGTTGTATACAATATGGAATTGTGAAATATGATTATTAGCAGTTTTATCGAAATGGTTCACCGCGCGGCGATAATTGCTGCTTGGATGGAGATATCGCGGATGAATCGTAGAAGCCGTGCGATAATCATGATGCAGCGGATGGCGGTCATGCGCATTTTACTCCTACTGCAGTTTTGGCAGCGAAGGGAGAGAGAAAGGCAGCAGGTGAAAGTTCAACATGATAAATTATAGCACTCATATTTCTAGTAAAAGCTATGAATAAGAATTATAGCCAGTTGAGAGAGGGTGAGCTGCCCTCGCTTAGATTCGTTTGATAAATGTATGAGTATTTGCGTTTCGATCGTCAGCGATCTGCATGGATTTTTTTTTCGTGTTTCTCTGTGGTGAAAATCGCTGCAGACGATCGAAACGCAAAGGTAGAAGAAGGGCTCCAGTTGCCGAAGCGCGCGTTGCCAGACGGAAAAACCGCTTGCGGCTACGTACTCAGCCACTATGGTAGCCTGCAGCTCATTTTCATTTGGTTGAACGTTTCAGTTCAAACCATAGATCTTTCGTATAATGAATTCGCGAAGAAGTTTTGATGTTTTTTTTTTTTCAACAGAGTCGGATATTTTTATTATTTACCATGCGCAATGTCGATTTTTTTTACCTCTAACGATTATTACAAAAAAAAAATGTACACAGTGTTATAATACGTATATGTATATGGGGCGGTCCACGCCGATTCGACCAACAACATTTTAGATTTGATTCGTGATTTTTTACACATATATGATTTTTCAAGATTTTCTACACAAACTGTCCTGTTGCTTGTCCTATGTGCAACTCCGAACCAAGGAGGAGATAACTCAAGATTATTGACTGACAGAATCATGATTTATTTTTTTCCATTCAACTAATTCAATTATTTGTATTTCGCATGAGTTCAATTAATACAACTCTGTCCTCATCTCAAATTAATTCGTTGGATTGAACCTCATTTTTCTATTCAAAATTAATTCAATCACTTGTTCATCATTTCACGGTCAATTCTTATTATTTAAGTGTACAAAATTATGAATCAGATTTACAAAAAATGGTGACGAAACATCATTCGTCGAGAATAGTTTTTTTTTTGTGCAGGAACTTGTTAAACCATAAAAAAATTGTCTGAATACCCGTAAAAGGTGTGCCAAGTCATCCTTGGGGTGAATATATAACTTATCAGAAGTCACGTGATGCACCAATACCAAACGAGGCTGCTCATGCTTATATTGTCAATATTCGGTTCCGATGAACATGTAAAATTTCCGTATTTCTAAAGTAACGATCTACTGTTCCAGCGAGGACCATATTGCCAATTGGTGGCATACGCTGACCGATTTTTGGGGGCAATTCTGCGGGGCGAGTATCGCGCTACGCGAGAACACCTGCGTGTGAACCCCAATTCGTTGGGGCGATTGGTACGCCACTGTTCCAGCGTCCCCAAACGGTCTGGCTGGACGATTGAAGTAGAAGTGAGTTTAATTTAATTTCTCTCTCGAAAAATTGCTGATAAGGGGAGACTTCGGTGAAATTTTTGCGAAAAAAATAGTTTTTTAATTCTCACAATATTGAAAACAGGTGTATAAAAAAATCCTCCCAGCAGTTTTCCAATAATGGTAGTGTGGGCTGTGTAAAGAAATTTTAGCCTCCTGCAATGAAAGTGTAGGCGCAAGGAATTTTTGGCAGCGGGGGGCGAAACTTTCTTTGCAAAGATCCTGGTGCTTACACTTTCATCGCAGGAGGCTGAACATTCTTTTCACAGCCCATACTACCATTATTGAAAAACTACTGGAAGTATTTTTTTATACGACCTCTAATAGCGATGTTCAAAATTTCACCAAAGTCTCCCCTTTACAATGCTACAAACTACAAACTAATTTATTTAATACAAAACTATATAATAACAAAACTAGAATCTACAATGCTACAAACTAAATAACTATTTAAAAACATAACTAGAATCTAAAATGCTACAAACTACAAACTAAATTATTTAATACAAAACTATTTAATAACAAAACTAGAATCTACGATGCTACAAACTAAATAACTATTTAAAAATATAACTAGAATCTAAAATGCTACAAACTACAAACTAAATAACTATATAATAACCATATAAATGAATTTAAATTTAATTGTAATTTCAGGTGATCGTATTTCTCTACTGGCTCGCGTGTGGAATTTCATATCGTGTCGTGGGACGATCCTTCGACATCTCCAGGACAACGGTACACAAAATGGTCCACAAGGTGCTGAACAAAGTTGTCGCACTGCTACCGTCGATTGTGAGACTACCGTCTGAAGAGGAGCTTCCAGGGATTGGGTTGGGTTTCGCCCGTAGAGCCCGCAGTGCTGTTTTTCGTCAATGTGTCGGGGCAATTGACGGCTGCCATATCAGAATAGTTTGTCCACGCGCTCTACATCCACAATATTATAACCGCAAGCAATTCTATTCCCTGAATTTGCAGGCACTTGTGGATGATTCGGGAAAATTTATAGATATTCTTAGCGGGTACCCTGGCTCTGTACATGACAGTCGGGTATTCCGCAACAGTCCACTCTTCAGGGATCACCTCTATCCACCTGAAGGATATTTTATCATCGGTGACCCCGGATACCCTTGTCGGCGTAACCCTGTCCCCATCATCACACCGTACAGAGAGCCGTTGACGCCAGAGCAGCGAGCTTTTAATAGTGCCATCAGCAGAGCTAGGGTGTGTGTAGAGCACAGTTTCGGAAGAATGGAGGTCCGCTGGCGTTCAATATTTACAAAGGCACTGGAAGTAAAGATTGAAACTGCCATCAAAGCTGTCGCTGCCTGTACGGTGATGCACAACATTTGCATCACCGAAGGAGATGTGCTGCGATTCAGAGGCAATAACCAGTTACCTCCACTGCCACCACCTCGCATGCAACGTGGCGAGGAAGACGGTAATCCTGTTCGCGATCTGTTCCTCCAACTCTTTACAGCTGAACAAAACAACCTGTAGGGACGTTAGGCTCGTCGGATCAGCGATCCAGGTCGATAATGATAATGATTCATTTTCACTCCAGCGTTCCATGTAAGACCCACCGGCCATCAGTCAGTCTACAAAAAAAGGAACAAATTTTTTAACGATCATTCAAAAATTCCTAATTTTGAATGAATTTTCGAATGGCAATAACCAGTTACCTCCACTGCCACCACCTCGCATGCAACGTGGCGAGGAAGTCGGTAATCCTGTTCGCGATCTGTTCCTCCAACTCTTTACAGCTGAACAAAACAACCCGTAGGGACGTTAGGCTCGTCGGATCAGCGATCCAGGTCGATAATGATAATGATAATGATAATGATTCATTTTCACTCCAGCGTTCCATGTAAGACCCACCGGCCATCAGTCTTTTCACTCCAGCGTTCCACGTACATAAGACCCACCGGCCATCAGTCAGTCTACAAAAAAAGGAACAAATTTTTTAACGATCATTCAAAAATTCCTAATTTTGAATGTATCGGACTGGGCAAAGGAAATCAATTAATTTTTGAGCATGCAAACAAAACAACCCGTAGTGACGTTGCGCTCGTCGGATCAGAGATCCAGGTCAATAATGATTCATTTTCACTCCAGCGTTCCATTTAAGACCCACCGGCCATCAGTCTTTTCACTCCAGCGTTCCACGTACATAAGACCCACCGGCCATCAGTCAGTCTACAAAAAAAGGAACAAATTTTTTAACGATCATTCAAAAATTCCTAATTTTGAATGTATCGGACTGGGCAAAGGAAATCAATTAATTTTTGAGCATGCAAACAAAACAGACCGTAGTGACGTTGCGCTCGTCGGATCAGAGATCCAGGTCAATAATGATTCATTTTCACTCCAGCGTTCCATTTAAGACCCACCGGCCATCAGTCTTTTCACCCAGCGTTCCACGGCCATAAGACCCCACCGGCCATCAGTCAGTCTACAAAAGGAACAATTTCTTAACGATCATTCAAAATTCCTACTTGAATGTATCGACCAAAAGGAAATCAATTAATTTTTTGAGTATGCAAAACAAAACAACCCGTAGTGACGTTGCGCTGTCGGATCAGAGATCCAGGTCAATAATGATTCATTTTCACTCCAGTTCGCATTTAAGACCCACCGGGCCATCAGTCTTTTCACTCCAGCATGTTCCCAATGCACATAAGACCCACCGGCCATCAGTCATACAAAAAAGGAACAAATTTTTTAACGATCATTCAAAAATTCCTAATTTTGAATGTATCGGACTGGGCAAAGGAAATCAATTAATTTTTGAGCATGCAAACAAAACAACCCGTAGTGACGTTGCGCTCGTCGGATCAGAGATCCAGGTCAATAATGATTCATTTTCACTCCAGCGTTCCATTTAAGACCCACCGGCCATCAGTCTTTTCACTCCAGCGTTCCACGTACATAAGACCCACCGGCCATCAGTCAGTCTACAAAAAAAGGAACAAATTTTTTAACGATCATTCAAAAATTCCTAATTTTGAATGTATCGGACTGGGCGAACAAAATCAATTAATGTTTGAGCGTGCAAACCTTAGTGGGACTGAAAAAAACCTACAGAAAAGTCTAATTTTCATTTTCAATTCTTCGAGTAAAAATTCCCTCGTCCCGGGTTCGAACCGGGACCTTTGCATTTGTACTGCGACGCCTTGGCCAATACCAATAATTAATAAGGGGGGCATATAATACACCATTGAATTCTCGAACCAAAATGTTTTGTTTTTTTCTTTTTCGCGGTTTTGGAACACTATGGGTCTAAACCACCTGTAAGAAATCGGCATGTTGAAATTCGGAAGAAGGGAAAAGTTACAGCCATTACTTAATTATTAGTTCCCAAGCGCGCCATACGGCGATCACCGATCAGAAGGGCGAATTTCACTCATTTTTCGTCATCTGCTAGCCTACTGCGACTTTGACAGTTGAATGGAATCGTACATTCAAATTTGGATTCATTTTTTAAATCATTTTCTTACGTGTGATCGCCTGAGGGATTCTTTGTATGCACTTTTGTATGATACTTCAGATGCACGCGTGCCTCTCAGTAAGAAGAAGGCTCACGGTATCGGTGGCCTTAGATAACCAGCTTTCAACTTTACTTAGGACGGTCTGAGGTGCAGATTAGGTACGAACAATGAAAAAAGTTTATGAAGGCACCGACCTGACCGGTGACCCAATTAGAAAGTCGCAGTAGCATAGTTGACCCCTATAATCTTCTACGCAGCCAAAAGTTTGAAAGTATTTTTGAAAACTTTTTCACTGATACAATTTTATTCGAAGATGTAGAATATTATTTGCTTCATGCGTATAGTGAAATGTTATTTTCTGTAATTATTTCACGGTATAAGCTGTGATATGATATTTTTTAAATAAGTGCAACAACAGTCTCTTGCGTAGAACAGTGTGATTATATACAGTACAGTTTTACAAAAGTAAGCAAGTGCAAGTTGAAAGTGTACAATACATACAGACTAATACTAATACTGTACAGGCTTAGGCGAAGCGAGTAGTGTTGCAGAGTGCAGATGGTTACTAAGATGTATTATTCTAAGTCTGTGTGTGTGTGTGTGTGTGTGTGTGTGTGTGTGTGAGGGTAGGCGACGTGCGGACGGGGAGTTCCGATGTAACATGAGTATTGTCGAATAAAAAAAGCAAATCATTCTTTGAAATTACTATACTATACAGTATAGTATACTTTAAATGAAATGTTTGAAGTCCTTTGCTGTCATTTCAATGTATCTATACATATACACATATGCTCAAACATATGAACATTACGAAAATAAGCTAATTTTAACTGTATTAATCCGAATACATCGGCATTAAGAGATCAATGTAAATAATAAAATACCGTCTCACGATCGAATTTGATCATTTGACGCTATCCTGGACTAAGTTTGTTCTAAAATCCTTCAAAAATGCTACACAAATGTCAAGAGACTTCTTGAAGTTTAATACAGCAATCGCCCCGCTGCTCCAATTGAGCGACTTTTCAGTTTTACTGGATTAATTTCAGTACCTCGTCGGGTGCTTACATATGGAGGCGTATATCGATAAAGAGCTATTCTCGGATCAAGAATATTTTGTTTCTAGATTGAAGAATCTTTATTATCTTGATTTATTAGACTGGGGTCAGTAGTTACAGGGGTCAGTTGTTACACACGGTTATTATTTCAAAACTATGGAGGATGGGCACCAAGGGTTAGACGAGAACAACGAGATTAGGCCTTGACCCAGTTGTTCTCGTCCACCCCTTGGTGCCATCCTCCATAGTTTTGAAATAATAAACCAACTGACCCCTGTAACTACTGACCCCGGTCTACCCCAACAAATCCCTTTACTTCGATTATGTATGAAACATCTGTCGATCCATAGATTCAACAATTCCATCAGAAGGAATGAAAATAGTCGTTTCTGGGAGTGCATACATCTAACTCTATAAGTACAGACTTATTTTTTATACCTTTACAGTACGGACCGGAGTGAATATTTATCCCACGCGTTTTTTGCTCGCTAAATCTTTCTGGAAGCGAATAATGAAACGGCACAAACGTCATTTTTCAAGTTTAGTTTAGTTTAGTTTTGGGGCTTCTTAATAAAAAGCAACGTTTTACGGTCATTTTCTTACTTCTTCTCCTATGGCATATTTTAAAGAGAGAATTACACATGTGCAATAAATATTCATGAATTTTTATTTATTTTTTATCCTAAAAATAATTTCAAAAAAAAATTTGAATATCCTAATTCACTCTGGGTTTCTGAAATAATTTGTTCTCTTTCATGAACTGTTACAAAAGGCAATTATTACGTTCATACTTATTTCAAAAGCTTCAAAATAATTCAGTATCGACCGTTTCGTCCGGAAGAAGAATTTCCAGTTCTGGATACGTTAGTCTAACTCTATCCCCGTTTGAAACACGTGTTTGTTGTGGACTCGCAAAATAATTTCTAGGTTAGGTTTGAGGTTTGCCGTATACAGCACCCTGTTCTGTTAGACATGACTTATATTCTACGTCAAATCAGTAGTAGTATTCGGGCGAATTGGAAATAAAATCGAGGCTTCAATCACAATCAACTTACATTCAATTATCCGAGATGCCCGTGGTGTGGATGGCGGTGAATCCCAACGCCGAAGTCCAAAGAGGAAGTGAGTTCGACGATTCAAATTCAAAATGACGGCACTATCGTTCGATATGGATGTATAATAGCGGAAGTGAGTCAAATTAATTGTAAATAATTATGGACCCGTTTTGAGTGAAACAAGCTTTACACCAATTTGTAAGATATTTATTTATTTATTTATTTATAAATAGATATATAAATAAATTTTTTTTATCGGTTAAATAAGTAAAATAAATTCAGATCTGCGTGATGCGTCTCAGCCGAGTTGTGCCAGGCAATCTCGTGGTACTCTTAGCGTCCTGTAACAAAAATATTTAGGCATATGGATGGTGGGTATGGATATGGATACAGGTATAATTAGGATAACGGTAGGTCGGACGAAAAACCACGGATTTTCCGAATGAGGTGAGGTATAGCTGAGGCACTTGTAATTGGGATAGGTTTGGTTCAACAACATGTACGCATAACCTCAAAATATTTCAATTGCGATGCTGGTACGTACAACTGTTCCGGCCTGGGAAACAGAAGCTGCGGAATTTGAAACACGTTCTAAATCACGTCAGTGGAGTTGAATGAATAGATAAGTATATTTTTTTTATCTTAAAAATTTTAATTAAATATTTTTATAATTTAATTAAGTACATTTTTTAAATAATGAGTAATTTGAGACGAGGACGGGCTAAAGAAAAAATATTTTTAAAAGTAGTTACAATAACAGAGGGTGAGCCATGACGCCCGGACTCCAATGGTTATCTCGTAGCAATCGATCAATTACATTAAAACAATCCAAACCGCATGGAAAAAGGTAACTTGAACGATAATATTTTTTATTGCTATTCGCAGCCAGAGTCTAAACAACTGCAAAATATCGAGTCAGTAGGATTAACGAGGCGAGAAATCAACACTCAAATCAAGCCGTGAGATGACACCAAACCGAAGACAGCAACGAACCTTCCAAGGTATCTTATATACATAATTAAACAGCACAGCAGCTACAAATTGAAGTCAACTGACCCTCGTCTTGTTTCAGGAAACCGTCTGTACGCCCTCACTCTAAGCCTAAGCCGAACGTTTGAACCAGAATAGAGCGACAAGGTGCAAAAAAAGTTCTCACATGGATATTATTGGTAACGTGGTCATTAACTTGGTGCAACTTGCAGATTCTTACCTACTGATTGTCGAAGAAACGTTGCATGATCTCCGTCAGCTGGGCTTCAGTATCACGTACTGCGTCTTCTTGCCGCTGCAGGCTCCTCGACACCTGATCTCTGATCTCGGCCAGCATAGCCAGAGTAGCTGCTTCGGCCTGGGACTGTGCCGCAACGCGCTTCCTTTTTTGGGGACGAATGACAGGGGCACGAGGATCGTCAACCGAGTCGCTATTCGAGGGTGACGGAGGAGTTTGAAAGCTGGTTGACGGGCGAGCGTATGCGGTAGACTGCGACGGGCCTGCAGCTGCGGACGAAGTTGAGGGCATCGCAACTGAGTTGATCAGCAATACTGGACGGATTGTGTGCCTTGCGCTCATGAAATCGTCGAGTACTGTAAAGTGCTCCCAGGTTTCCGCTTCGTGGTCTTCCTCCTCCAAACCATCGCCCGTCCCTGGCGTTACAATTACTTTATACCTCGCTATCAGGTTTTGCCACTTTTTCTGGCATTGGACGTCACTTGCTCCGCAGTCCATCAGAGCGGCAATCTTACGCCATCCCATCTTAGCCGAGCCTCGCTTACCCTCGAACCAACTGTTGTGTTTGATCCTCATGTCGATCAAACGCTTAATATCTGCCTCTTTCCCTGTAAAATAATCAACCATATTTGTTAAGTATTATTCATTAGTTTAGGTATTTATGTAACCGTGTATTCCTTAATTTAATTATCTATTTAACCGTTTGTTCAGTCATTTATTTATTTATTTAACCGTTAATCTATTTATTTATTAATTATTCATCTATTTAAGCGTTTATTAATTAATTACTCAATTTATTTAACCGTTTATTCATTCATTGTATTATCTATTTTAACTGTTTGCTTATTCATTTATTCATTATTTATCTATTTAACCGTTTTCTTTTTTTTTTAATTTATTTATCAATATAATTTATAGGAAAGTTTTATTTAATACCAAATTATTATATGATTTTATATTTATTTTGTGACCTGTTGCTTATTGATGCTTCATACATTACGCGTTTACTCCTGAAATTTCAAAGGCATAACATCCGATTCGCAATTTCGTGCATACGTATATTTCTGTTTCATTCTTTCCAAAATGTTTTTGTTTCATTTGATTTGAATAATTTCGTTATATTCAATTGATCGACCCCTTGCAATAAAGGTCCTAACTGTATGAAAACAAATGAATGAGTTAATTTATTTAATAACAACTTTTCTCCAATGTACTTGACGTGAGACTCTGCCGAGTATTAACACTCCAAGCCATTTATCACGGATTCACATGTCATGGATAATTTCTCGTGTAATGAAGTTTTCGCCAACAATTCATTGGTCAACGATAAGTAAATAAACATGAATAAATCGAGCCGTGGATTATAAGAAAGTATCTGTGCGTATGTGAGATTGAAATTGTTGCGTTTGCAGAAAGTTCGATCACTATTTTGCATTGATCCCGAATATTATGATCATTATTATTAACATTTTATTATTCATTCGATCGTAGAAAAAATTCGTCCAAAATAGTGTGAACCGTTAAGACAGATCGATTCATCGAAAGACCAGTTTGAATTCATCGAAAAAAAAAAAAAAAATACAACCGAATTGAGAACCTCCTCCTTTTTTTGAAGTCGGTTAATAACATGAAAAGATTTTCGCGAATACTTTAAGAATCGTCAAAGATGCGGTAATTCACGCAGCTTCAGAAATGCATGAATAAATATCGGTTCGAGGAGGAAATTATTCAGCGATAAGGAAGTCCATTATATCAACAAACTAAATTTGAAAAAGTTTGTCGAAAACCAAAACCGCAAACGTACGTGTATCATGTACTTACAATAGTATGCTTCGGGTCCCATTGTCGCGGGCAGGTTGTCGCGAAAGAGATTTGTGGACGAAGATAAGGTCAGGTTACGGCTGAGCTACATGTAGGAAATAAGTAATATATGTATAATTAGAAGGATTTTTCGTAAATTTTATGGTCGATGTTGTGAATTGAAGTTTGGGGGGGGATTCATGGGGATATGCAACTCTAATTTCGATAATTTCTCAACCGAAGTGTGCCGGTACGCAAGGCTCGTTTTTGTCTTCTAAGAAGTACGGACGAAGCGCGCAAAAAGGGAAAAAAGTAAAAGAAAAAAAACGACGAAGAGTTATACGCCTAATTATGGTTGCGCGTCCCCAAAATAATAAAATTTATGCCGGCCGGGAAGATGCGTGAAAAATCACGAAATTTCGCACTACGGTAACAATTCATGCTGCGCAACACGTCTCTACAACTGGAAGACTCTTCGCGTAATTTAAAGAATAGTCGCGGATTAAATATTTCCACAAACATCTATCAACAATTAGCGCGACCCTCGAACGCTTGGAAACAGCGTCTAATTTTTGATAAAGTAATGCTATACAAAGCGAGATTCGTCATTGTTACACTATAATTTTCGACTACTAGCGGTTGGACAGAATTCGACAATCGTGGGATAGTACAATTAGCACAATTATAACTCACCTACACCTGTTGATTTCTATTTTTTCCGAGCGTTGGTATATCAACGAGAGAAGACGCTTGCGAAGACGCTAACAACAAACAAACGAACGATCGAATAAACGAAACGAGCTAATTGCTCTTTTGTTTTCAGAGTCGACGAACGAAGCGCTTTCATACTTCCCAGTTTTTCGTAGTTCGACGATCTACCGCACGAGGGTGCTAGGCGGAGATGACGCAAAAGATAAATTGAAAAAACGACCATTTTTCGAAACGACGTGGATTTCGATTTATCTTTGCGTTTTACGAGTTTTTACAGACATTTGAAAAAATCATGAGAAATAAAAAAATCCAAATGGCGCTCACGACCTTCTGCTTTTAACTACCACAATATTTTTTATCAAATTTTCCGAAACCGTCGTTTTTTCAATTTATCTTTTGCGTCATCTCCGCCTAGCACCCTCGTGCGGTAGATCGTCGAACTACGAAAAACTGGGAAGTATGAAAGCGCTTCGTTCGTCGACTCTGAAAACAAAAGAGCAATTAGCTCGTTTCGTTTATTCGATCGTTCGTTTGTTTGTTGTTAGCGTCTTCGCAAGCGTCTTCTCTCGTTGATATACCAACGCTCGGAAAAAATAGAAATCAACAGGTGTAGGTGAGTTATAATTGTGCTAATTGTACTATCCCACGATTGTCGAATTCTGTCCAACCGATAGTAGTCGAAAATTATAGTGTAACAATGACGAATCTCGCTTTGTATAGCATTACTTTATCAAAAATTAGACGCTGTTTCCAAGCGTTCGAGGGTCGCGCTAATTGTTGATAGATGTTTGTGGAAATATTTAATCCGCGACTATTCTTTAAATTACGCGAAGAGTCTTCCAGTTGTAGAGACGTGTTGCGCAGCATGAATTGTTACCGTAGTGCGAAATTTCGTGATTTTTCACGCATCTTCCCGGCCGGCATAAATTTTATTATTTTGGGGACGCGCAACCATAATTAGGCGTATAACTCTTCGTCGTTTTTTTTTTTTTACTTTTTTCCCTTTTTGCGCGATCCGTCCGTACTTTTTAGAAGACAAAAACGAGCCTTGCGTACCGGCACACTTCGGTTGAGAAATTATCGAAATTAGAGTTGCATATCCCCATGAATCCCCCCCCAAACTTCAATTCACAACATCGACCATAAAATTTACGAAAAATCCTTCTAATTATACATATATTACTTATTTCCTACATGTAGCTCAGCCGTAACCTGACCTTATCTTCGTCCACAAATCTCTTTCGCGACAACCTGCCCGCGACAATGGGACCCGAAGCATACTATTGTAAGTACATGATACACGTACGTTTGCGGTTTTGGTTTTCGACAAACTTTTTCAAATTTAGTTTGTTGATATAATGGACCTCCTTATCGCTGAATAATTTCCTCCTCGAACCGATATTTATTCATGCATTTCTGAAGCTGCGTGAATTACCGCATCTTTGACGATTCTTAAAGTATTCGCGAAAATCTTTTCATGTTATTAACCGACTTCAAAAAAAGGAGGAGGTTCTCAATTCGGTTGTATTTTTTTTTTTTTTTTCGATGAATTCAAACTGGTCTTTCGATGAATCGATCTGTCTTAACGGTTCACACTATTTTGGACGAATTTTTTCTACGATCGAATGAATAATAAAATGTTAATAATAATGATCATAATATTCGGGATCAATGCAAAATAGTGATCGAACTTTCTGCAAACGCAACAATTTCAATCTCACATACGCACAGATACTTTCTTATAATCCACGGCTCGATTTATTCATGTTTATTTACTTATCGTTGACCAATGAATTGTTGGCGAAAACTTCATTACACGAGAAATTATCCATGACATGTGAATCCGTGATAAATGGCTTGGAGTGTTAATACTCGGCAGAGTCTCACGTCAAGTACATTGGAGAAAAGTTGTTATTAAATAAATTAACTCATTCATTTGTTTTCATACAGTTAGGACCTTTATTGCAAGGGGTCGATCAATTGAATATAACGAAATTATTCAAATCAAATGAAACAAAAACATTTTGGAAAGAATGAAACAGAAATATACGTATGCACGAAATTGCGAATCGGATGTTATGCCTTTGAAATTTCAGGAGTAAACGCGTAATGTATGAAGCATCAATAAGCAACAGGTCACAAAATAAATATAAAATCATATAATAATTTGGTATTAAATAAAACTTTCCTATAAATTATATTGATAAATAAATTAAAAAAAAAAGAAAACGGTTAAATAGATAAATAATGAATAAATGAATAAGCAAACAGTTAAAATAGATAATACAATGAATGAATAAACGGTTAAATAAATTGAGTAATTAATTAATAAACGCTTAAATAGATGAATAATTAATAAATAAATAGATTAACGGTTAAATAAATAAATAAATGACTGAACAAACGGTTAAATAGATAATTAAATTAAGGAATACACGGTTACATAAATACCTAAACTAATGAATAATACTTAACAAATATGGTTGATTATTTTACAGGGAAAGAGGCAGATATTAAGCGTTTGATCGACATGAGGATCAAACACAACAGTTGGTTCGAGGGTAAGCGAGGCTCGGCTAAGATGGGATGGCGTAAGATTGCCGCTCTGATGGACTGCGGAGCAAGTGACGTCCAATGCCAGAAAAAGTGGCAAAACCTGATAGCGAGGTATAAAGTAATTGTAACGCCAGGGACGGGCGATGGTTTGGAGGAGGAAGACCACGAAGCGGAAACCTGGGAGCACTTTACAGTACTCGACGATTTCATGAGCGCAAGGCACACAATCCGTCCAGTATTGCTGATCAACTCAGTTGCGATGCCCTCAACTTCGTCCGCAGCTGCAGGCCCGTCGCAGTCTACCGCATACGCTCGCCCGTCAACCAGCTTTCAAACTCCTCCGTCACCCTCGAATAGCGACTCGGTTGACGATCCTCGTGCCCCTGTCATTCGTCCCCAAAAAAGGAAGCGCGTTGCGGCACAGTCCCAGGCCGAAGCAGCTACTCTGGCTATGCTGGCCGAGATCAGAGATCAGGTGTCGAGGAGCCTGCAGCGGCAAGAAGACGCAGTACGTGATACTGAAGCCCAGCTGACGGAGATCATGCAACGTTTCTTCGACAATCAGTAGGTAAGAATCTGCAAGTTGCACCAAGTTAATGACCACGTTACCAATAATATCCATGTGAGAACTTTTTTTGCACCTTGTCGCTCTATTCTGGTTCAAACGTTCGGCTTAGGCTTAGAGTGAGGGCGTACAGACGGTTTCCTGAAACAAGACGAGGGTCAGTTGACTTCAATTTGTAGCTGCTCTGCGGTTTAATTAAGTATATAAGATACCTTGGAAGGTTCGTTGCTGTCTTCGGTTTGGTGTCATCTCACGGCTTGATTTGAGTGTTGATTTCTCGCCTCGTTAATCCTACTGACTCGATATTTTGCAGTTGTTTAGACTCTGGCTGCGAATAGCAATAAAAAATATTATCATTCAAGTTACCTTTTTCCATGCGGTTTGGATTGTTTTAATGTAATTGATCGATTGCTACGAGATAACCATTGGAGTCCGGGCGTCATGGCTCACCCTCTGTTATTGTAACTACTTTTAAAAATATTTTTTCTTTAGCCCGTCCTCGTCTCAAATTACTCATTATTTAAAAAATGTACTTAATTAAATTATAAAAATATTTAATTAAAATTTTTAAGATAAAAAAAATATACTTATCTATTCATTCAACTCCACTGACGTGATTTAGAACGTGTTTCAAATTCCGCAGCTTCTGTTTCCCAGGCCGGAACAGTTGTACGTACCAGCATCGCAATTGAAATATTTTGAGGTTATGCGTACATGTTGTTGAACCAAACCTATCCCAATTACAAGTGCCTCAGCTATACCTCACCTCATTCGGAAAATCCGTGGTTTTTCGTCCGACCTACCGTTATCCTAATTATACCTGTATCCATATCCATACCCACCATCCATATGCCTAAATATTTTTGTTACAGGACGCTAAGAGTACCACGAGATTGCCTGGCACAACTCGGCTGAGACGCATCACGCAGATCTGAATTTATTTTACTTATTTAACCGATAAAAAAAATTTATTTATATATCTATTTATAAATAAATAAATAAATAAATAAATATCTTACAAATTGGTGTAAAGCTTGTTTCACTCAAAACGGGTCCATAATTATTTACAATTAATTTGACTCACTTCCGCTATTATACATCCATATCGAACGATAGTGCCGTCATTTTGAATTTGAATCGTCGAACTCACTTCCTCTTTGGACTTCGGCGTTGGGATTCACCGCCATCCACACCACGGGCATCTCGGATAATTGAATGTAAGTTGATTGTGATTGAAGCCTCGATTTTATTTCCAATTCGCCCGAATACTACTACTGATTTGACGTAGAATATAAGTCATGTCTAACAGAACAGGGTGCTGTATACGGCAAACCTCAAACCTAACCTAGAAATTATTTTGCGAGTCCACAACAAACACGTGTTTCAAACGGGGATAGAGTTAGACTAACGTATCCAGAACTGGAAATTCTTCTTCCGGACGAAACGGTCGATACTGAATTATTTTGAAGCTTTTGAAATAAGTATGAACGTAATAATTGCCTTTTGTAACAGTTCATGAAAGAGAACAAATTATTTCAGAAACCCAGAGTGAATTAGGATATTCAAATTTTTTTTTGAAATTATTTTTAGGATAAAAAATAAATAAAAATTCATGAATATTTATTGCACATGTGTAATTCTCTCTTTAAAATATGCCATAGGAGAAGAAGTAAGAAAATGACCGTAAAACGTTGCTTTTTATTAAGAAGCCCCAAAACTAAACTAAACTAAACTTGAAAAATGACGTTTGTGCCGTTTCATTATTCGCTTCCAGAAAGATTTAGCGAGCAAAAAACGCGTGGGATAAATATTCACTCCGGTCCGTACTGTAAAGGTATAAAAAATAAGTCTGTACTTATAGAGTTAGATGTATGCACTCCCAGAAACGACTATTTTCATTCCTTCTGATGGAATTGTTGAATCTATGGATCGACAGATGTTTCATACATAATCGAAGTAAAGGGATTTGTTGGGGTAGACCGGGGTCAGTAGTTACAGGGGTCAGTTGGTTTATTATTTCAAAACTATGGAGGATGGCACCAAGGGGTGGACGAGAACAACTGGGTCAAGGCCTAATCTCGTTGTTCTCGTCTAACCCTTGGTGCCCATCCTCCATAGTTTTGAAATAATAACCGTGTGTAACAACTGACCCCTGTAACTACTGACCCCAGTCTAATAAATCAAGATAATAAAGATTCTTCAATCTAGAAACAAAATATTCTTGATCCGAGAATAGCTCTTTATCGATATACGCCTCCATATGTAAGCACCCGACGAGGTACTGAAATTAATCCAGTAAAACTGAAAAGTCGCTCAATTGGAGCAGCGGGGCGATTGCTGTATTAAACTTCAAGAAGTCTCTTGACATTTGTGTAGCATTTTTGAAGGATTTTAGAACAAACTTAGTTCAGGATAGCGTCAAATGATCAAATTCGATCGTGAGACGGTATTTTATTATTTACATTGATCTCTTAATGCCGATGTATTCGGATTAATACAGTTAAAATTAGCTTATTTTCGTAATGTTCATATGTTTGAGCATATGTGTATATGTATAGATACATTGAAATGACAGCAAAGGACTTCAAACATTTCATTTAAAGTATACTATACTGTATAGTATAGTAATTTCAAAGAATGATTTGCTTTTTTTATTCGACAATACTCATGTTACATCGGAACTCCCCGTCCGCACGTCGCCTACCCTCACACACACACACACACACACACACACACACACACAGACTTAGAATAATACATCTTAGTAACCATCTGCACTCTGCAACACTACTCGCTTCGCCTAAGCCTGTACAGTATTAGTATTAGTCTGTATGTATTGTACACTTTCAACTTGCACTTGCTTACTTTTGTAAAACTGTACTGTATATAATCACACTGTTCTACGCAAGAGACTGTTGTTGCACTTATTTAAAAAATATCATATCACAGCTTATACCGTGAAATAATTACAGAAAATAACATTTCACTATACGCATGAAGCAAATAATATTCTACATCTTCGAATAAAATTGTATCAGTGAAAAAGTTTTCAAAAATACTTTCAAACTTTTGGCTGCGTAGAAGATTATAGGGGTCAACTATGCTACTGCGACTTTCTAATTGGGTCACCGGTCAGGTCGGTGCCTTCATAAACTTTTTTCATTGTTCGTACCTAATCTGCACCTCAGACCGTCCTAAGTAAAGTTGAAAGCTGGTTATCTAAGGCCACCGATACCGTGAGCCTTCTTCTTACTGAGAGGCACGCGTGCATCTGAAGTATCATACAAAAGTGCATACAAAGAATCCCTCAGGCGATCACACGTAAGAAAATGATTTAAAAAATGAATCCAAATTTGAATGTACGATTCCATTCAACTGTCAAAGTCGCAGTAGGCTAGCAGATGACGAAAAATGAGTGAAATTCGCCCTTCTGATCGGTGATCGCCGTATGGCGCGCTTGGGAACTAATAATTAAGTAATGGCTGTAACTTTTCCCTTCTTCCGAATTTCAACATGCCGATTTCTTACAGGTGGTTTAGACCCATAGTGTTCCAAAACCGCGGAAAAAGAAAAAAAAACATTTTGGTTCGAGAATTCAATGGTTATATGCTCCCCTTATTAATTATTGGTATTGGCCAAGGCGTCGCAGTACAAATGCAAAGGTCCCGGTTCGAACTCGGGACGAGGGAATTTTTACTCGAAGAATTGAAAATGAAAATTAGACTTTTCTATAGGTTTTTTTTCAGTCCCACTAAGGTTTGCACGCTCAAACATCAATTGATTTTGTTCGCCTAGTCCGATACATTCAAAATTAGGAATTTCTGAATGATCGTTAAAAAATTTGTTCCTTTTTTTGTAGACTGACTGATGGCCGGTGGGTCTTACATGGAACGCTGGAGTGAAAATAAATCATCATCTGATCCAACGAGCGCAACGTCACTACGGGTTGTTTTGTTTGCACGCTCAAAAATTAAGTAATTTGGTTTACCTAGTCCGATTCATTCAAAATTATGAATTTTTGAATGTTCGTTAAAAAATTTGTTCCTTTTTTTGTAGACTGACTGATGGCCGGTGGGTCTTACATGGAACGCTAGAGTGAAAAGACTGATGGCCGATGGGTCTTAAATGGAACGCTGGAGTGAAAATGAATCATTATTGACCTGGATCTCTGATCCGACGAGCGCAACGTCACTACGGGTTGTTTTGTTTGCATGCTCAAAAATTAATTGATTTCCTTTGCCCAGTCCGATACATTCAAAATTAGGAATTTTTGAATGATCGTTAAAAAATTTGTTCCTTTTTTTGTAGACTGACTGATGGCCGGTGGGTCTTATGTACGTGGAACGTTGGAGTGAAAAGACTGATGGCCGGTGGGTCTTAAATGGAACGCTGGAGTGAAAATGAATCATTATTGACCTGGATCTCTGATCCGACGAGCGCAACGTCACTACGGTCTGTTTTGTTTGCATGCTCAAAAATTAATTGATTTCCTTTGCCCAGTCCGATACATTCAAAATTAGGAATTTTTGAATGATCGTTAAAAAATTTGTTCCTTTTTTTGTAGACTGACTGATGGCCGGTGGGTCTTACGTGGAACGCTAGAGTGAAAAGACTGATGGCCGGTGGGTCTTAAATGGAACGCTGGAGTGAAAATGAATCATTATTGACCTGGATCGCTGATTCGACGAGCGCAACGTCACTACGGGTTGTTTTGTTTGCATGCTCAAAAATCAATTGATTTCCTTTGCCCAGTCCGATACATTCAAAATTAGGAATTTTTGAATGATCGTTAAAAAATTTGTTCCTTTTTTTTTAGACTGACTGATGGCCGGTGGGTCTTACATGGAACGCTGGAGTGAAAAGACTGATGGCCGGTGGGTCTTACATGGAATGCTGGAGTGAAAATGAATCATTATCATTATCATTATCATTATCATTATCGACCTGGATCGCTGATCCGACGAGCCTAACGTCCCTACGGGTTGTTTTGTTCAGCTGTAAAGAGTTGGAGGAACAGATCGCGAACAGGATTACCGACTTCCTCGCCACGTTGCATGCGAGGTGGTGGCAGTGGAGGTAACTGGTTATTGCCATTCGAAAATTCATTCAAAATTAGGAATTTTTGAATGATCGTTAAAAAATTTGTTCCTTTTTTTGTAGACTGACTGATGGCCGGTGGGTCTTACATGGAACGCTGGAGTGAAAATGAATCATTATCATTATCGACCTGGATCGCTGATCCGACGAGCCTAACGTCCCTACAGGTTGTTTTGTTCAGCTGTAAAGAGTTGGAGGAACAGATCGCGAACAGGATTACCGTCTTCCTCGCCACGTTGCATGCGAGGTGGTGGCAGTGGAGGTAACTGGTTATTGCCTCTGAATCGCAGCACATCTCCTTCGGTGATGCAAATGTTGTGCATCACCGTACAGGCAGCGACAGCTTTGATGGCAGTTTCAATCTTTACTTCCAGTGCCTTTGTAAATATTGAACGCCAGCGGACCTCCATTCTTCCGAAACTGTGCTCTACACACACCCTAGCTCTGCTGATGGCACTATTAAAAGCTCGCTGCTCTGGCGTCAACGGCTCTCTGTACGGTGTGATGATGGGGACAGGGTTACGCCGACAAGGGTATCCGGGGTCACCGATGATAAAATATCCTTCAGGTGGATAGAGGTGATCCCTGAAGAGTGGACTGTTGCGGAATACCCGACTGTCATGTACAGAGCCAGGGTACCCGCTAAGAATATCTATAAATTTTCCCGAATCATCCACAAGTGCCTGCAAATTCAGGGAATAGAATTGCTTGCGGTTATAATATTGTGGATGTAGAGCGCGTGGACAAACTATTCTGATATGGCAGCCGTCAATTGCCCCGACACATTGACGAAAAACAGCACTGCGGGCTCTACGGGCGAAACCCAACCCAATCCCTGGAAGCTCCTCTTCAGACGGTAGTCTCACAATCGACGGTAGCAGTGCGACAACTTTGTTCAGCACCTTGTGGACCATTTTGTGTACCGTTGTCCTGGAGATGTCGAAGGATCGTCCCACGACACGATATGAAATTCCACACGCGAGCCAGTAGAGAAATACGATCACCTGAAATTACAATTAAATTTAAATTCATTTATATGGTTATTATATAGTTATTTAGTTTGTAGTTTGTAGCATTTTAGATTCTAGTTATATTTTTAAATAGTTATTTAGTTTGTAGCATCGTAGATTCTAGTTTTGTTATTAAATAGTTTTGTATTAAATAATTTAGTTTGTAGTTTGTAGCATTTTAGATTCTAGTTATGTTTTTAAATAGTTATTTAGTTTGTAGCATTGTAGATTCTAGTTTTGTTATTATATAGTTTTGTATTAAATAAATTAGTTTGTAGTTTGTAGCATTGTAAAGGGGAGACTTTGGTGAAATTTTGAACATCGCTATTAGAGGTCGTATAAAAAAATACTTCCAGTAGTTTTTCAATAATGGTAGTATGGGCTGTGAAAAGAATGTTCAGCCTCCTGCGATGAAAGTGTAAGCACCAGGATCTTTGCAAAGAAAGTTTCGCCCCCCGCTGCCAAAAATTCCTTGCGCCTACACTTTCATTGCAGGAGGCTAAAATTTCTTTACACAGCCCACACTACCATTATTGGAAAACTGCTGGGAGGATTTTTTTATACACCTGTTTTCAATATTGTGAGAATTAAAAAACTATTTTTTTCGCAAAAATTTCACCGAAGTCTCCCCTTATCAGCAATTTTTCGAGAGAGAAATTAAATTAAACTCACTTCTACTTCAATCGTCCAGCCAGACCGTTTGGGGACGCTGGAACAGTGGCGTACCAATCGCCCCAACGAATTGGGGTTCACACGCAGGTGTTCTCGCGTAGCGCGATACTCGCCCCGCAGAATTGCCCCCAAAAATCGGTCAGCGTATGCCACCAATTGGCAATATGGTCCTCGCTGGAACAGTAGATCGTTACTTTAGAAATACGGAAATTTTACATGTTCATCGGAACCGAATATTGACAATATAAGCATGAGCAGCCTCGTTTGGTATTGGTGCATCACGTGACTTCTGATAAGTTATATATTCACCCCAAGGATGACTTGGCACACCTTTTACGGGTATTCAGACAATTTTTTTATGGTTTAACAAGTTCCTGCACAAAAAAAAAACTATTCTCGACGAATGATGTTTCGTCACCATTTTTTGTAAATCTGATTCATAATTTTGTACACTTAAATAATAAGAATTGACCGTGAAATGATGAACAAGTGATTGAATTAATTTTGAATAGAAAAATGAGGTTCAATCCAACGAATTAATTTGAGATGAGGACAGAGTTGTATTAATTGAACTCATGCGAAATACAAATAATTGAATTAGTTGAATGGAAAAAAATAAATCATGATTCTGTCAGTCAATAATCTTGAGTTATCTCCTCCTTGGTTCGGAGTTGCACATAGGACAAGCAACAGGACAGTTTGTGTAGAAAATCTTGAAAAATCATATATGTGTAAAAAATCACGAATCAAATCTAAAATGTTGTTGGTCGAATCGGCGTGGACCGCCCCATATACATATACGTATTATAACACTGTGTACATTTTTTTTTTGTAATAATCGTTAGAGGTAAAAAAAATCGACATTGCGCATGGTAAATAATAAAAATATCCGACTCTGTTGAAAAAAAAAAAACATCAAAACTTCTTCGCGAATTCATTATACGCAAGATTTAAGGTTTGAACTGAAACGTTCAACCAAATGAAAATGAGCTGCAGGCTACCATAGTGGCTGAGTACGTAGCCGCAAGCGGTTTTTCCGTCTGGCAACGCGCGCTTCGGCAACTGGAGCCCTTCTTCTACCTTTGCGTTTCGATCGTCTGCAGCGATTTTCACCACAGAGAAACACGAAAAAAAAATCCATGCAGATCGCTGACGATCGAAACGCAAATACTCATACATTTATCAAACGAATCTAAGCGAGGGCAGCTCACCCTCTCTCAACTGGCTATAATTCTTATTCATAGCTTTTACTAGAAATATGAGTGCTATAATTTATCATGTTGAACTTTCACCTGCTGCCTTTCTCTCTCCCTTCGCTGCCAAAACTGCAGTAGGAGTAAAATGCGCATGAC
>JAEUYN010002171.1:0-46341 GCA_018257835.1 Euura lappo
AAAATCCAGTTTCGAAAGGAGCAATCAAAAAATCATTCTCCGATATCAAAATTGTATACAGTTTGTTACTGCGAGTAGGTTTATCCGCAGAACTTGGATATAAGTGAGTATAGCTAACAAGCATAATATAGCGAGTTACTTCCAATCGAAGTCTTCAAAAACTTGGAGTTTCGAAAGGATAACAATGAAAAACATTTTTTGATTATAAAACTGAATATTATATATGAGTATATATTATGACAACTAAAAAGTACGCAGTTATACCAAGTGGAAGTCTTGACTAGACTTGACTCGACTCACATCTTTTTTCCAATCGAAATCTCCGAAAATCCAGTTTCGAAAGGAGCAATCAAAAAATCATTCTCCGATATCAAAATTGTATACAGTTTGTTACTGCGAGTAGGTTTATCCGCAGAACTTGGATATAAGTGAGTAGCTAACAAGCATAATATAGCGAGTTACTTCCAATCGAAGTCTTCAAAAACCTGGAGTTTCTAAAGGATAAAAAAAACCATCTTCTGATTATAAAACTAAATATTAAATATGAGTATATATTATGACAACTAAAAAGTACCCAGTTATACCAAGTGGAAGTTTTGACTAGACTTGACTCGACTTACATCTTTTTTCCAATCGAAATCTCCAAAAGTCCAGTTTCGAAAGGACCAATCAAAAAATCATTCTCCGATATCAAAATTGTATACAGTTTGTTACTGCGAGTAGGTTTATCCGCAGAACTTGGATATAAGTGAGTAGCTAACAAGCATAATAATATAGCGAGTTACTTCCAATCGAAGTCTTCAAAAACTTGGAGTTTCGAAAGGATAACAATAAAAAACATTTTTTGATTATAAAACTGAATATTATGTATATAAGTATATTACCAGTATATTACCAGTAAAAAGTACGCAGTTATGCCAAGTGGAAGTCTTGAAAGTACCAATACAATCAAGCGCATGCACGGAATAATTTTATTTTAGGTCGATAGAATATGGTTTTACTTTTACATCAATACCATTGTGATGGGATTCCGTGTCCAAAGAAATTCAATTTTTCCGTGTATGCGCCGACGACTGTATAGTGACAAAATATTTTCTCAGTATGTACCATGAATAGAAACAAATATATTATATAGAGTGCCTCAGCAGATGGGCCGGTTTGCAGTTATACCTACAACTTTGGCAATGCAGGAGTGGGCTGCGATAGGGTCAGTAAATTTCCAGTCTCAGACTTTGCCCAGTTTGACACAGTCAAACTAAGAGAAGTTTTTCCGTTCGAATCGACATTTGAATGAAACTGATCACTTTCCTCGAACATCTCTTGTTGAGAATCAACTACCATGGTTTCAGACTCACAATCAGTCTCTTCCTGGCTGCGCTCCGAAATCTTGGAAACTGCTGAAATCGTTGTTATTGAAATAATTGTCAAGATAGTGATTATACAATAAAGTCATGAATCCTTCTTACATGACCAATGCGACACAGGGAGTCACTGACTGTGCTCGGACTTAATTTTTTAATATATTTATTGAACATGACTGAGAGTTTCGATAAATTCAAATACGATGCAAAACGTTATTTTCACAGTTCCTGAGAACCAATTTGGAAAAGTTTCACACAGCTTGAATCAAAAGACTCAGGAACTGCACACTGAGAAAAAAACGTGGTTGAATTTACCGAATCAGCGGTTACGGGCGGGGAAACAAATCCTTACTTGTGTCAATTGAATATCTGTTGGCCTGATAAAATGGTCGTTTAATTCAAATACTCTGAATTCCGATTAATTAGATCAGACAAACATTTTGCTAGACCAAAATATATTCAATTGACACAAATAAGGATTTGTTTCCCCGCCCGTAATCGCTGATTCAGTCAATTCAACCACGTTTTTCTCTCAGTGCAGGAAGGATCAATTAATGGTCATGAATTTATGTGTGGAAGATTGTTTCACCACGTACCCTTGTTGTTGTTCGCCCCTTCTCCAGCAGAATCTCCAGACTCGGCATTTTCTGATGCACTCAAACTTCGAGATGGGTCCTTGTTCAAATCAAGATTGAACTCAACTTGTTCACGAGATTTGCACCTCTCTTGTTGAGAGAACAGTCCAGTTTCAGTTTCAGACTCTGAAACATTTTGGCTAATATTCTCCGGAATTTTGCGAACCGCTGCAATCAATTGTGAGAAAGCGATTTACAACAGAGTCACAATTAATGTTTACTTGATAGATGTGACACAAGAACTCATGTACTGTACTGACGCTTGAATATTCTTTTAAAAACGATATAGTATCTTCGTAATTGGAGTGAATGGCAGTAACAGGACTTGATTAATTAATCTACCGATCAACAGATGATCGGAATTTTGACAGTTTCAACAATTCAAAATCCAATGCAAAACTTTGTTCTCATAGCTATAATTACTGGTTTGAAAAACTTTCAAACAGCCGTACCCTTAACCTTCTTCACGCCCTCTCTAGAGCTGCCAGAATTCCCATTTTTCGATGCAGTAGCACTCCGGGAAGTTCTTGCCTTTGAATGGGTATCTGATTGATGTTGCTTACGGAATTTAAACCTCTGTTGTTCAGCAAGCACTATAGTCTCTACCTCGCTTTCTGAAGCATACAGGCTGCCCTTTGAAGTCTTGTGAACTGCTGTAATCGATGTTATGAAATGATCGTTATTAAAGCCAATCTGCTTGAAGTCACAAGTCTGTGCCGATCAATAGGACACTGACTGTACGGAAGCTTCAATAATTCTTTTAAAACATAACATATAGTATTTTCGTAACTGAACTGAGTGGTATTGACAGTACTTTATTGATCAATGTATCGATCAACTCATGATTTGACTGCTAAGAGTTTCAATAATTCAAGACGTTGTTGGTAGTACTAATTTGTAAGAACGATTTTTAAGGTGAGTATTCGAAGGTCCAGAACTGCATGGGAGTGAATCAATGGTGATGAATTTCTGAATATGCAAGATTTTTTCTATACCTCTCTTCTTTCTCGTCACTTCGTTGGAACCTCCAGGATTTTTTCCTGCCTTCGAGTTCTTCGATTTAATTTTTTTCAAATTAACTCGTACAGTACGCAACACAGCTTCGACAGAATCGTCACTTTCGGAACGGTGAACCATCGCAAGAGAATCAGGGAGTTCAGAATGAGAACCACCAGAGGATTCAGAATCCAGACCGGTATGCGTTTCGGAATCAACATCAGGCACTACTAATTCAGGGTTATCTGACTGGGATGATTCAGATACTCGTTCGAAATCCTGCAACCGCTTCAGTGTGGCTGAAACGTAGAATGCAAAAATCATGTTGGAGCAATACAATTTTCATCATTGTTTAGATGTCACAGTCATAGGTCGAGCCAAAGGGTCGACCGATAAGTTATTTTCAAATGGAAGGCCGAACAAATGAAAAAATGGTGAATCTCCTAATTCTTTAGGATGACATTTGATTGTAGTAGTCATGCAGTCATGGATTCAACCTTAAAAAGCAGAGTTCGTTAAAATATCGTGATTATATTCAGTTACGTACCCTTATTTACTTTTCGGTGTATGGGTCGAGCCGAGCGCCTCTTTCGGGGTGAAATTAGATCAAGTTTAGGGTGTCGTTCAGGAGGGGTTGAGTTCCTTCGTTCCTTCCCAACCTGACCAGTTTTAACATTGCCTTTGCCAGACTGCAGAACAATTTCACGTTCGATTCTCCTTCGTGAACTTGTTATCGCGGAGTTGAGGTATTTGCTCAAACAATCCATTTCGTCTTCAAGGCGCTCAGCAGGGTAGCGTTTGCGCAATAACCAATGCCGGAACTCTCTGATCAGGATTCCCTTTTTATCATCCTCAAGTTGAGGCTCCCGAACGTTTGCTTGCGACCTCACGCTACGATTAGCAAGCGTCTTGACCCCCCAAATGTATTGGGCAAGGCTCGACACAAATTGGCTGGGCCGCTTTTGCTTTGCAAAAGAGTCGTACACGGATACTTTTATATTAATGCCGCTCCCCAAGTCAATGACATCATCTGGTTGTGATTCCGGTCGCGTTGTTGGTATGGCTTCCTCTTCAGCACATATTGAAATATCTTTGCCTTCAACGCGTATCGGGATGTCTGTATCAATAATATTGGTATGGATTGGTATTCGGATGGCCTTGTCTTCAACTTGTATTCGATCTACGATATTGATTGAATTTCGTTATGATTGCAGCTGGTGTTCATAAAATAAATACAGCGTGACACATAGGTATAGAGGGCAATTCCATATCAAGTGATCAAGGTTTTTGGGAAAAAGTAGTTCACGATGAAAAAAAAATACTCCCCAAAGCTTTTTTTTATTCTCAATATTTTTGAAGTTATATACAGACTCTTCGTTTTGGCGCATTTGTTTTCTCAATAAATCATAACTCCGGCTACGTTAGTCATAGGGAGATCAACTTGAGCTCATTTTCTTTGCAAAAGAATATAGTTTTTAGTTATGATTTTTTGAAAAAAAAAATGCGACAAAACGAAGAGGTTGCATAACTTCGAAAATATTGAGAACAAAAAAAAAACTTTGGCGAGTATTTTTTTTTCATCGTGAACTACTTTTTCAGAGATCGACGTCAAGATCAGAAAAATTTGTCCCAAAAGCCTTGATCACTTGATATGGAATTGCCCTGGAGTATAACTAGTATGGTGCCAACATCTTGACCTCAAGTTTGTGACTTGGACTCTATAACATTAATCCTCACTGTAATCCTGTCGTTTGTCGTCACGATCACTCAGATTAAACTGATATTATACGAGTTAACTCACTATCACCAGAGATATTACCACTTCTTGTTCATTACACGAAATTTCGTTTGATAGTGCTCGTTCTGATATGAATTTTAACTTTTTGTTGAGTATGAGACTCATCAGGGCTTCGAAAAGGACACCTAAATCGAAATAATCATCTAGACTGTGGAAGTTTGTGCAATGTAACAATTTCTTGTTACCAGGAGGGATTCTTCTACCTACGCTAATCGAGAAGACTCAGAATCGATATACTACTTTCGTTTAGTCCCTTTTCCGAAGAGCAGGGGGTTTCTACTAATAGCAATCTATCCGAGGACCAACCAGTTGTGGTAGGATATTATAGGATCGGAAGAATCGTCTGTGGATGCGTGTAGTGTGATGTGATATGTGAAGGTTTTGAAATAATTAGTTAAAACCGATTTAATATTGATAGTGAAGATTAATATGACTTTGAACTGAATTCTGCTTGTCTAATTCTTCAAATATTTATCAAAAGTTTTATTTGAATTGATTTACTATAATTCTCAAGCGATGCTTTGTATCTTTAGAGACCGTAGTCTTAAATGTATGACTCGCGAAATTTTCTAAGTCGAAAATTTCACGAAAAATAAAATTTTCTAAGTCCAAAATTGACTTTAAATTCGACTGCTGCAGGAAGGCTCTGCAGCAACGTACCTATTTGTCCAGGAGGACTGACCGAAGTGCCGCTCTGTGTTCCTTGATTTTCCTCGTTACCTCGGTTTAGGAACTACATTTCGTATGGCGTAGGCACATTTCTTTACTTTTAAGGAGTGGGGACTGACCCAAGAACTCCTCAACTTCCCTACTGATCGCGTATTGATACTATTTACAAGATTCAGTTCACTTTCATACGTGTTAATCCCCGTTTATTGTGTAAGTATAATCGTTTGAATATGTACATGTGTGTTTGTCTGTATGACAGGAATATATCCTTAGTTTTACAATATAATTTGGTGAATTTACGTGTAATTGTTAAACATGATTAAGTGTGTGGTGTGTTGTTGTCCAAATGACGGTGAAGTTAATTGTGTTGGTTACATTAAATTGAATTTATATGTGTTTGTTTCTATTGTCTGTTGAAATTTGATTTGTGGGGTTTCCAGAATTTGAATTTGAATTTGAATTTTATTTACTCTAATCACTATCGCTACTGTCTGATGTCTCTAGGCTGTTTGCTACATAATTTCTTTCGTATTTCCATGAACGTTTTCGTTTCAAGCTATTGTCTGTACTGGTGGAGGGTTGATATTGGGTGTCAGTGACGAAAGCTGCTTGATTTGTCTTAATTTTAGAATATTTGACGGTATATTGATTTAGCGGTGAAATTTTTGTACTTTCAAGCAATGCTGTTTGAAAATAGGGGTCAAAAGGTGTTTGTGTGCCGTGTGACACCGTTCGATACATTGACTGGGGTGTTTGTACCACAGCCACCTTCCCCACGTGCCATTCGAGTTCGTCACATCCCATCCATGGATTCGCTTCCTTCAACCAGACCGGTCGCTTTTTGACGACTCGCACCTCCAAACACATTCCTGTCTGTGTCTCCACGTCAGTCATCTTATAGTTCGTTTCTGTTTGTGTACCACTGTCCATGTTGCGTTTACGGATTCAATGTGATCGTATGTTCTATAAGAAACCAACAAAAGAAAAATGTGCACACAAAAAAAAATATAAAAATATTATCCTTGCTAAAAAAAATTTATTGTATATGAAAAGATGGTTTTGTGTGCGTGTATAACTCATTGGATAGGAAATGAGGATGTCAAGGAATTGGTCATGGACCAATACGTTACAACTCTCACCCAAGAAATTCAAAGATTTTACAGATAAAATAAACGCCTCCAAAGATGAAGGTAGTCGGACTAGAAGTCGTTCAAAGGGTGCGAAAAATTGAGCTGTCGCCTGAAAGTGACTTTTTAACTATGAAATTCTAGGTTTCTCACCCTTTTAATTTCTCTAGCGTCCTCATTCAGAGAGGTATTTCAACTTTCACTCGAGAATAATGATGCTTAGAGATGTTTATCATTGATGAACAATAAAAAAAAATCATCAAGCAATCTCTAAATATAGATGATCTCATTCAAATTTGGTGTGCTCTGAGAGGTGTAGAGTAGGATTCGATATAGGGGGTTCAGGGGATCAGGGGTGGGGTGAGAGGGATTCTTTTATCTGACATTTGGGCAAAATAACTTTATTTGGAGGTATTGACCGACCTTTAAATATCAATATTCTCGAGGGAACAGCTTCCTGAATTAGGACGACAGAAAAATCGAAGGCGCCAGAGTCCTGGGATATAAAAGTTGACAGATCAGTTTTCAGGTGGCAGCTTGATCTTTCGACCCTATTGAGCGACCTCGAAAAATTGCCCGAAAACCTTCATCTTTGAAGGGGATTATTTTATCTGTACAATATTTGATTTTTTGGGGTGAAAATCCAAAATGTTGGCACTCTAGTAACTACCGAAATAATTCTCTATAATAAAGGTATAGTAATAGTTATTACAGACGCAGTCGGTCTATAAATCGGGTCTTTGAACGAGTGACAGCAAAAAGCAATTTTGAAGAAATAGATAGTGATATTATTCGTTACAATATAATTATTGTGCCCCAAGAACCTGAACTACTACCATGTAAAAAGCACGAAGAAAGTTAGTATTTTTATACGCAAAAACCGGACCCTGCATAACGTCAACATACACATACCTGACGATATACACGACGATGTCAATCCATTCTGCGCCGCATTTAGCACTGCAAGTATTTGTTGACCCGTTGCTTCAGTGAGTGGATATTGCCGCAAGCTTTGGAGATCATCATACTTTTTCTTCCATCTTGTCAATTCCGACTCCAGATCACCAATGTTTTTGTAACATCTGTCTAAATCCTCGTTTGGTGAAATGTCGGTTCTGACAATATGTGGATCCTCGTTCTGGGTAACGAAATCGTCAGTCGAAAGTTGAAAGTCTTCAGATGCATTTTCAGGGGCGCAGCTGTGATCGTCGAAAATACCCATCTCGCTTGCAGTCTGAAAAATACATGCACGTAGAATTTGAACATCGATCGTTATCTTCTTGACAAAGATCGTTATCACATCATTCAAATTATATTAATTATACTCTTGCCTACAAATTTCAGACATAATTTACCTACAACAGAGGATTGTCACGTAATTTGGGAGAAAATGTTATCATATGTACTATGAATCTAGACTAGAAAATTCGAATCATCCTGTGTTCCGGAATGTAATCACGGTCAGCAGTATTCACTTCTAGATCCAGCTGTAAAACGTCTGTTTTCCAAAATGTCGAAAAAAGAATAATTGATACAACCAAATCAGCTGGCCTAATCGAAAATCGGCCAAACACATGTTAACTTCTTTCGGTTGTAAGATTGAGATACATTTTTACATAGGGATCGCAGTGTGGGTGACCTTCGGCGAGACAGTGAAATGGCACATTGGAACGCTCCACAGGTATATAATGCAAAAATCGACTGGAACATAATACCCTTCTCTGTATATAATTTGTCAATGCACCGCAAGATTGTCCAACATTGTCATGAATAAGTAAATAAATAGATATCTATCCATCTATCTGAATGCTTCAGTGACTTGCGCTACTCCTTTACAATGAAAATCGTGCTATATAATATGCCAGCCGGACCCAATGATTTGAGAGTGACTTCCTTAAGAGTGAATCTGTAACTCTGTTAAGAGTGAAAATAGATAGCCAGTGAGAAAATAGTATATTGTGCACCAAGGGAGCAAAGGACGTTTTCGCTCCCGAGCGTGGAGTTGCCACCCGAGCCAAAGGCAAGGGAGGGCATCCACCGAGGGAGCGAAAACGTTTTGCGACCGTGGTGCACACGATATTTTATTCCATACATGAACGAAAGCCGATTTTGTGGGCAGATCAGTGTTTACATATTAGGTGAGAAATCATACAAGTCTGCCGACCCGTCAGTTGAATGAGGTTAGGGTTCGATGTAGTGGATGGCTCGATACAGTTCTTGCGTCGCTTCCGATCAGGCGCTGCGGACCAAACGGCGCTCGGAGGAAATACTATCAGGCAAGAAAGACTTTACGGGAGGAAAAATTGGTCTTTCTTACCGAATAGTCTCCCAGCGGACAGAAAGAGTTCCCGTTCGGTAAAGCCGCACTTCGCTCCCCCAAAATAGGTAGCAAAATCGGCCTTTCCGTTTATGTATGGAATAAAAGTAATTATAGTCACTCGGTAGAGTGTTTAGAGTTCGATTGTCCTGATAATAATCACAAATATTTTACACCTGAAAACTAAATGGTCGAGGCCTATGCTATCGTCGATGGTTGACTTATGGTATCTTTTCAAACCTCTAGTGAAAATTAAAAAATCATCAATATCAGGGCTTACAAATACCTGTTTCTCCTGCTGGTGGTATGCTATGACCTGATTCTTGCTTCTTTCCGTTTCTTTTGTTGCAACCTCATTTGTTCTTTTTGTTGCAACCTCATTTGTTCTTTTTGTTGCAACCTCACGTTTTCTGACAGTGTTGGTTGCAGTCTCTGAGGCTTTTTTATGGGCATGGAGGATTTCACCGACTGTCTCGATTCGTGCGGACGTCTTTGCATTGGTTTCCTCAGTCTTAACAAGGAGACAGAAAGAAATATGATAATTAATGAGTGAATAAGCTCCAATACGTGTATAGATATTTTTGGTATAGATGATGGTGATTCGATAAAAGAATTCGATCTTATTGGGTCTGTCTGTAATAGACCTGTACTTACCTTCCGTTTCTTATTTTTTTTTAGGGATTGTGGTATATCATCACAATCATTATTTACCTCAAATAACGTAGCGTTCAGTTTCGGTACACGGGATCTCTTGGCAGCGACTTTTTCTTTCAAATCATCCAATGTTTCTGCAAATTAGACGAATTATTCTGCAGCAATTGAAACGGTTACGTTTATCAAAATATCCTAATTATCACAATTCATTGGGATAAATAATCAATTGGAATTTTGCACCGAATTTTTTTTAGGCTGTAATGTGTATAATGTACATAGTTACTTTAAAATAGTTTGGTCGTGTTCAATCTGTTTCGTGAAAAATGATAATTAAAAAAGTGTTAGTCAATTGAATTTCAGCCTTTTTGATACATTTAGATAATATATACCTTAGCCTGTGTGACGTATTCATTTCAGTCCGTTGTATTACTTTCTTCAATTTTGCTTTATTTGAAAAGAGACAAAGTACAGCCTAACTGTTTGTTCATGAAGTACCAAAATACGGAATTAAACAAATACGTGCGAAATCCCCACTTAAGATCAGAGATAAATTACAAGCAGCTTTCTTTTGTAATAAATTCAGGGCAATAATTTGTTGAATTTAGGATAAAGAGGATACGATAAGGATCATTACAAAAACAATTATGTAAACAACAGAATTATTCATCTTGATTTTCAACGTGAATTTTTTCCTGAATTATTACAAGTCAAATATCAGGCATCTGCACTCAACGATAATCTGTTGTTCGCTTGAAATGATTCAACTTCGCATTCATATTTTACTGATCATTTGACTGACAGAATAATAACTTTTACACAATTCTTCAAAGAATTTATCAGACTAGGCGAATCAATTAATGAAATCTCTCACTGAGAAGAGTCCTCTCGGGTTTGAGAGCCTTACAAACCTCAGGGACACAGGAAAAATTTGATAGGAAGTATAATCTTTTCTTCGAGTAAAAATTCCCCTGGCCCGGGTTTGAACCGGGAGCTTCGCATTTGTACTGCGACGCCTTGTCGAATTAGACCACCGAGGGGCTGGGAGAATCCTTACTCGAAGTTTGCATTTCCATTCAAACCGCGTATTACTGTCATAAAAAACGCTTCAAGTATAAACGTTTTTGGAACTGGATTATTTTCAAACGTTTCATTTTATTAAAAAAGTTTGATTTTATCAAAAATGTTTAATTTTATTAAAAATATAATAGATAAAAACTTATTGATTGATTATTGACTCAATCCGAATGTGAACATTTCCCCATTTATCTCAAGATAACATTTAACCCTGAGAAGATTGAACGTTAAATCAAATTGTGTGAGGATATTTACATGCGACTGATGTAACCACCAACGAAAACTGTCGTCATGCCGTACAGACTATTGTGCCGTATTACACGAGCAGCGCTGCAAATTTTTTTGCAAGGCATGCATTTTTATCGGCTAAGCTGGCTTTTAAAAACCTACCTTATCCGGTCGGAAAACGGACGCGTAATGCCGAATTTGCGGGCAAGTGGAACGAAAAACTTCGTTCGCGGACACCGGCGGAGACGCCATACCGCGTCCACGTGCCACGTGCCACGACAGAAAATAATTACGAATTTGAAGCGACATATAACAAAAAATAAATTATCCACTAACCTGCGATGCGTAGAACTTGGCAGCTAATTAACTGGCCATTTTTTCCCTCGAATTTGAACACCTTCTTGGCCGCATCTCCAGGACTCGAGTATGTCTTCCAGAAGTCCTGTAGCTCTTCAATATCGATGTTTTTCTGCTTTTTTTCTTTGGTAATGTATACTCGCGCGTACGGCATGATGAGATCTCGCACAATTATATTTATGAGGCTTGGATACTGCGTACAACACTTTCACGAGACGAGAAGCAAGCCGCTACACCAAGCATGGCACCCCAAACATGGCGTCGTGAACTTCACCGGAAGTACTGCGAGCTCAGCAGTCTTGTGTCTGTGTCGCACTGCTAGATTCTAGCCACGCTCTGTCTCTCTCTCGCGTGAGATTCAAACATTCGCGGCAAATTCTAGAACACGGCTGGGTAAGATGCATGTCACGTGACACCGATTGCGGCGCCGCGGCGCCCTGCAGCTCCCCCAAGTGAGCGGCCCGCGAATTCTTCTCAGTTAACTTTCTTTAACCGCCGAAAGGTGTCTCATAAACTTTTGGTATTCTCGAGAGTCGAGTGACACGAAGAGCCATTGAGGAAAAAGAAGAAGAATAAGTGGCACGAAGACCCAACCAGACACAACGACAACGACCGCGTACCGCCAGAACGTCAACAGTGCGTGTATGTCAATCGTTTGGACTCTTAAATCAAAGTAAAAGTGGAATATGTCAGATCCACATATACCTCACGCAGTACGGAAACAGCGAGGACCGTACAAGAAATACCTTCGTCAGGATTCAGATTTCGAAATACCGAGGACGACAGCCTATCGGAAAAGAAAACTGGTCAAATCAGCTGAAGCAGGTCATGAGGTTTGTAATATACTTACGTTTACGTATACATGTATACATGTATTTATTTTCAATTATAGGAAGTCACAACTTTTCATGTTTTATTTTTCGCCGCGACTTTGACAGTTGAATGGAATCGTACATTCACATTGTTTCTTTTATCAATTTCTAACGTGTGATAAGGACAGGGATTCTCTGTATGCACGTTTGTATGATATTTGAAATTCAGGGGGCCGATTACTGTGAAGAATAGGAGGATTTTCGGAAAGCCAACGGTGTCGTTACAATGAAACATTTCCATTTTAGAGGTTAGGATGGAAATAACATTCATAGAAAAATCTTTGATTAATGGGTCAAGGCATCAGCTGATCTGGAAAGCCTGCAGCAATATGCTTGAAGCATTGATGGCAAGTGAAATAAGTCTCTTGGTAGCACAATATAAAACTTTTGTTTCTAGTATTCATTTCGATATTTTTATTTTTGGTCGGGATAGTGAAAAAACCAGGAGTCTTAAAATCTCAAAACCTTATCTGAGTCATTGAAATTATATCGACGGGTCCTAAGGAAACAGACGTACTTCAGCGGACAGTTTAGAACGGACGTACTTCACCGGGCTGGCTAGAACGGACGTATTTCGCTGGACCGGCTAGAAAGGACGTAGTTCGCCGGGCCGGCCAGAACGGACGTAACTCGGGAAATTCTATTGTTATTTTCAGGGAATTCTTTTGTTATTTTCCGAGTTACGTCCGTTCTGGCCGGCCCGGCGAACTACGTCCTTTCTAGCCGGTCCAGCGAAGTACGTCCGTTCTAGCCAGCCCGGCGAAGTACGTCCGTTCTAAACTGCCCGCTGAAGTACGTCTGTTTCCTTAGGACCCGTCGATACACATACTCGATTTTCTTCTGAGTACAAATAATCAGGCAGTAAATTGAAATTGAAACAATTGGTGGTCGTGAATTGTGCAAGCACACTATTCCTTAAGGATCTATTAATAAGATAACCCTTACTTTATCTATATATGAGGTTTCAATTTGAGTCGCGGGGCAAGCAGGGCGGACACCACAAACAGTATCTCCAATTGCATGTATTATATATTAATTGTTGCGGCGATGTACAATCTCAGTGAAAATATCTCAGTGATTTGTGAATCAGAAGCCTTAATGTTGATATTGATTACAGGTTCCGCTGGAAAGTGAGATATCCGCCCACATTATGGATTCCTTAACAACTGATCAGGGCTACGAGGTAGAAAGTAGTGTACACGTCACTAATACCTGCATCCATAGCCCTGCAACTACAACACAGAAGGAATACGAAACAGAGATCGGTGTACACCATACCGATAGTGACGATCATACCCTAGTTCCAACAGATGATGAGTACCTGATAGAGGACAGTTCATTCCATACCGATAGCAGCGTTCATAGTTTACATACAACAGACGACGAATATGATGTGGAAGATATTCTCCACGCTACTGTTGGAGACAATGTAAGTGTGACACATGTTATCTGCATTTTAGGTGATTATGAACTGCAGTATTACATTACTTTGAAAACCATCTTATTTAACAGCTGTATTGAACTATGACGTGATGACGATGAATGAAATCATTAGTTTATTTTTTTTTTTGAATGAATTCATTACTTTAAATTAATATCCGAACCACAGTTCAGAGTATACCGAATAATATTTGCCTTCTACCGAATATATCATTAATTGGAATTGTAATGACGTGTTGTTGTAGGTAGAATCATCATCCAGCATGTTTGGAAGCGACACTCAATCTGAAACGTACAGTATGTTCGAGGTAATAGAAATTTGATATTTGGTGTGTACTAGTTTCATGACGTAATGGATATTACACAGATTTGTGTAGGAATTTTTTACGTCCTATGATTGAATGAGAATGGTAAGAACCAAAACAATACATTTAATTATCGCGTATGTTTTATTACACAGGGTCACGTCCCTTATGCCAGCTCTTCGTTGGGAAGTTTTATACCAAATAACGCCAACGATTGCTTACATCGCAACCAAGAAATAAACGTAAGTGATGACATTTTATTACAAATAATCATCCTTATTTTTTTTTTGTTCCAACAGGTATCTGGTTTGAACCAATGTCCCAATAATCATCCTTATATTGTTAGCTGGGTAACGAGCAAAGAGTATACGCTTGTGGGTTTCCACAGTGGAATCGCGAACTCACCTGAACTTACCTAACTTCTGCGAAATTCCACCGCTACACAGCGCCACTGTCAGCGTGAAACCACATAGACATACGCGCCGCGTAGCGGTGGAATTTCGCGGAAGTTAGGTCAGGTCAGGCGCCACCAGCGGAAATTCACAAGCGTGTTGATTCGTTATTTTTCAAGTTATTGCCCCAGCTGTAGAAAGTTTATGAAATTATTTGCAGATTTCTGGGATAAATGTAGTTCGAGTCTTGATTTTTTTATTTCATATAAAAATTTGATAAGAGTTTGTAAATCTGAATAAATAAATCACAAAAATGCTAAGGGCAACGTAGAACAGCCTGCAAATTAAAAAATATAGATAACGTTTTTCAAAGTGAGAAAGAGTTTTGTTGAACTTTTTTTTCTTACTTTCCAGACATCCACTAATTATAGGTACAGAGTACACTAGAAAAGACCCTTATATGCTTGCTATCCTATAAAATGTCTGCCCTGAGCAATATCTGACGAACAGTATAGGGACTACTATTGGAATGTCAAATCGAGACACTTGGCTTGGACCGATTTTATCAAAGTGCAAAAACATGGTAGAGCAGTCGGACCCAAAGCAATGTCGAGCTTGTTAGAAGTGAGGATCAAAACAAGCTTGAACATTTTTCCCGCCCGAATGCTTTAGCTACCTATTTGTCTTCACTGAGATACAGATCTTCAAAGCCAAGTGTCTCCATTTTACGTTCCGATAATAGGAGAGACCGCAGGTGGTTTCCTAATAGCTTATGGTTAAGTCTTTCTACCAAGTGAATACAAAAAAGTTGGTTATAGATAGCCATGCTCGATACGACATGCAATAATATGCTTTTCCAGAATTCATGTCTGTCTTGACTATTATTCCTTGAACCAGTGGACGAAAAGGGGGCAGATAAGTCGTTGAATCGGAAATGATCTCTATAGATTGTCTTGATCAACACGTTGAAACGAAGCAAAATTATGACATATAATATGCTACATCCACTCTTTTTATGACTTGATTTCATAAATTTATTTCATGTGGAGTAATGAAAGTTTTTTGGAGTATTTTTCTTTGAATCCGTCAGGTGATTCACAGATGAATATATCTTCGTTTGGATTCTAAGGATCTGACGATGAGCAGTTTTCACAGCTTAACGAATTGAATTCAACATTTTCCAGTCCAACGACCCACCTGCGGACTACTTTTTTTGAACCGACTTCAAAAAAAGGAGGGGGTTCTCAATTCGGTGGTATTTTTTTTTCCATGTTTGTTACCTCAGAACTCCGTCATTTCGGTCGAGCGGTTCAAAAAATATGAGTTGCGACGGTCACGATTTCTGTAAAGCACATTTCTGCATATTGTGTGGACCATGATTATCTAACCAACATCTTCATTGACCTAATAAAGAAGACTTCTTCTTTTTACTTCTGAAGTATAACCATAAGCTTAGCGAAAACCACTTGACCTCCCTAGTCTATACCGCCTGTCATATATTGCTCTGGGCGGACACTATTGTTACGCCCTTACTTTTTTCCGTCTGAATAATATAAGATTTTCGACTGACAGAATTAAGTTTCCTCTCCCAAGCCTATGGAGTGCTGGAAAAATCTGTTAACTCCGTCATTCCATAGCATCATAGTGTGTCGTCATGTATACATTCTTTCAGCCATCTGAAATGGCATTTTACACAGTAGATGCAGCCGACAGATGCTGATATTTGAACATTAATATTCTATCCATTTTCGAAGACTTTTAGCGTATTTTTTCAATGGGGTTTCACACAATATCTCCTGAATGTAATTAGGAGTCATGATTTTGACATGATTTTACGAAATTAAAATTTGTACTCTTCATGAGTAAATGAAGCTTCATAGGTGTGATGAATGAAATGTTGTGAAAATCATGATTTTTAATTAAATTTCGTAGATGAATGACATGATGAAAAGGTGATGCGAGTCTTTGAGGATAGATAAATGGTTATAGATGCTAGATAGACGGTGGTCTGAGAAAATCAGCCTTTGTCGGCCGCAGCTACTTGTGAGAAATGCCACTTCAGATGGCTGAAAAAATTTTTACATGATTACACACTATGATGCTATGAAATGACGGAGTAATATATTTTCCCAGCACACGATAGACTTGGAAGAGGAAAATTAATTCTGTCAGTCGAAAATTCTACGTTATTCAACTGGGATAAAGTAAGGGCTTACAGGTACCCTTTCCCATTCGGCTGGAGAGCTCAAATTGCAGTCAGATTTTTATTTATTCATTTTCAACCGCTTTGGGAGGCGTCGCAGACAAAATTTAACCGATCCCCCAATAAGGGCCACCCAATACTCACAATAATGTAAGCCTGAGGATAATACTATTTCTGTAAATGTGTCTGCGAAATCTATCTGACGAGTAGGTGGTACATTTTGTTGCAGCCGGATAATAATCCCACCGTGGAAGACCAAGAACGATCATACTTCTCGGAAGCTCTGTGTAAATGCACGTTAACAAATCGAGGAGAAGCAGTCATGGCTGTGATAACGTTAGGCATTAGACATTCGTTTACATGGACTGCAATTGTCGACACAATGAAAACGATAAATTTGCTGTTTGGGAACGACGTAGTACCGGCGACGAAGTATAAATTATTCAAATACTTCAACACAGGCACAAATTACTTTCGCTATAATATAATTTGTCCAAACTGTGACTCGCTGCTAGGCAAACAGTATAAAATATCTGAAAATGAGGTTAAAATGTGTAAATGCGGCCAAGAAGTTGAAGTAGCAAACATGGAATCGTTTTTTTTAAGTGCTAGTTTTGACAAACAGTTGAAAAATACTCTGGAAAAACCAGAAGTGTCGCAAAATATTAATCACAGACACACGCGACCAAACAATCCAGAAGGTGATCTGACAGATATTTACGATGGGAAAATTTACAAAGACCTGAGTGCTGAGGGAAAATCACTTAGCTTTCAGTACAATTTATCGTACACCTTCAATACTGACGGTTGTCAGGCTGGTAACTCTAGTACCACGTCACTGTGGCCAATATATGCAACAATTAATGAGTTGCCTCCCAATTTACGGAGTAAGAATATGATTCTCGTAGGCGTCTGGGCTTGCAAACGCAAGCCTCAGATGGCGTCCTTCCTACAACCTTTCGTGGAAGACGCAAATGAGTTATCGAGTAACGGTATAACTTGGGAAATTAATGGTACGGGCATTGTAACCAGTAAAATTTTCGCCATATGTTCTTCTGTCGATTCCGTTGCCCGGTCAGCGATGATGAACATGAAGCAATTCAACGGTTATTACGGGTGCACAATGTGCGAACATCCTGGCGAATTAGTGAAGGATAAAGCAGGGAGAAAGTCGATCAAATATACTGTGTCTTCCCAAGTACCACCGTATCGTACTCACGATTCGATTATCGACAATATGAAACAGGCATACGACATCACATGTAAAACCAGAAAGAGAATGAGTGTCAAAGGTGTATTCGGACCTTCGCCTCTAATGAATCTGTCGTACTTTGATTTAGCCAGCGGTCTTCCTCCTGACAATATGCACTTACTTTCGGGTCTAGCGAAGCAGTATACTAACATGCTTCTCACTGATAATGGCGAAGACTATTACGTTGGAGCTCCTAAGTTTTTCAAAATAATTGATGATCGTCTTCTCGCAATGACACCCCCAACGTGCATTACCAGAACACCAAGAAGTCTCAAGGATCGAGCTCTTTGGAAAGCTTCTGAATGGCGTTCTTGGTTAACCTTTTATTCGCTCGTATGTTTACGCGGAGTATTGCCGAAAAAGTATCTCATACATCTTTAAATGTTAATCACAGCTATTCGGATACTACTGGATGAAAGAATTTCCCGCGATGGGCTGCAATGCGCAAACGAATTATTAATCAAATTTGTAGTCCTCTTTCAAGCATACTTTGGTAAAGCCGCGATGAACTATAACGTTCATCTTCTACTCCACGTGTGCCGTGGGGTAGAAAATTACGGCCCCCTATGGACCCACAATGCGTATCAGTTTGAGAATGAGAATAGGCATTTGTTGGAACTCAAGAAAAGCCCAACTCATCTTGCTCTCCAGATTTGCCGACGATTTGTCTTGTATAAAACGGTATCCACTTTCAGCAATCAATTTCAAATATCAGACAGAATCAAAGACTTCTGCGAAGAGCTGTCGCATGGGAGACTTAGATTTACATCCAAAATCAGCAATTGTACATTAATAGGAAACGGCAAACAGTATTTTCTCAACGCACAAGAGTTGACATGTTTGGAAGCTATCGAATTGAATGACTGTCTATCGTATCGCACAATCATTTGTAACAACTTTAGATACACCAGTACACTTTACGAACGAACGCGAAAAACTAATAATACAGTAGTCATGACAGTGGACGGTAGGTTTGCGGTAATAACAAACATTTGTAAAATTTCTAAGCTGGGCGAAATACCGAGGATTGTTGTTTTTTGCCGCGAACTACAAGTCATAGACGATTTTTTCTTGACATCTGACGACGTTACTGTCACCCACATTAAGAAATGTCGTGAAAGGAGTACTGCTTTATTACAAGCATATAGCCCTGAGAATTTCCAATCGCCTTGCATTTTAATGGAAACTAACGATGGAATTTTCGTAGCAAGTATACCGAAGGGTTGTTTGGGTGATTGAATGCTATGTACGAGGATTTCCGGAATCGTAACTGGGTCATTCCATGTCTAATTGCAACAACAGCCCCTAATCGATTTGCCTGGTTATTTTATACGACGTAGGGCACACTGCTGTGAAACTGTAAAAAAACAAGTATGGACAGGGTATTATTTTGTTGAGAGCCACAGAAGATTTTTAAGCGTAGCAACCCAAACAGCAGATAACTAAAAGTTGTCTAAACGTCGTCGTATGGGCGACAAATGTCCGGCCCTGAAAGACCGTAAAGGACGTCTTCAAGAATTGAAACAATATTTAGACGCCAAAAAACGGAACATTTGTTGTCCATACGACGACGTTCAGACAATAACGCAATTCCACCTGAAGTCGGGCGAGAAATGACCTCATATTTTTTGGATCGTTTGAAACTGTTTTCATGTTAGATATACGTAACAAATATACCCATATTTTTCGGTTGGTCAGAAAAAAAAATTCTCACACCCGGTCGCAAAATGCCACTTTTGAATACTTGGTCGTATTTTTAGAAAGAAATCGTTAAACATTTGAATTTTTTAGAAGAATGTTAAAACTTCATTTTTTCAGGAGATGCACATTTTTTCCAAAAAGTGTCGTTCATTACCTTAAAAATGCGTTTCTAATGATCGAGGTCAAAAAACACCTGAAATCGGCCCACTTGTGGAATTACCCAACTTTTATTTCTTTGCTGTATCAGTGCTTACAATTCCAATTTACGACTTCCAAAATTTTTTAAAAATTCTCAATACCTAATAATTCTCTTCAAACTTTTTTCACCGCTTCACAATAGCCCTACGTGCCCTATGTGCCCTACGTCACATTAAATAACCAAGTAAATCCATGGGGGAGGTCTCAGAAACAAGTATTTAGTGTTTATAAATGGGAAATAATTTCCCTAAATTTTGGTCGAAATCGAAGGGGTCGAGGTCGACTTTACCGTTTCTATTTTTTGGCGATTTGACATGAGTTATCCAACTTGTATTTTTTCAGAATTCGGTGTGAAAATCGAGCTTGCAATTTCTATATTGATTGTTTTTTCCTAATAATTTTTGCATGTGTTTGAATACATTTAAAAAAATCGAAAATAAACTGCGAATGAAAGACCATTGTATGGGTGTCAAGTTGTAAGTGGCTATCTTTTTGTAGTACATCATTGAAAAATAAAATTCCGGTGTAACTGAACTGTTGTCTGATCCTTTGTACATTTACGAAATTAAATTTGTTTTGGGTACAAAATTGTTGAATTTCGTAATTTCTCGTAAAACTGAGTAAGTTTTGACAAATACCTACGCAAAGAAAGGTATTCTATGAAATTCTACGCAATTTTACGTGAAGAATTCTACCTTGATTAGGTTTTATCTGCAAAATATTTAATAATTGAAGATTCTTTTTTTCGTAGAAATGTATAATAATTCGTAATTTTTGATGAATTTCGACGAAGACAAAAGTAAATGTCATTCGCATTCATGATTTTTTAAATAAAAAAGCATAGATTTGCATAAAAGATTCTACGCAATTCTACGTGAAGAATTCTTCCTTAATTAAGTTACATCTTGAAATGATTTTTCATAGAAAATCAGAGATTTGCATATTTTGTCCTAGAAATGTGTAATATTTCGTAATTTTCGGTGAATTTCTATGAAAATAAAAATATATATTATTCCATTCATGATTTTATCATAGATTTGCATAAGAGTTTCTACGAAATTCTACGCATTTCTATGGAATTCTACGTGAGGATTTCTACCTTGATTGAATTCCATCTTGACATACTTTTTCATGGAAAATTGGAGATTTGCATATTTTTACGTAGAAATGCATAGTTTCTGACGAAAAATTAATTTCAATTAGGGAAACTAGGGAGGTTTGACCACTTTTCTGTAAGTTCGTCTCGTTTATCACTATATTTGAATAACCGGCACGCACAATAGTATGTCATCTTTGAGCATACTGTGCAGAATGTACTTGAATTATTTGATAATTTTCAGAGCCTTAAAAACAAAGTTATTTGCCGTTCTGTAGATGCGCGTAATCGCGGTCAAACCTCCCCATGTATGGGAGGTTTGACCAGGGCGATGGGAGGTTTGACCATGTGGATAAAGCAGTCACATATTTGAGATATTGTGGCATATATTTTGATCTCTGGGCTTTTAACACATTATCCGAAAATAATCCAGGCATGAGGAAACATAAAATTTCGCCGGTCCCTTATTGGCCGTCATTTTTTTTCTCCGTACCACCGACCACCGCGCTTACTGCTTAGGCTCAAACTTGACTTCGCAGCCCTCTGTTCTTTCATTTTTCCGGATTTCGGGTTTTTTTTAGCGTGCTTTGCACTTTCTTTGATAAAATTTTAGACAGCGATGTCTATTAGCACCTAATTGAATATGGTCAAACCTCCCGATCGAACGTGGGTCAAACCTCCCTAACAGCATTTGTTCACAATGACAACGAAAAAATATATAATTTGGCAATATGATAAATTTATAACTCCTGGCATCTTTGAGAGGATAGTCCACTGAATGAATCTGTGGTAAGACATTCTGATAAAAGATTGATGGGACTGGCCTACATCCTTAGGGAAGAACAGAGAAAATGACATCGTTTCTCGCCGTTTCAGTAATACACCTCTCAAACTTTTCTGCGCTTTCTAAACAGTTGCTAAATACTTGCGCTACGTCTTGTTTGACGTAATGAATACTTCACATCAGATAACAGTATTTATTAGGCTGTCATAGCATGGTAATCTTACATGACGAAACCTCCCGTATGGTCAAACCTCCCTAGTTTCCCCTACTACGATTTTCTACTATTTTCTACGATTTCATACTATTTTCTACGATTTTCAAGGATTTTCTACGATTTCCTACGACTTTCTACGATTTCCTACGACTTTCTACAATCCACGAATTTTCATAGTTTTGCATAGAAATCATTTTCACCAGGGTAGGCACCGACTCTTCTCGTTTGGATATCATTCTGAACGTCTTTCGGTTTTTGAATCACTATTTTCGGATAATACGTGACTAAATATCTGTATCGTAATATTCCTCACGGTATTTTGTATTGAAACGTGGTTAGCGAGCGACGTTTGAAAACCTCGTTGAAAACTTTATTGGCACAGCCTCGGAATAAGAACAGTGTGCCTTGCAAATTTCATCCAAATCGGTTTAGCGGTCCGAACGGAATCAAACTTTCCATGCAGGTGTTGCAAAAAAAACAAAAACCTTTTCACATGTTACATGACTCGGAAGGAAAAAGTAATCGTTTTTATAAGGGCCTCTGAATTTCATTCTTCTGTATTCGGAATCTGTGTTGGGAAATGGAAAATTTATACTATACAGCGAATGAATATTTTCGAAATTGATTTTTATTGCTCACAATCTTATGCAGCTATGAATTATTGTCACTGGTATATACATATTCAGTAATCAATTGGAAGACGTACTGGAAGAAAGTGGTAGTCTCTCGTACAGCAAATGATTTCCGTTCTTCCACAAAAAGTTCTTCAGATTAGCACAAGCGGTTCCGAATATTCCGCTTCACCATAGCTGCTAAGAAGTGGCCTGTGAATTGATTTACCAAAATTCGTAGATTAATATATTCAGCATCTTCGTATCAGGTGATACTGTCAATGACACTCACCAATAGTCTCTTCCGCTGCTTCGGTTCAGTTGGACTGGCATGGGATTTATGATTTTCTAGATCGAACTGAGAAAATGAAATAACGATTCAATGGCAATTACCAGAACACATTGAAAAAATAATTTGAGAAAGCATCATATTTTAGTTGATGTATGAAATAGTACAAAAAGTCACAATAAGATCGTAGATCAGTAGTACTAAACTGGTGGTGCAATTGAAATCAGCGATCAAATGTTGAGTATCAAATACGTTTGCCTAACTGGAAGCTAAGGAAATAGATCAATTTATGAAAGCCTAATTGGAATTTGGTTTGTAGCAAACGATAGATCTCAGTAAGACAATTATATTTCTAATGGTACGATTGTTTTCAACTTACTTTCGGCAAACTTGAAAGCAGCATTCAAAATCGCATCGATTTCGATCTGTACTCCGTCGAGTAAACTATTGATTTTGCTCACAGTAGCTCTGATGTCAATGCTAGGAGCTGGAACTTAAAAGATACCTCAATAATTTAGACAATTTTCAAGTGCTTGATGCGCGATATTCTAGATGGGCACAATCGTCTTCAACTCACCTATGGCTTTTGCTTCAGTATTTGCCGAATGGGTTCTGACTTTGTATTCTACTGGGTCGAGTAAAGCTGAAATTGGAATACAGAGGTTATGATCAAGTCGTCTTCGACTCTCACTTAGTTCTAATAACAGCTGGATGAAAAGCAAGCTAGGCTTGATGTATTTTTCGAATGAGTGTCACTTACCCATGAATTTGGCAGACATTTGTGATTCGGTTTCTGAAAATAAAATATTTGTATCATGACAAAGTGGAAATTCACCAATTGACGCATGATATAACGGCAATGAGTGAAAAATAATGAAAAATGAAGAATTGAAATAGGAAATCTCGATCGATCTACGATAAAATTTGATCGGAATCAATTAAAACAATTCCTCGACTTCACCCTGATAGGTATCCCAATAAACACACAGTGGTTGATGTGTGGTATGATAAACGTATCTCGACACGTTAAGAAAACGTTGGTAATAAACGAGTTACATCGAATCTATGGGAAATACTCGTATATTATACCATAAAGTTTTAGGTACGAAGTCCGCCTGTTATACCAATTTTTCGATACGCATTACTTATACGGGAAATATACGTGTATTATACCATCAATTTTTGATCACTGTCCGCGATAATATTTATTCTTAAAATGTCAACCAAATGTTGTTTTTAACATAATAATGTATTATTAATAATAAAAAACCGTTATTAATGAAAGACAATTAAAAATTGTAGAATTAAAAAAAAAAAAAAGTGACTTCACGGGGATTCGATCCGGGAACCTCTCGTGTGTGAAACCAATCTCTTGTCCTTGCGCTGCTGCCAGCTATTATGATGAACACAGAGTTTGAGGTACATAATATCTGCTGTACTATGGGACTTGTGCAACAGCATTTTGTCATAAAAATGTGGATGTTAGGAAATTTTTTAGAGGTGAAAATTAGGTCGGCCACGCGGACATCGAGACCAAAAATATACCATGGATTACACGTGTAAAAAACGCTTTTTGTTCGGTGGAAAACATGTGGAATATACCAGCACACAGAAACGTGTTTTCCACGTGTTTTCCACGGGTTTTCCTGGTATACAAGATACGGTGATTGAATGATGTGTGGTCCACGTATAATTTTTCCACTTATGCCGACTTTCCACATTGGACACGTTTAATATACGTATATTCAACGTACCTGTGTTTATTGGGATGTGAAGCGAACAGTAGATAACAAAAACATTTCGCGTATCTAATGGCATAAGGACGTAGGCGCCAAAAACGCGATTTTGGTGGCAAAAGGTCGTATAATTTTTTTTTCACGCCATTCGCTCTGAAAACGGCCAAAACGTATAGATCACCCGGGGAAAAAAATCTATATCTAATCATATCCAATTATATATAACTGACCAGACATGATTATAACCGAAAAATGGTCTCGACTAATCATGTATGGTCATATATGGAGTCAGATATGGACAGATATGTTCAGATACGAACGTTGTGCGTGAATTCGGATCTAAAAATTGTAATTCCATTAGATATGATTATATTCGATCATATCCGATCAGATGTGATCAGATCTGGAGCTCCAAATGATTATGGGAAATAATTATAGGCAGAATTTCTCCGAATTATTTATTCATTTCTTTATTCTGTAATATCATATTTTATCATAGTGGTGCCAAAGTTAGTACAAATAGATATCGACTACATAACATATAGGTATAATACACATATCACAATATACCTGTATGAAAATTAATTTAATACCTGAAAAAAATGTTTTCGCTTCAATTCTAGGTTCGGATACAGAATTATCAACTTCAATAAGTGTATAATATGAGTGTACAAAATTATCAGAATCTGATCTATTGAATTCTATAGGTTTAGTTTTCTCAAATATAATCTGACAATAGCTTGAAAAGTTTGAAGTATAGGTTTTCATGTAATTATCACTATCTTGTGATATCATTCGAAAATAAGTAAAGTAAAACCTCCTAGGAAGTTGAAAAAAGACCTTGGACCACAATTGAAGAGTAAAGATCCCTGCGGTGGAAATTGAAATAGAAGAACCTTGCGCCGAACCGCTTCGAAGAGCTTCGAAGGGTTAAGCGCAAAGTTCCTCTGCGTCTAAACTATATCGCCATAGACTAGAATATCATACCGAGCCCTATATTACCACACCCTAGATACGCATGCTTTGGAAGATTCGATTTTTCATACTCAGACTTTATATACCACAAAAACTGACTCACTGTTTCGTTTCTCAAGGGTGTATCATCAAAATGGAACCATAGACCCTTTTTGTAGAACCATAGACCCTTTCTGTATAACATATAATAGAACAACTCCATTTCTAGCTAGCGGAAGCATATCGCTTTCCCACGAAAACGGAGTCATCATTTGGAGAATAAACTACCGAAATGACAAATCATGACCCGATGTCACTGTAGTATCCAGAATATTCTTCTCGCTGAGCCAGTCCGCCGCTGCCCTCCTTTTGTATTGTCTTGCCCCAACGTAAAAACCAAAAAACCATGCAAATTCATCCGCAGTCTTCATGTCCTCGTCGGACAATATGAGAATCGACCGCTGACGGACTCGATGATTCTTTCATCGTCAGAAAATAGATGTCGTAATGATGTATCACACTGAAAACATTACACATATTCCAGTTCAAACAATAATTTCAATTGGGTGTGCATCTCACTGTGAACGGTCAGAGTAACTAGTGGCAAAGGTTATATTTCGTGAATAATCACATAATTGTTTTATATTGGACTGTATGTGGCAAAGAAGCTTCTATACGCTCACATTTTTTTGGTTATTTGATACTTGAATGGAGAATTTCAGGCATAGAGTCTCAAGTCGCTTTGCAAGAATGAACGAGAGTAGCGTTCGACCAAAGTAAGGTTAGGTAACGCGTTGCAGAATGCCAGGGCATAGAAATACCACTCGTTTGGCGATATTTCTGATATGAAATGTATGAGTGATGGACTTTTACTCACCTGGTATGGAGTTGAAACTCGAATCCGTTGAAAAAGTAAATATACGAAGTAAAATTGTTTAAACCAGTGACCGAACCGCACGATCACAGTCGTTGACGTTTCTGAACAAGATCGCGGCGTCTGCCGTGTGGTGGCGTGGCGTCGCGTCGGTCGCATGCGCTGCTGTCGCAGTAGCGGTGGTACTAGTCGTAGTTGTAAAACTTTCCGACAAATTTCGAGCCTTTCATCGCGGGATTTTTCGGTTCGTTTCTGTGTATTGTAGAATGTTGCGCCGATTCCAGATCCGCAAACAGAACATGAAAAAATGGACTATTTCTGCTATTTTCGGTGGCTTGTAACTTTACTGCTTAACAAACACGATTCCCTAGAACAAATATAGAATACTTCTGTTTGCGGATCCGGATTCATTGCCACGATTCGCTTTAGAAACGCAGGAATACTGCAAAATCCCGGAACAAAATTGACCCGAACCTGTATTGTATATGATTTGTTTATTCTCATATTTTCCGAAGAAATAGTAGTGCTTCGAAAATGCTCAGGCCTTTTTTATAATATCACAAACGCAATGAGCGGTAAAACTGTATAATCTTGAGTCTCAAGTGACAAAATATTTGGAAATCGAGAATCAAGCGATTCTAAGAATTTGGAACCAAATGTAACGGCGTTTACCAGATGAAGTCATATTGTGTGCTCAGATATAAACAGATATAACCGTGATAATAATCCCAAACTAAATATATCGCTCCATGCATGATCTATACCTGCCGATGCTAACCATACATGTTATGTCTGATTAGACATGAACAATTTTTCGTCAGCAAATTGGTTCATATTTGATCATGTATGGATACATATATAATCAGATATATTCATGAAATGTACTCGTATATCATGAGATAGAATTACATATAACTCCATGTATGATCATGCATCGGCCTATGTTAGCCATATACGATCATATCTGATCATATATAGGCCAATATTTAATCAGATAGGAGTTGATACGTGACCGGATATCTGGTTATATCTACTCATGTATCAGCTCAAACTAGTTGCATTCAACCATGTCTGATCATATATGAAGCCATATTAACCCATACATGAGCAGATATCGGTTCATATCTGACCATTTATAGACTCATATATAATGATGTATGGTTATATATACAATCATATATAATTAGATATGATTAGTTGTAATTAGTTATGATTAGATATGAACTTTTTTTTCCCGGGCAATTGAAATTACGAGATCGAAAAATGTAAGTGCAAAAGTTCATAAGTTTGGCGGATACGTCGTTCTTTCATTAAAATTTTCAAGGAAGATTAAAAAACAACGTAAAGGCAAAACGTCGTATTATTTTTTTTCATGATTTTTAATGATTTTTCCAAATAGTTGTAAAAACTCGTAAAACGCAAAGATAAATTAAAAGAACGACCATTTCAAAAAATTCGGTAAAAATATTGGTAGTTAAAAGCAGAAGGTCGTATCCGTCCAACTTACGACCTTTTGCACTTAGATCTTTCGATCTCGTAATTTCAATTGATCTTTCCGTTTCGAACGTTTTCAGAGCGATGGGCGTGGAAAAAAAATTATACGACTCTATGCCATTATAAACAGCAAAACGTCGTATAATGGCGCTTACGTCCTTATGTCATTAGACACGCGATTTTTAAAGGGTAAAGTCGTCTTCAACTCACCCCCGCCACCCTTTAGGATAGAAGGTACAGTCTTTGCGAAATAGGTTCTGGCTTTCGTCACAGAATCTGAAATAACAAGCGTCACGAGTGACAAAAAACCGACTTCAAAACCAAACTACTCAACCGATTTCGATGAAATTCATATGGGACCAATCTGAAAGTATACCCTTTCGAATAAAAGAAGAATTTTCCAAATCGGTTAATAAATGACAAAGTTATGAGGTAACAAACATTGAAAAAAAAAAATACAACCGAATTGAGAACCTCCTTCTTTTTTGAAGTCGGTTAAAAATAGAGACGAAGATAATTTGAGCGTTTTGGTAGACGTATAAATTGGTCAAGTGAGTGTATCCACTCATCACTTACCAACGTCTGCCTTGGTCAGTTTGCTACCTAAAAATAAAATAGGTACATGATGACACTATTGTACTTGGTCAATGTTTGACGCGTGTCTTAGTAGCTATGACTTGAATATCTTCATTGGGTGACATTGTTTTGAACTTACTGTCGGACATCTGTTTAACACCATCCACAAGTTCTAACAGTTGGGCATCGACACTTTTCATGGCAACTGAAATTTAAGTAAAGAGGACTGTGATTAAGTCGTCATTCCGCGGTGCTCGACTGGCTTGAGCTAAATTCGAACAACAAGTGAATATCTGTCATTATCGAAAATTTCTGTATCTTTAACTTACCGTCGAGTTCGCGAACCGCGGCTGCGTCGTATTCTGAAACAAAAATCAGGATATCATGACAATATACTTGACGAATCGAGTGGAACCTGACATGTTGAAAATGGTTTGAACATTCCGTGTAGCATAAAATGTAGAGAATAAAATGGTTCCAACCAAAGAGCATAAAGTTATAAATTCGAACAGCAAGTGAATATCTGTCATTATCGAACATTTCTGTATCTTTAACTTACGGTCGAGTCCGCTAACCGCGGCTGCTTCTGAAACAAAAATCAGGATATCATGACAATATACTTGACGAATCGAGTGGAACCTGACATGTTGAAAATGGTTTGAACATTCCGTGTAGCATAAAATGTAGAGAATAAAATGGTTCCAAACAAAGAGCATAACGTTATAAATTCGAACAACAAGTGAATATCTGTCATTATCGAAAATCTCTGTATCTTTAACTTACCTTTGATTTTGTAACGGCTACCGGGTGGGCGGCCTCCTGAAACAAAAATCAGGATATCATGTCAATACTTGACGAATCGAGTGGAACCTGACATGTTGAAAATGGTTTGAACATTCCGTGTAGCATAAAATGTAGAGAATAAAATGGTTCCAAACAAGGAGCATAATAGTATATTATGCACCTAAGGGCGACAAGTTGTTTTTGATGAGTGCGAGGTTGTATCACGAGGCGAAGCCGAGGGATACAATCGCACGAGTCTAAAACAACGTTTGCCCTGTGGTGCATACGATATTTTATACACCAAAGGGAAATAAAGTGGTTTTTCCGGCTGGAATAGGGCAATAAACCGCCGTTTATATCCCTGAGGTGTATCAAGTTATAAATTCGAACAGCAAGTGAATATCTGTCATTATCGAAAATCTCTGTATCTTTAACTTACTGGGTCTGGCAGCGTCGGTTGTGTTGACTCCTGAAACAAAAATCAGGATATCATGACAACACTTGACGAATCGAGTGGAACCTGACACGATGAAAATGGTTTGAACATTCCGTGTAGCATAAAATGTAGAGAATAAAATGTCTCCAAACAAGGAGCATAATAGTATATTATGCACCTAAGGGCGACAAGTTGTTTTTGATGAGTGCGAGGTTGTATCACGAGGCGAAGCCGAGGGATACAATCGCACGAGTCTAAAACAACGTTTGCCCTGTGGTGCATACGATATTTTATACACCAAAGGGAAATAAAGTGGTTTTTCCGGCTGGAACAGGGCAATAAACCGCCGTTTATATCCCTGAGGTGTATAAAGTTATAAATTCGAACAGCAAGTGAATATCTGTCATTATCGAAAATCTCTGTATCTTTAACTTACTGGGTCTGGCAGCCTCGGTTGTGTTGACTCCTGAAACAAAAATCAGGATATCATGACAATACTTGACGAATCGAGTGGAACCTGACACGATGAAAATGGTTTGAACATTCCGTGTAGCATAAAATGTAGAGAATAAAATGGTTCCAAACAAAGAGCATAATGTTATAAATTCGAACAACAAGTGATCCGTCATTATTGAAAATCTCTGTATCTTTAACTTACCTTTGATTTTGTTACGGCTACCGAGTGGGCGGCCTCCTGAAACAAAAATCAGGGTATCATGACAATACTTGACGAATCGAGTGGAACCTGACATGTTGAAAATGGTTTGAACAATCCGTGTAGCATAAAATGTAGAGAATAAAATGGTTCCAAACAAAGAGCATAACGTTATAAATTCGAACAACAAGTGAATACCTGTCATTATCGAAAATCTCTGTATCTTTAACTTACTGGGTCTGGTAGCCTCGGTTTTGTTGACTCCTGAAACAAAAATCAGGATATCATGTCAATACTTGACGGATCGAGTGGAACCTGACATGTTGAAAATGGTTTGAACATTCCGTGTAGCATAAAATGTAGAGAATAAAATGTTTCCAAACAAAGAGCATAACGTTATAAATTCGAACAACAAGTGAATATCTGTTATTATCGAAAATCTCTGTATCTTTAACTTACTGGGTCTGGTAGCCTCGGTTGTGTTGACTCCTGAAACAAAAATCAAGATATCATGACAATACTTGACGAATCGAGTGGAACCTGACATGTTGAAAATGGTTTGAACATTCCGTGTCAAAATATTAAATAGCGCGTGTGAGGATCGAATCGTTTTATCGAAGTTCGAGATCGTTTGCCGACTTCGGACGTAAGCGCTTTTCCGACGTGCCGATTGGCTTGCGACCCGATGCTCGGTTGTGCGCCCTGAAAACAGTCGGAAACTGTCAAACTGTAAAAAGCTGTCTCATTCGTTGCCGATAGAAGGTCTGCGGAGAAAGAAAAACCCGTTAAAGCTTAACGATTCGTGCAAGTTTATAAAAAATTATCCGATTTCTCCGATTCATGCACATTATTAAAAAAAAACGTGACTCAAGGTTAGTATATCGTAGCAGCATATAACATATTTATAGTTTTATTATGTTTCAGTGGAAAGTGCGGAGAGTTCTCCGATTCGTATGAGGTTCACCGATTAGTGTGAAGTGAAGAAATTCATTAGAAGGTTAATTAACCTAGAGAGTTTCATCCGATTCGTGTGAAGTTCGTGGGAGTTCGGGAGTTCAGGAGGTTAATTATTCAAAGAAGTGAGAAAAAAAGTGAGCCGACTAAGGTTAGGATGAAATCATAATGTTTGTTTATAAATTGAGGCACCAAAACAAATAAATTGAGGAGGAATAGTTTGACATCATCATGCGCATATCATATCATACTAAGAGGATTTTATTACAGAAGAATTTCGCTCGATGCTTGGGTGTGCAGCGTAGAAATTGTCAAAAACCGTCTGTGGAAAGATCTTCCGATGTCGTTGCAAGCTATTGAAGAAAATCGTATAAGGTGTGGAGGATTCTCCGATTCATGTGAAGTGAAGGAACGTTGAAAAAAAGTTGTCCCATTCGTGCAAAGTGAAGGAGGAACGTCAAAAAAGTGAGCCACGGTTAGTAAGGGAGCACATCGTTTATACAGAAATCGTTTCTACAAAGTTTGTTTCTACAGAGTTCGTTTTTACAGTATATTATGTCTGCAAAGTTCTGCAAAATTAGTTGGGGCGGTGTTGTTCATACAGAAATCGATTTAAAAGAGTTGCGTTCTGAATGTTCGATCCTACAGAAATCAGTTCCGGAATTTCGTTTTCCACAAAATAGGTGCGCGAAAGATCGTTCTCCACCCTATAACATCACCTCGTAAAAATGACATCTATTCAAGAAATCCACAGCCAAAATATTCTGAGGCCAAAAAACCCTGGAACGAAGATCTTTTTAGGGCGACAGAACACCTCAGATTGTACATAAAATCGAACTTTTAGGATCACATCCTGTAGAACCGAACTTTCAGAAACGATCTCTGTATAGAAACGGACTACCAGAAATGAATTCTGTAGAAACGAACTCCGTCGATTCGAACTTTGCTGAAATTATCTTAAGGATGTATAGGCTATACAATCTCAACCAAAAGTGAGTCTCGTCGTCAATATTGAGTACTTAGAGATGAGATAAAAATCGGAAAAAAATCAACCACAATCAAGATGATAACAGTATTCATTTTCAATAATAATAATGCCCAAAAGTTATCAACAAATTGTTTAAACAAATCATTGTTTAACAAATTTCCTGGTGACGTTATTTTTTTTTTCATGTCAAATGAATTCGTTAATCTTTCTGAATACACATGCATTTTTTCAGAATTTTGTCACTTTTTTGAAATTTCCGTTCGCTGGTTGATCTGATGAAGGATAAACCGCGCGCGAAGCGCGCGTCGGACTTCTCTAGTCAATCAAAATAGTAAAAAGTCGGTGTGTGACGCCTGAACCTGCCGTCGTATCGAAATTCTGAGGCCGCTTTTCCGCTGTGCCGATTGGCTCGCGACCGGTTCGACGTTGGTTGCGAAAGAATCTCGCACGATGCTCGAGCGTTTGCTGACTGTCAGATGAGTTAAAAACCAGCTGTCAGAGTGATAATAAATCTCTTTCACGTTCCAAATTGGAAGGAAATTTTGTCGCTGAAACTCAATTTGTGTTGCTTCGTCTGAATTTGAATGAATACATTCAAAACAATCCGCGAGGAAAGTTGTGCGAAGAAAATACCACAATTACTGGAAACTATAGAGTACAGAGAAAACTGATGCGCCACTCCTGGATTTATCGCTTCTTTGAAATTGGAAGAAAATTTTGTGGCCCAGACTGTGCAGTGGGCAAAGAAGAAATATTGAATTTCAAAATAAGCGCGAGAGCAGACCGAGAAAGAGAAGAGACATTTCCCCAATCCGATTGTCGACAAGGTTAGGGCATAATTATTAAAAGTTTATTGTCGACAAGGTTAGGGCATAATTATTAAAAATTTTTTTGAGTCACGATATTAATTGATACATGAAAGTCATCACTCAAGTAAAAGACATTCCCATTACCAAGTGTATATGAACATATTTCACTCTCGTTCCAATGTCCTTTTGAGCCGCTTCAATTTCAAACTACATATCCACGAACCACACAATATACATGATGGATATTTTTTTTCTTTCAGGCATGGTTTCAAGTGTCGGTGGCAGGAATTACTTCATTTGTAAAGGTAATCGGCATGACGATGACGATGATGGCTGACGATGACGACTGACGACGATGTAAATTGATAATCGAGACGATTGAAACTGACAAAAAATAAGAACATATTTTCATTTAAAAGATACAAAACGTGTAAATATGATGACGAATTGATGACGAATTTATGACGAATCAATGACGATCATGGAGAACTGATGAAGATAATGGTGATGAATTAATGATTGTGACGATTGAAGCTGATGAAAAAGACACTAACGAATTTCAGAATTTTGTTCAATCTTAAATCGTAAGAGTTGAATAATATATTCGTAATCAAATCGGAGTTGATTGATTTCTGTGTAATTCGTTTATCCTCGTCTCTGTAAATAAAAAAAATGCCCAGACGTAAAGTTTATCAGTCCCCGGAGGAAGAAGAAGAATTTCACGAACGAAAGCGTTTAAAAAATAGTGAAAATCAACGACGACGTAGAGAAAATTCAAGAATTACCCAGCAGAATATCATTGTGTATCCGAGTATTAATGATACTTCTGAAGTCACACAAAATGTAGGACAAGCAAGTAGACGTGTTATTTTTGACGATCCGCAAATAGAAGTATTAGCAGAAAATCGAGAACACCGTTTACTCAATAACGTAGAAGCTATCCCTAATAATGAGTCGAGTAACACGAATGTAGACTTAGAACATATCGGTAGGCAGCCACCGCGTGTAAGATTACAAGTCTTTGAACCCGCGGAATTGAATGCAATCGAGCACGAACAAAGTCATAGGGTTCGACAGCAAGATTATCGCCGGCGCCAAACTGAACAAAATAGGATTCATACTGTAGGGAACATTGATAATTTTGAGGAGCATTATGGCGGAGAAATGAAAGAAATTTGCAAACATTGCGGTGCTAAGCATTTTGCGTCGGAGAAAGTGTCGAATCAAAAAAATTCATTTCACACCTGCTGCAATCATGGAAAAGTATGTCTAGATGCGTTACCGAAAATGCCAGGAGAACTTCTTTCGCTATTCGACGGTACTCATCCTAAATCGAATTCTTTTTTTAAACGCATCAGAAACTACCACATTCTACTGCATTCAACGCGAACCTGGTAAACTTCAATGGTATGCGTCGTGGGCCCTATTGCTTCAAAATTCAAGGTCAAATTTATTATCAGATAAATACAGTATTACACCCAGCTCAAAATCAGCAACCGAGCCATGGGCAACTTTTTATAGTGGATGCGAACGAAGCAATCGACTGTCGACAAACACAAGATGCAGCACTAGATCGAGAAATATTAGAAATTCTTGACAGTGTTATACGTGAGAATAATGTATTCGCTCAATCGTATCACATGATGGGTGAAGAATTACGAGTCCAACAGAGTAATAATGAAAATATGTCGAATGAGCTGGCATTAATATTTACAACGAAGCCAGCTGGAATGGATCCACGCCGATTTAATTTCCAACGAAGCAATGAGGTTGCTGCAGTATTTTCGACAACGGCTGACGGTGAGATACCTGAATCATACGTTACTATACGTAACAAAAATACAAAAACTTTGCAAGTTGTCAGTACTATGGATCCAAATGTTGAGCCATGGGTTTATCCACTATTTTATCCATTTGAAACGCGTGGTTGGCATCGTAATCTACAAATGGTAAATAATAAAAAGCGAGTGTCACGTGAAGCTTATACGAGGTACCGAATGGCGATTCGTGAAAATGATTTAAAAAAATCAAATTCTCTTAGGGCGGCGATTATTTCAACAATGGGTTGAAGATCATTATGTGAAAGTGGAGAAAGATAGAATTGAATTCATAAAATCAAATCAAATGAAGCTTCGTGCCGAAACGTATTCTGGACTGGTTGATTATTTAGAATCTACTGCTCAAGAGAAGAACACTCGAGTAGGTAAAATTGTAGTTTTGCCGTCAACATTCACAGGTTCACTGCGAAATATGATGCAGCATTATCAAGATGCAATGAGAATTGTGCGAAAATTTGGAAAACCCGATTTGTTTATAACAATGACCTGTAATTGCAATTGGCGTGAAATTCGCGAAAATCTTATTCCTGGTCAACAGCCAGCTGACAGACCAGATCTTACAGCACGGGTTTTCGATATGAAAAAAAAAATATCTGATTGATTTAATCGTCCGCCAACAATTATTTGGCGAAGTACGCGCTTATGTGTATACGATAGAATCTCAGAAGCGTGGATTGTTGCATATTCGACGATTTAAAGACTGTCGACGGACAAGTTCATCAAACTTTTGTGGAAACTTGCTTAGCATTAGGACTGATCGAAGACGACGATGAATGGCGAAAAGCTATTGCAGAAGCAATGGTTTTGATGATGCCGGGTCGTCTTCGAAGGTTGTTCGTTAGGATCTTAATTCACTGTCAACCAGCTCGAACCGAAGAGTTATGGGAAGAGTTCAAAGTACAATTATCAGAAGATTATATCAGAAAAATGAATGTACAAGAAACTCAAAGAAAAGCCTACAAAGAATTATTCGCCTTTGGGTAAGACTTCTGAACTTTCTCGTTAGATTTACTCATGTTTTCTAATAAAGCTGTACCACTTACTACAACACTGCAACTGAAAAAAAAAAATGGTAAAGAACAGCAAAATAGAAAAATCGTGTATACAAAGTAAGAAGACAGTTTAGGTAATTCAATTACTTACAGACTCGCGTGTGTGCTTCTTGAAAGATGATGCAGGTTTGAGAAACGCACATTTGTCTTATCAACAACGTCGGTAACCATGGGAAAAGAGATTGTGCGAGTAGATCATAAGAAACCAATGATTAAAGGTGCGTTCGTAAAGACTACACAGTTCGCGATCCGTGGCTTGGTAGTAACCAATCGGGCCAAAAATTGAGAAGAATGAACCAATCGACATTGCGGACCATACAAAATCAACGGCTGACCGATGAAACTCGCCGAACAGATCGACGAGTAGTTTTTTGTTCGCTGTGGCTATTCGCACGGTCGCGTGACTGGATATAAGTCACTCCAGATTCACTCCAGATTCACTCCAGAAAAAAACTCTTTCGCGGAAAATTTTGCGTGACTGGATTAGAGTCACGCAAAATTCACGCAAGAGACACTCCAGGGAAAACCAGCCACTGAAGGCTACAAAAAGTTAGGCCAGCCAATCATACAACACACACACACACATGATACAACGCAGACGGTGTTCCAGTCACGCAAAATTTTAATTCACGTCACCTCATTTTAGCATTGAAAATGCTTTTATTTTTGTGGTAACACCGTCTGTGTTGTATCATGTGTGTGTGCGTTGTATGCTTGGCTGGTCTAACTTTTTCTAACCTTCAGTGCCTGGCCTAACTTATTCTGACCCTTCATGGAACACCGTCTGCGTATGTATTATGTGTGTGTGTGTGTGTTGTATGATTGGCTGGCCTAACTTTTTCTAGCCTTCGGTGGCTGGTTTTCCCTGGAGTGTCTCTTGCGTGAATTTTGCGTGACTCTAATCCAGTCACGCAAAATTTTCCACGGAAGAGTTTTTTTCTGGAGTGAATCTGGAGTGAATCTGGAGTGACTTGTATCCAGTCACGCGACCGTGCGAATAGCCACAGCGTTTTTTGTTTGATTTAAGGCGCTGATCACGAGAAAGATAAACTTTGCATAGAGGAAAAAATCGGTACCGAAAAAAAAATTATGAGACGTCGGAAATCTGTTTCTAATCAGTAGACGATCTTGCAGAAAATTGAGGAAAGATGAACCGCGCGCCGACGCGCGCTATAGACGATCTTGCAGAAAATTGAGGGAAGATGAACCGCGCGCGTCGGGCTTCTCTAGTCCAATCTTAAAAGAGGCAGGACCGCTCGAACTCGAAAACTCGCACCGATTGTTGTCGCATTCTCTTCGCGCCGATTGGTTGGTTCGATTCGAGACTCGATGTCGTATATCGAGATATTGCTGGTCGTTTCCCGCGCGTCATTTGTAGTTTCGTTGACTCGCCTGTCATTATTTTGGATGTCAGTGGCGATCAAGTAAAGGGTTATACGAGGTTTCGTGTTCGGGATGTTCATTCAAAATTGCAGGACGTTCGGATGGATAAGGACCCACACGGCACGTAATATTTCATAAATATTTTATAAATCTTTCATTTGAAAGATGTAATATTACAAGAAATGTCTATGTTACATGTCGGTAATATGCCAGAAATGTGTCTATGTCCGCATATATAACTTGCGTAATATTTCCGATATATTTCTGAAATATGTCATGAAATGTGTCAGAAACATGTATGACATATTTCCGATAAATATGTCTGAAATAGTTCCGAAATATTTATGCCACATTTCATGAAATATTACAGGAATATGTCAGTAATATTTCGTAAGTTATGATTGCGGACATAGACACATTTCTGACATATTTCTGATACAATACGGAAACGTTTCGACAGATATTTCTGAAATATATCTGGAACGTTTCAGAAATATTCGATATAATGTTTCTGTAACGTTTCGGAACTATTTATGGAATGTCTCTGAAACATATCTAGAATATATCTAACTTTTTATCTAAATTTTTTAAATATTTTCTTCCTCCTTCCCTCTGGTCAATAGCGAGGTTTATTAATTTTATCTGAACCATTGTATTGACGGTTAAAATGTTGCCGTTAGTTCCGCGGTAACAATAAAAAGCATGAATAAAAATGCTGCATAAGTCGCGCTGATCCGAAGAACAGGCACGTCCAATGAGCGTGGCACCATGCGTCTAACGCCGGTAAGTGTATCATCACTGGCGCGTTTTTACTCGCGAGAATCTTGCGGGAGTATGCAGCGCCGCTTTTGCCTCTAGCGGCAAACGTGCAGACTAGTATTATAATAATATTTGTTTCCGGAACATTTCAGGAATATTGAAAATGTTATATTTCATACGAAATGTTTCTGACATATTGCAGAAATTCTTAAATGTTGTGTCTCAATCGACATATTTCCGGAACATTCTAGAAGTAATGAAATTGTTATATTTCATACGCAATGTTTCTGAAATATTGCAAAAATTCTGAAATATTGTGTTTCAACCGACATGTGTCTGTGACATTCCAGTTATATTGTGAATGTTACATTGCAATTGATGTATTTCAGAAATGTTCCCGACACATCGGCAATGTTACATTGCAACTGACATCTTTCAGATACATTTCAGAAATATTTCCAAGTTATGTTATGAAGCTGAAACGTTGTCACATTTCCGAAAAATTTCTGAAATATAACGTGCTGTGTGGGATGCAAATTATTCAGAATGTTATATTGCAATATTAACATATTTCTCCAATGTTTCCGATATATCGAAAATTGTATACAATCACTTTGTGTATTTTAGAAATATTTCAGGAATATCGAAAACATTCTGCATCACTTTGCATATTTTCGTAATATTTGAGAAATATTGCAATTGTAACCTTCCAATTGATATATTTTCGAAAGATCTCTGAGGTATCAAAAATGTTATGCGTCACTTTGCACATTTTTGTAATATTTCAGAAATATCGAAAATGTTATACGTCACTTTGCACATTTTCGTAATGTTTAAGAAATATTGCAAATATTATATTACAATTGATAAGTTTCCGGAATGTTTTAGAAATATCAAAAATGTTATACATCACTTTGCATATTTTAGAAATATTTCTGAAATATTGAAGACGTTATACATCAATTCGCATATTTTTGTAATACTTGAGAAATGTTGCAGATATTATATTACCATTGACATGTTTTCGGAATATTTCAGGAATATCGAAAATGTTATATATCACTTTGATTATTTTCGTGATATTTAAGCAATATTGCAAATGATATATTACATTCACATGTTTCCGGAATATTTCAGAAATATCGAGAGTGTTATATAGCAATTTTCATATTATAGAAATATTGCAGAAATATTGCCAGAATATGTTATGGATCTGAAACCTTGTAATGTATTTGAAATATTTCTGAAATATTACGTGCCGTGTGGGGATTCAATTCGCATCGTGTTATGTTCATGATCTTCGTCTTACGGTATTGATTGCTGAAATATATTGGCTTTCTTGATTTTTTAAGTCAACGAAAGAAGTTGGCTCTCGTGTACGACTGACAGATTCGAGGGTTAAAGTGCATTCATTCGTGATTAAGGTTTGATTCTTCATCGAACACCGGAAATAACGGTCGCTTTCGTATCATTATCAAGGCCTGAGACGTTAATTCGTAATCAGATTCTTCAGCACGGAAAAATTAACCCTGTGATATTAGTAATTTTTCGATTTTTAGGTTCGAATTGGAAACGATTTCTGCATCGTCGTTCGTGGTTCGTGCGAATGACCTCCATAAGCGCCCAGACGAAGCCAACAAGCAAGACGTAACAGAAAAATAGTAGGGCTGTGCAAATGTTCGATTTTTCAAATAATTCGTTGCGAATCAAATAGGAAAATTCAGTTTGAAGATCGAATCGAATTATTCGAAACTTTGAATGATTCGAATTGTCCAAATTTCGAATAATTTGATTCTACTGAAGAATAATTCAAAGCTTCCAGGAAATGAGGATGTTCCGGGTAATTGCGACTCTTTAGGGAAAGTCGTACATATTTTTGACAAATGATCTGAAGTTTTCAGGCTATTCGTATTTAACTAGGACTTCTGACATCGCCAAACTAAATACCTTACGATTCTTTTTGTTTTGTATATTTGTCGTAGGCATCTAATAAAACCCGGCATTTAATCAAAAGCCTAGTCGTCTAATTAAATGCCGGCATTCAATGAAAATCGTATTGATGTCTTTCATTTTCCATTATCTGCCTAGGCATTTACTTAAATGCCGGCATCTAATTGAATGCCGGCTGGCTCTCCAGGCAAATAATAAAATAAGCAAACGTATATCCACGAAATATATCAACGTGTCATATTTATTAAAATATTATAGTCAGCTAGAAAATCATATAACCTAATAATATTATATAAGTCATTCAATAATTTGTTATAATTAATTTAGAAGAAAAATGTAGTTAACAGTATTTATTCGCACAAGGATTAGAATTGTGGCACCGAGATCCGCATTTCACATTGGCTTTGAAGCAAGAACACCGCTTTGTCGAACATTGCTCTTTTGTCGCTTTGCAGTTACATTTTTTGTAAACTTGGCCCCCACATTTTGATTGCGCCGCCGCAGCTTCTCTAAGAGTAAGAAAATGATCGCTTCGAACATCCAGAAGAGTAATCATACTGGCTCCTGATTTCTGTATCTCCGGCCGAGAAAACCAACCCTTTATTATTCCTGCCTCAGTTCCGATTTGATATACTTCATTTTGTTTATCTAGAATGACGCCTAAGATTCTGCTCAAGTCAAGGGGGGCTCGATCTACAGTTGGAACTCCTAGTGTAATGCAATCTCCAACAGCCAATTCTGGAAATTTGTCAGTAGAAAATGTCACCATTTTATTTGCTGCCAATTTCTGCCTCTTATGGCAATCGTCCTGTACATCATGGATATGTTTTTCTCTAGAGCATAACGAGCAAAAAAATTTATCTTGATTGGCCAAGGTCCCACAATCAATGTGCGTTTCCAGATCGCATTCCTGACATGTCACTGCGTCTTCAAGTGATACACCAGATCCACAAACAATACACATATTCTCCTGGGTATTTTCCTGTGTACTTAGTACCGTTGGATTGTCTTGGTGTTGTTGTTGTTGATCCGAATCGCCGAGCAATCGGAGAACGTTTTCCAAGTCTTCTTCCGTATTTAAATTGGCGATAACGTCGCGGGGTAAATGAAAACGCGCCAAGCCATTTTCTATAGGTCCGAACATAGCTTCATAAGGCGTCCTGTTAATTACCCGGTGTTTTGAAGTGTTTTTCAGCCACTATAAAGTAAGAATATTTTTCGTAATAATAAATACATTTTTTGTAATAATTGATAATAATAAAGTAAGAATATTTTACCTGCACTTCGCAACAGCCTCTTGCCCATTCATTCGATTTATTATCAATGATCCACGCTCGCAACATATTTTCCACATCAGCGTTGGCTCGTTCCACACTTCCTTGAGTTTGCGGATGTCTGGGACGACCGTGAACCATCTTGCAGCTTGGCCAAAGAGAAACAAGCTCTCTTACAACATTTGCAGCGAATTCTCGGCCATTATCGCTCTGTAAGATAGCTGGAGCTCCAAATGTGAAGAAAATTTTTGACAATTCTTCTGCTACATTAGCCGCGTGTTTGGATTTTAACGGACGCAGATGTAAAAATTTTGTAGCGTGGTCCTGGTAGTTCATAAGCCAATTGTATTCCCCATCGGGGCATGACTGGAAATCAATCAAGTCGACCTGACCGCGAGCGTTGAAACCCCGGGAAAGAATTGGCTTGACAACTACGCCCTTTTTCACGGTTGACTTTTTTCGATTGCATGTCTCGCAACAACTAATAAATATCTCACATGCACTCCTGGGGATGCGCCATTTTTGTTTCATGTAGTACAGCATCTTATCTCGACCTCCATGGCCAGTTTGATTGTGAGCTTCTCACAATTTCTCGAAATAACCTTCTACTGGAACCATATAGACTAAATCGGAACTCTCGCTACTCCGCTTCAAGACGACACTACTCATAGACCCAATTTGCAACAATTCATATTTTTTGGAGTAGTAGTAGTGAGACATATCTGCTGTCGCTTCCGTTCTGCTAAAAATCGTTTTCACTTTTTCAAACTGCTCACAATCCCACATCACTCTTTTTCCATTATTCGAATCCATGATATGCTTGATTTTTCGCAAAAATGTTTCTTCACAAACACCACTTCTCTCCATTTTCGAGAATTTCCAAAGACTTATAAATCGGCGAATATGTATTCTCAATAACGGTTACTGACTGACTGCTCCTATCTGAATTGATTGGGCATAAATATTTGTTTTGAAACTGACGCTAGGTCAGCACGCGCGGTAAACACCGGCGGATCGTACGCGGATATACATTTGCTTATTTTATTATTTGCCTAGAGAGCCAGCCGGCATTCAATTAGATGCCGGCATTTAAGTAAATGCCTAGGCAGATAATGGAAAATGAAAGACATCAATACGATTTTCATTGAATGCCGGCATTTAATTAGATGACTAGGCTTTTGATTAAATGCCGGGTTTTATTAGATGCCTACGACATATTCATTCTAAGGAGGATCCAACCAGGAAACGTACTTCGCACTCAAACAACGACTACTACAAACCAGGCAGGAGACATAAATCATTTTTGGCCCAAATTCAAATTTCGCAAGAATGTTACACTGGCTCTTTCTCAACTGTTTCCTGGACGTGCATATCAATTTTTAAGGTACTAGCCGATCCGAAGCCCGCGCTCCGCGCGGGCCGACGATTTCTCGAATTCTCAGATTCTCGAAATGATGATGATTGTCTCATAACTTTTATCGTGGGTTGTCTTCGTTAGCATTAAAATGGACTATTTTTAGAACTGTGCGAATATAGTATTCGAATCGAATTGAATCGTATATTTAGTTCAAGATTTCGAATAATTCGATTTTCCGATTAACTCGAATTTTCGAATAGTTAGAGATTTCAAATAATTTGAATTTTTGAATAATTCGAGATTTCGAACATTCCGAACTAACCGCACTATTCGAACTATTCGTAATTTTCGAACTCTTCGAATTATTTGAAGATTTGGATCCTTCTAAAATTTGACACTTTCAAAGATTGAAATAATCGAGGAAATAATTTGAGTTAGTCGAGGATGGCCATTATTCGGGCCGAATTCAGAACATTTTATTGTTGTTCGAATCGAGAACACTTTCTACGCTCACTCACTAAGTTGAGTTATTTTCCCATGGGCCGTTGCTACAAATCTTAAAGATTTCGTACGTGTAGTTTCGAACCAAGAAACATATCCGCGCTCCATCAACGATCTACCACGAACATTTGCAAAGATGAAAATCAGCTTTGGTCTCATAAGTTCCAATTTCGCTGAAATCCGAATGAATCTTACAAAAATACTTGTATTTTCTCAACCCGCACACCAATTTTCAAGATCCTATGTCGATTGATGTAGGAGTTAATCCATTTTGAGGAGAATAAGTTTCGGACATATTACAATTACTTCAGTTGAAAATTGATGACAAAAATATGTACCCAATTGTTGTTCATCAATTTTTAATTTTCTCAAAAACCTCCCTTCTTTTTAAGTCTTCGAACTTTTTGCATCTCAATTTTACCGGTCAAACCCAAACTGCTCAAAAGCTCTATGGTTTTATTTTTTTAAACCCATCTTTCTCAGCAAAGATTTTAGAGGTGAGAAAATGTATTATGGGAAGAAAATCTGTTTAACGAAGATCAATTTCTGAATTGAATGATCGATCTTTCTACGCAGCTTGGATATGACAAGAGGTATTCATGTACCCTATCAAAAATGACTAACAGTGAAATTCGAACTTCACGTGAACAAGAAATCTCCCTCATCTTTCTCGAAAATGGACTGGCTCCCACATTGATTAATATAATACCTTAAAAATTGATGTGCACGTCCAGGAAACAGTTGAGAAAGAGCCAGTGTAAGATTTTTGCGAAATTCGAATTTGGGCCAAAAATGATTTATGTCTCCTGCCTGGTTTGTAGTAGTCGTTGTTTGAGTGCGAAGTACGTTTCCTGGTTGGATCCTCCTTGGAATGAATATATAGAACGCAAAGAATCGTAAGGTATTTAGTTGGGCGATGTCAGAAGTCCCAGTTAAATACGAATAGCTTGAAAACTTCAGATCCTTTGTCAAAAATATATACGACTGTCGCTGAAGAGTCGCAATTATCCGGAACATCCTCATTTCCTGGAAGCTTTGAATTATTCTTCAGTAGAATCAAATTATTCGAAATTTGGACAATTCGAATCATTCAAAGTTTCGAATAATTCGATTCGATCTTCAAATTGAATTTTCCTATTTGATTCGCAACGAATTATTTGAAAAATCGAACATTTGCACAGCCCTACTATTTTTCTGTTACGACTTGCTTGTTGGCTTCCTCTGGCCACTTCTGTGAATCGTTCGAACGTACCACAAAAGACGATCCAGAAATCACTTCCAATTCAAACCTAAAAATCGAAAAATCACTCATTTCACGACGTTGATTTCACCGTGCTTAAGAATCTGATCACGAATTGACCTCTCGACGACTTTAATAATGATACGAAACCGACCTTTATTCCCCGTGTTCGATGTAGAATCAATAATCACGAACAAATGCGATGTTATTCTTCGAATCTGAGAATCAAATATTTCGCATATTGGAACTATTCAAATCATTCAAAGTTTCTAATAATTTGAATAGATCTTCGAATTGAATTTCACTATCAGATTCGCGACGAATAATTGAACATTCGCAGAGCCCTGCTATTTTTCTGTTACGACTTGTCGTGGCCATTGCTGTAGGTCATTCGCAAGAACCACGAACGACGATCCAGAAATCATTTTCAATTCAAACCTAAAAAATCTAAAAATCGCTCATTTCACAACGTTAATTTTTCCGTGCTAAAGAATACCTATTCTCACAAATTTACGTCTCAGGCCTTGAATATGATACGTAACCGACCTATTTTCCCCGTTTTCGATGAAGAATGAAACTTCAATCAGGGACGAATGCACTTTTAACCCTCGAATCTGTCAGTCGTACGCGAGAGCTAACTTCTTCCGTTGACCTGAAGAATCAAGAAGGCCAACAAATCGTTGCGAATATGAATATTTATTTATTCATCTGAACGTCGTGTTGTTTAATTGACGTAAGTTTTAAATTCATGAAATGAATTCGTCGTCATCATCGTTATCACCAATGTTTATGAGTGATGAAGAATATTCCTCATATATCCATTATCCGAGTGAAATACAAAGAGCCTGAAAACTCAGAATCATTTCTAGAAAATATATACGATTGTCTCTAAAGAGTCGCCGGAACATCCTCATTTTCTGGAAGCTTCGAATTATTCGTCAGTAGAATCAAATTATTCGAATATTCGAACTCCTCTAATCACTGAAAGTTTCGAATAATTTGATTCGATCTTCAAATTGAATTTTACTATTTGATTCGCAACGAATAATTTAAAAAATCGAAAATTTGCACAGCCTTTCTATTTTTCTGTTACGACTTGCTTGTTGGCTTCCTCTGGGCACTTATGGAGGTAATTCGCACGAACCACGAACGACGATGCAGAAATCGTTTTCAATTCGAACCTAAAAATCTAAAAATTACTAATTTCACAGGGTTAATTTTTCCGTGCTGAAGAATCTGATTACGAATTAACGTCTCAGGCCTTGATAATGATACGAAACCGACCGTTATTTCCGGTGTTCGATGAAGAATCAAACCTTAATCACGAATGAATGCACTTTAACCCTCGAATCTGTCAGTCGTACACGAGAGCCAACTTCTTTCGTTGACTTAAAAAATCAAGAAAGCCAATATATTTCAGCAATCAATACCGTAATACAAAGATCATGAACATAACACGATGCGAATTGAATCCTTATCCATCCGAACGTCCTGCAATTTTGAATGAACATCCCGAACACGAAACCTCGTATAACCCTTTGCTTGATCGCCACTGACATCCAAAATAATGACAGGCGAGTCGACGAAAGTACAAATGACGCGCGGGAAACGACCAGCAATATCTCGACACGACCTCGAGTCTCGAAACGAGCCACCCAATCGGCGCGCGAATAAAATGTCAACAATAGGTGCGAGTTTTCGAGTTCGAGCGGTCACGGATCATATGAATCTGGGAGAAATTGCGATGCGGAAAGGAATCTGCGACGCTGACGATTAACCTCTCATATGAATCTGGAAGAAATTGCGATGCGGAAAAGAATCTGCGACGCTGACGATTAACCTCTCATATGAATCTGGAGTTTTGCCGGATGACAGTGAATCAGAAGGCGGACAAACAATCTTCGTAGTCGTTGGGGCATCATCCACGTGGTAGCTTCATCCATTGTTCGTCTCCACTCTTCGTCATCCTCTATTAAACCTATACTAAGCAAGTTTCAACATACGTTTGTTTCAGATCACCATCAACAGTTTTCAAGTTATTGAAACTTGTAGCACCTTTGACCGATAATAATAGCAATCTCAAGTGAAATAATTCAACTTGAGTGGGACTAATGGAATACATTCGTCCGATACAATTAAAATGTGATCTTCGTGG
>JAEUYN010002172.1:0-13193 GCA_018257835.1 Euura lappo
CCCCCTCCCCCCGTTAGACAAAACATAGGGTGTTAAGCATGTGCTTTGAGTGTACAAGGTGTAGAGTTTGCTTATGATTACGGCGTATCTTAAATTTAAATGCGCTTAAGGGTAGTTTATAATGGTTGTGTTATAATTATTTAAATTTTGAAGATTATTTCATAAAGGTAATTTGATGATCAATGGTGTTTGTGTTGTTGTGGATTAACAATGATACGAGTGTTTAATATCGTGTATTACAAATTATAGTTGTTGATCGAAAATCACTAATGAATATGAATTTAATACAATTCGATGCGATGATCTTAAGAGTAAATGCGCTTAGGGTTAGTGCGCGTTTAAGCGGGTTAGTAAACTTTGTTTTTGAAAATTGGTTTATTGGATATTGTCGGTCAAATACAAGTGTCATCTATTAGCTATTCTCAATTCTAGAATGAATGCAATAAGGTTGTTGTAAATTTAATGTAATTGTTTTTATCGGTCTTATGTGGTAGGTGTTGAAAGAGAGAAAAAAAATGAAATCTTTTATTAATGTTGGTGCATACAAATATTGTCTTATTATAATACCTTATTTTAATTGAAATGGGATAATGGGTAAATAATATATTCAAGGGAAATATTTTTGAAGTCATGAACTATTTAGATATAAATGGTCTTTATACACCTCAGGGATATAAACGGCGGTTTATTGCCCTGTTCCAGCCGGAAAAACCACTTTATTTCCCTTTGGTGTATAAAATATCGTATGCACGACAGGGCAAACGTTGTTTTAGACTCGTGCGTCTGTATCCCTCGGCTTCGCCTCGTGATACAACCTCGCACTCGTCAAAAACAACTTTTGTCGCCCTTAGGTGCATAATATACTATTATGGGGTTGTTCTGATGCATGAAAGTTGTATAATGATTATCGATTATAGGTATTGTAATACTAAGCTTATATTTAAAAATGTGTTGTTAAACTAAAAATCGAAGGATGATCAAGAATGCGTCGCAAGAATCTGTTTTATCTTGCAATCGGTTAATTTGTTCGAAAATAACAAAGTTCAATCTAAACTGCAAATATAATTTTTTTTTTTTATGCGGTCGATTTTTGTGATATGGGAAAGAAAATAGGTTTGGATTCTGGTAATTGTTTGAAAATTAATTTGTCTGGTTTGAAAAGTCTAAAGTGAGTCTGTCTGTTGATTTAAGTTTTTTTTTTGAAAAATTTTTGTCAAGAATGTACTTGTAGGTTGAAACTATCATTGAGGGGTCAGAGGTTTCTGCGGGAGGAAGTACGAATATTACCATCGGTTAATCAAAAGTATCGCTGGTCAGGTCGCGTTCGTCAATCGGATGTTTGCTGTGTTGGTTTGAATGTCTGTGAGTCGTTGATAAGCGAACAGGAGTGTCAGGTGTGTGGTCTGAGTCTATACAGCTGATGGAGGAGAAGAACGTTGTGGAGGACGACGAGGAGGTTTTGTTTCTCGGTCTGATGCGTCATTGTGCTTTTGCGATGTTGTGGGGTCAAAATTGCAAACCGTAATCTTTATATCTGTATCTTTGAAAATGTATTTTATCATGGTACTAACCCAATTCCATTCAAGTTTGGCTAAGCCGCATCCCAGTCTCGGTATCGATATAGATTTCTTTCCGTCTTTTGATAGGGCTCGTTTCAAATTTTGCAAAGTGTTATACATGGTTTCCGCTATGGGTTTGAGCAAATGTTTGTCTTTCGTGAACAGGTTGTGAATCGTGCGTCGCGGGTGATTTATTGCGATAATGTCTTTGAAGTTCGGTTTCATTGCTCTCAGTATCTTCTTTTGGATCAATCCTTGTCTTGCCATTTAATGTCGTTATCTCGTCTGCGTGGCGGTGCTATGTTACTTGCGGATTTGTTTTGAAAATGTTTATTGACTGTGGAGATTTGAGTTTCGCTATTTTTCGGTCTCTTTTGCTTTTCCGCGAGTACAGCTGTTAAATCACTAATGTGTGTGACTTTGGTAGTATTTGTGTCTACAGGATCATTCACATGAGTGTACTCTGGTGTATTCGTGACAGGAGAGTATGTGTGTTTATCACGCATTTTGGCTACGGTTGGACTTGAAGCGTCATCTTTATCGTCGTACGTGTAATCTGAGTAGTCGACCTTGCGTGCTGTTGTCTTCTTTTGCGGTTCCGCGCTGTTACAAGATTCGGTATTTACTTTGCGTTTAACTGATTTCGGGTTTGGCGATATCATTCTCTGATCCGGATTTTCCGTAATTTTCCGCGAAGCTGTTAAATGTCCAACTGTGAACGTTTGGACAGATTCTTGTCGATCTCGAGATTGCTTCACTAAAGCGGCGTTTTCGTACAAGTCGCGATCGTTCAGGTGACATTTTAAATGGGTCGGTGGTATTTGAGATGTCACCGGGACTTTTGCTTTCGAACTTTCTGCTATAGTGTCAGCGATTAACCCGACTATTAGGCTAGTCGCATCTGGAAAAACATTCGGCGGATCGTCATCGTCGTCGTCGTCGATTATTGACTGGTCATTCAATGGTTTCTCGAAATTTTTGGACGCTCTACTTAAGTACGGACTGTCGGCGCGTCCGCGCGGCGGTCCCGATACTCGTTTAAATTTAGCACGTTGTTTGAGAATTGTTGCTGTTGTTCTTGCTGCTGCTGCCAATCCGGCTGAGCAAAATGCGTGTAATTGATCTGCGCGTTATTTTGTTGCTGTTGATACGGATTATTAGAATTTTGAGGATCGTTTTTATCGTCGTATTGATCTGATTGATGTTGATAATTATTGTACCGTCCCTGATGATCGAACTGTGATTGTTGCCCGTAATTATTGTAATGCGGCTGGTTGTGAAATTGGAACTTTTGGTAATTTTGTGAATTTTTAGAACGCTGGTTTTGGTTGTAACCATTGTTGAAGGAATTATGATTTTGCTGGATGTTATAAGAACCTTGGTTATTGTTGTTTGTTTGGTAGAATCCTGAATTTGGGGAATTGTATTGATCCTGGAGATTTCTTCGATTACAAAATTCGTATGAGTGACCGTTCCTGTTGCAAAATGTACAGTATTGATTGGCACGCTGTCTTGATCTGCATTCTTCGATCGAATGGCTGTTTCTATTGCAAAACGTGCAGAAGGGCTTTGATTCATGACTTGGTCCTAAGAAGCGTTCCCTGAGTGGACAATATTTGTCTACGTGATCTGTTAATTTACAAATTGTGCACTCAATTCGCGAGCTGTTTGTGGGTGATGAAATGTTACGGTAGGCTTCCAAAGTGCGCCTTTCTTGGACCAATGCCTCTACTTATATCGCCTTTTCTGTCGCGTAGCGATGTTGGTTTTTCATTAACGACTCTCATTTCTAAGTCATTCTTCAAACCTTTTATGAATGAAGATCCGGCAGAATTTGTTACAAATTTTACTACTGATGCAGAATCTTCTGAGGCTGCCTGTGATTTTATTAATTCAGTTGCAGATTGCACTAATTTTTGTATTCTGTGGCCATATTCTACTACACTATCGTTATTTCTCTGCGCTGCAGTTCCGATTTGTCCTTGAACTTTGGCTGTTAGGATAGCGTGGAATAAATTTCAGACAGAAAAACATATTCAAAGAATGAACATCTACAAGTCAAGGTTTGCCGCGAAATCCGTGACTCAATCAAAATAAGAAATTCGACTGAATTACTATTAACATTTTGAAACTTTGGTAATGCGTATTATATAGTATTTCGATTGAGAGGTTCGTCAGGCGCACGAATCTGAAATGTTTTTGAACCAAAAACCGAGGGAGATGGGTGTTCTGAATCCATTTCAAAGCTGCAATTGCAGGACATTTTGAGGTAATACAATCCTCGGAATTAAAATAAACATTCGAATTACGTTTGTGAGTTCAATCCATCAAAGCCCCCGATGTGTTTCGAAGAAAATTAGAACAGTCAAAATTCGTCCCCATTCCAACGTCAAGTAATAACTTGCAGTATTCCCACTCCGCACTCCGCCGACGGGCTATATAAAGAGACAGATACCAACTGGTTAGCATTGACACTTTCAAGATTGTACTGTAATTTACAATAAGTTAACAAAATTCATAATGTCCTGCCAGAAATACATCAACATTTTTTTTTACCTATACCTATGTACGGTATTTGACGCAGTCTCGGCTGATGAAGGTAGGTGTCAGACTTCTGTAGTAAATCCTCACTTTTGTGAATAACTTTTGCTAAACTTGTGAATCAGTTATCTACACGATTGTTTCGGAAAATCAATTCACGATCATTACAAGGATAGAGAGAGCATTAGAGCAAATCCCTCACTTGTATGCGAAACTTACTCACCCGAGGGGAAGCACTCTGTATTTCATTCTTATCTCGGAAGTCAAGTCATTCGAATGCACTACTTGGGTGACGTGCGCGATGTCGTGCACGTATGTAATATCAACATATCGACATATCGCATACCGGCGCGCACGTCATCCAATCGTGTATTCGAATGACTTGACTCCGGCGATAACAATAAAATGAAGATTCTTGTAAGTGTAGAGTCTTGTAAGTTGGGTGAGTAAGTTTTGCATACAAGTAAGGGTTTCACACACATACATTCGACCCGCGGGTACCCCATTGTAGACTCACTAATCACCATGAAGGGAGATATGATGGAGTTTTCTGCAACCACATACCGTGAGTAAACGAGGAAAGGCCCCATTCCGAAACCAACACAGGCGCACGCTTCAGTCGTCCGTGTGTCGGGTGCGTTCGGCCACGCGAGAGAGACAGTATGGGGCAGCTCGAGACAGAGAACGTCTGCGGGCCGGTCGTCCGTTTGCGAGTTTGGTTGGAGAGGGGGAATAGTAATTTGCCAAACAAGGCGCGCTAACTCAATTTCGTTGTTCCATGTTTTACTGTTTTAGTTCAGTCAACGAATTTTATGGCATTTTATGGTTAGGTTATGAAGCATCGCGAATAAAATAATCAGGCCTGAATTGAACGCATTATCATTCCGCGAACGTTTATTCGAAGTAATTCGAAGAAGTTCAGGGATGATTATTGAATGAAAAAAGTTAGTGAATCATCTGAACGAATAAAGATACGGGATAAATGATACGCCAAAGAAGCTCGTTATAGTAACTCATTTATTAACAGAAGGTAAGTGATCATCACTTTCCTTTTTTAATTATTTTGGTATATTATCGTAGTTTTAGACATTGTCTCTCAAGGCATTGTTTAGAGACGGAGCAAACCAAGACCGGACCCAAGGTGCGGGGGTTCAAGTCCTACGGAGATGAAACTCCTCCGCCTCTCATCCCATCGGAGCAAGCCAAGACCGGAGCCAAGGTGCGAGGGCTTCGAGTCCTATGGAGATGAAACTCCGATGAGATGAGAGACGGAGAAGTTTCATCTCCGTAGGACTCGAAGCCCTCGCACCTTGGGTCCGGTCTTGGTTTGCTCCGATGAGATGAGAGGCGGAGGAGTTTCATCTCCGTAGGACTCGAAGCCCTCGCACCTTGGGTCCGGTCTTGGTTTGCTCCGATGAGATGAGAGGCGGAGGAGTTTCATCTCCGTAGGACTTGAAGCTCCGCACCTTGGGTCCGGTCTTGGCTTGCTCCGATGAGATGAGAGGCGGAGGAGTTTCATCTCCGTAGGACTCGAAGCCCTCGCACCTTGGGTCCGGTCTTGGCTTGCTCCGATGAGATGAGAGGCGGAGGAGTTTCATCTCCGTAGGACTTGAAGCCCCGCACCTTGGGTCCGGTCTTGGCTTGCTCCGATGAGATGAGAGGCGGAGGAGTTTCATCTCCGTAGGACTCGAAGCCCTCGCACCTTGGGTCCGGTCTTGGTTTGCTCCGATGAGATGAGAGGCGGAGGAGTTTCATCTCCGTAGGACTTGAAGCCCCGCACCTTGGGTCCGGTCTTGGTTTGCTCCGTTTCTAAACAATGCCTTGAGAGACAATGTCTAAAACTACGATAATATACCAAAATAATTAAAAAAGGAAAGTGATGATCACTTACCTTCTGTTAATAAATGAGTTACTATAACGAGCTTCTTTGGCGTCTTCATTTATCCCGTATCTTCATTCGTTCCGATGGTCACTAACTTTTTCATTCAATAATCATCTGAACTCTTCGGAGTACTTCGAATGAAGCGTTCGCGGAGATGATGTGGTTGATTCAGGCTGTTATTTTATTCGCGTCTTCTACAAAATGCCATGAGGCTAATTTAAAACGTAGAAACGGAGCAGCGAAATTGAGTTGGCGCGCCTGACGTTCCTCTCCGTGAAGCGACCGGCCTGCGGTGTTCTCATCCTTGTCTCGCACGTGTGGCTACGCCGCGACTAACTGATAAGGCTTTTTCTCGTTACTCACGGTATACATACACAACCTTATACTTTCTGTGCATGTACGCGTTATCCAATCGTCCTTTAGAAATGAGCATTATCTGATAACGTCAATATAACATTTCTTATGGAGCTTCGACACACTTTTAAACAACCGAACGGCTAGGAAAGCCAACGGAATGGAAAAGAATATAGATTATTTACGACACATCACAATGTTGGCCAAAAATGACGTTATACAAACGAGATCACAACTACAGTCCGCTCTGGTAATAGTGCGACTATTAGTGGTGCCGCTTTCCCTCATTCTCGCTCGAACACAACCCCCATTACGGGTTCACCTTAGGTTTCATTCCATGAAATTAAAACGATCACACGAACTTAGCTGTGCGTGAAGGTCGATCGTTATTACACGAAAGTCTCGCCCGAAATGATTACAGCTGTAGTACCACTTTTTCTACCTAATAGATGCCACGATTTTGGAGGTTTTAAATTTGAAACGTGGCCACCACGGCACTTCGTGCAAGGGGTGCTGCCTGCGGTCACTCGTCATATCTTTCAAAGTAATAAAAATTGTTTATGAATCTGGGAAAGGAAATATCTCAATTATTTTCTGGGGTCTTCATGATTATTTGGGTGGGTCTGTAATCATTTTGGGCGAAACTCTCGCATAATAATGATCGAACTTCGGGTACAGGTAAGTTCGTTTGATCGTTTAATTATACTTCACGTCTCGCCCTCAGATTACAGATGTAGCTGTTCAGAGCTAAGAGCGAACATTTTTTTTCATATATTTCCTCACAATAGACATAAAAGGAACTGATATATAATATTATGTTCATCAAGTATTAAGTATTAGAATTCTTATTTCAACGCCCGATCCAGAGCTATAGAGAGAAACCTACAGATCTTGCATGTAACGCAAGCAGCTGATGCATTGAAAATATCCTTCGTTATCTTAGTTTTCGTGCATTTTTTCATCTGAATCTCTGAATTTACATGCTGCGCTATTATTATTGCCATCTATGATTATACTACGAATCATCATGTGCACCGTGAAATCTACATTACCGAAATGTCCCTCGTTCTATTGTTTTTGTTCTTTTATTATTTATTTCTTCAACTTTTCATTACGCACTTCCGTTGCATCGCTTCCGTTGCATCATTTCAAGATTTGATCCCACAGACCTCACTACTGACCCGAAAACGGAAGCATTTTCAATGCTAATTATAATATAATGATAAAATCTACAGACCTTGTGTGTAATGCAAGCCTCTGAAGGCATTGAAAATGTCACCTGTTCTCTCGTTCTTACAAGGAGAGTAGGGATCTTCGATGTCGCGGATCGGGTTCCCGTTTCACGTGGTGAAAGTTTAAGACCTCCGAATTAACGTGGTTTTTGATTTTTGATCGAATAGGCCTTGGTTTCTGAGATATCGCGATTCGAAATTTAGAGATTTTCGGGCGGAGTGGGGCTCGCGCGTCTACTCCGTTGAGCGTGCACGCTGGAACCAAGAGCTGGCGTAGCTGAGGCGGTAAGACGACGGACTGGAATGCTGAAGGTTCGCGGTTCGCGTCCCCGCACATTTTTTTTTCTTTTTTCAATATATTTTCCATATATCTTTTCAATCTCTCATAAGACTTTGCATGCGCAGGTAAATAAGACAATTCGAAAATATGTATTACCAGTTCTATTTTCAAATATTATACACTGCATGAACGTCATTATGCTATAATCTATATATGTATATATACACTGTTGGAAATAATCTGTGTAAATGTTAAATTTTTTGCGTGTTAAAATTTTTGTGTCATGTTTAACTATCCTTTTGAGTCGTTTCAACATTCGCGAATTATGTCAATGCATCAAAAAGTGTTAAAGCCAAATGTAACACAAAAGCCGCTCATTTTAACACAAAAATCTCGTTCGCTCCTTAATGGATATGAAAAATGTTAAATTTGTGTTGTTTCGTCAACACAACACACCATTTTATGTAGAAATGTACTACTGACAAATGTTGAAATGATAGTAGAACAAAAATGGCCACCGTCGTCGGATTTTGCCTGTTATTACGTGTCGTGCACGGTCTTCTAGACTCGACAATTCGATTTTCTGCGAAAATCTGTGAAAAATGTGCTACGCTAACTCGATTTCATTAACTGTACATCTGCAGAAATGATATAAAGGAACAAGTTGTTTCTTTTATTAAGCGATCGTATAGCGTAGTGGTTAAGGCGTGTGACTCGTAATGCGAACACCGGTGAGCGTCCCGGTTCAAACCCCGGCTAGGATTAGGAATTGCGAAATTTATCACTGCGAACTCGAAATGCGTTTTTCTTCACATGTATGTTTAAATGTGCATTAAAATATCCTTTACTACTAATATCTAACAGCGTGAGCATCGAAAACAATCTGTTTTTTTAATTTCAATTTTAGTTCCAGCCATTTACTTATGCATTTTCCACGCATATTGAAAGTTGAAACAACATACGATTTGACATTATCGTTCTGTTCAATTAACTCAAAAGTGCAGTGTTAAAATTACAAAACAATATGTTGAATTTGTGTTAATTTTTACAACCATTTCGTTGTGTCATCGCTTGACATTAACGGCTTGTGTCAGATTAACATATTTTTTATAGTGGACCTACTGGGACACGCGAAAAATGTTGAATTTAACCCTTTTTTTCTAACAGTGTATATATAATAATAATAATATGATAGAATGGTTATTCTAATAACACAGGCACTTATATAACAAAAGATAAGATTACGTAAAAAATATAATTGTTTAAAAAATAATTAATGTATTGGACATACATGCAAATTTTGTGCCACGCAATCATTCTGACTCTTCTTCACTACTACTGATATGTCGACAAATTGGGGGGTGGAAACCATCATAAAAGCAAGCGAAGCACAAAGGCTTACGACACCACGAACATAAGATGAATCCTATACCATCGCAACCACATTTAACCTTGCGAATCTTATCAGGAAAGCAAACTTCGTTTACATTTCGAAAAACTGATCTGTTTGGCGTTAATTTGGCTGCAAACCACGCATACTCTAACATATCCGAAAATATAGGCGCGGACAATTGATGGTGGATTAAAGAATGTATTTTGAGTGCATCGTCTCTGCTATTTATCTGGCGGTCTTGTTGCAATAGATAAGTACTATTCTGCAGTCGTTTAATGAAATTTTTTACTTGTCTGTAGAAATAAACGTTGCACGGTTGGCAATAAGGTGTACAACCTGCGGGAATAATTTTTAATTCGCAGGTCGGATCGTTGTCCTCGTTGATGAAGGTCGAGTCAAACGGGGAGGAATTAGTTTGGCCTCCCCACGAGTCAATTATTAAAAGGAAATCCTCCTGTTTCACGTACGGCTTCAAAACCTTTTCAAGAAATTTAGCAAACAATTGCGAAGTTAGTTTCCCCGATTTTGATGCAGTGACGATAACGTTCTTATAAATGCTTGTCAGTTCGTTGATATGTGTTTGAACTCGTGGCCCAAATTTACCAGTTTGTTCTTGTAAACAAATGAAGACATGTGGAAGCAATTTACCAGAAGCTGTCATACAATACTGCGCGGTGTATGAATGGGTTACTTTATTCAAGTCTCCCAAATATACATTAACCATTTTATCTCCCATGTGTGACAGCGTTCGATTTACACCGACACGGTACTCACAGCCAGTTTGATCCGTGTTAATCACGAAATCTAGATCGTAGTTTGGAATCACTTTCGACACTTGCTGTTGGAAAAGTTTTGCAGCTTCCATGAGAGCCTCTGGTGATTTCATTTCGGTTTGTTTGATATAATCCGAAGTCGAATCCGATGTCTTTTTTTGAAATCCTCCACCCACTGGTTTGATGCAGTAAAATTAAAGTTATCGTATTGCATCGCTGCAGCTAATGCCCATTGTTGGAGCGTCCGTGTGGTAACAGGCTTCATACTTTTTCTCGCTTCAACAAATCGATCGTAAGTCCACTTGTCAATCATATGCCATTTATCAAAAGATGTTCCTCCGTTTTTTATATCTTGTTCCCAAATTGTCAAAAGGCCTTTGTGTTTTAACGCTGTTCCTCCACGTTGGTGTAGGGTCTTCAACGACCACTTCGGGTGTTCCCTCGCCATATTAACAATTTTTATTTTCGTTTCCAACGGAACCTGTGCCATGCCACGAGGTCGTTTTGGGGATGGACAGTATTCACTCTGCGCAGACTCTGAAGATGATGTCGATGAAGATTTTATTAATGAATAATCGGGGGATGTAGCTGTTGTTTGGTTTTCGTCGGAAATTTCTATCTTCTCATCTTCCTGAAATAATTCCTCCGTTTTTATCAGGTCCGCATGTTCTATGGTTGTTATTATTTGTTCGACCATCTTTTCGGCGAGAACGGTTGATTTCGTGGATGGATTTTCACTTCCGGCATCGAAAACGATATTCCTCTGACGCAAAGTTTTAACACATTCATACACAGCATCAGTGACGTCTTCTTTCGAATGAATTAACTCGTAATTATCGATTTCACTCTCCTGAAGAGATGGATTCCCGGCTCCCGAAGTACTTGGACGGTCTTCCATAATTTCACCAAAAATATTTTCACAGTGAATACGTCTTGCTTCGTTGAGAATTGCAGCGAAACTGATGGCATAGAACACACATTCAGGCCCTATATAGCACTATATGGATTACCTGACCGAAAACCGGTCTTTACCTGTGACGGAACAATGAAAAATATCCCTTCGGCCAAACCTTGTGAAGACATAAATACCTGGAATATTTCATGCCCTGGCCCACCTGCAGGATTTCCCATAACACATGAATACCTGGAATATTGCATGACCTGACCCATCTGCAGGATTTTCTATAACACATAAATACCCGGAATATGTACTCTGATTTTTCTATGAAACAACAAGTACCTATAAACACTACTGACTAATTGCGCATGCAAAGTCTTATGAGAGATTGAAAAGATATATAGAAAATAAATTGAAAAAAGAAAAAAAAAATGTGCGGGGACGCGAACCGCGAACCTTCAGCGTTCCAGTCCGTCGTCTTACCGCCTCAGCTACGCCAGCTCTTGGTTCCAGTGTGCACGCTCAACGGAGTAGACGCGCGAGCCCCATTCCGCCCGAAAATCTCTGAATTTCGAATCGCGATATCTCAGCAACCAAGGCCTATTCGATCAAAAATCAAAAACCACGTTAATTCGGAGGTTTTAAACTTTCACCACGTGAAACGGGAACCCGATCCGCGACATCGAAGGTCCCTAGTCTCCTTGTAAGTAGATCTAAATTTTGGAAAATCGTAGATCTACCTAGATTTACCTAAATCTCCGAGGATTTTCGTAGATCTATGCAGCTTCGAATTGATCTAATGTCTTGTTCGATTGCTCATGCTTGTTAGATCTATAATATATCCACCCAAATATCGTTAGATCTACTTGAGATCTAGGTAGATCTGCGATGAGTAGATGGAATAATCGCAGCAAAACGTTGTTGCTCATTGAAGCCAAGTAGATCTACTCGGATCTGAATTAGTTCTGATACCGTATTTGGAAAAAATGTCGTCTCTGAGTTTTCTGGACTGAGTGGGCCATAAGTATGCCAGAAACGCACGTATTTTCAGAAAGCGCCTTAGCTCATCTAGTATGGTACAGGTTTGGTAATCCGAAATTCGAGGGTTCAATTCCGATTTGTTCGATTTTCACAATTTTTTTTCCAATTTTTTTTCCTTACCCGTATTCACGATTTCTTATTCTATGATGATAGTGAGTATTTTTTCATTATAGTTATGCAATTAATCAATGTTTTCTCAATTCGTTTCCGGAATCAAGAGACTCGGTAGAGTCTCGCGCCAAGTACATTAAAAAAAAAATTTTTTAATACGCTGCGTGAGACTCGGACCGAGTCTATATACCCGAACGGGAGCTATTCGGGTGGTGGGGAGAATTATAATCTTTCTTTTCTTTCGCCTCGCTACATATACGGGATTGAAACATTTATCCTAGAACGTGGACATGAAAAGCTCACGTTTGAGTCCTATTTGGACTTAATCGGTGCCCGAAGAGCTGAGATATGATTTTCGAAAGGTATCGAGGATCCGTTTGCTCGTCATCAGAATTTTCTTCTCCTTCGTTATTACTTTCAGTCGTCAATTCCGCTGCCAACAAAAATTAGAGAAGAGTGGCCGCCACTAGACAGGAGGGACCACGGACGTATATTAGAGGACTGGCAACTCCCAGCAATATCGCGCCGACTTTTCCGCCGCTAGTAGGCGCCTTTGCCGTTGTAGCGCTGACTACCACTGGGGCCTCATTGGGCGGGATAATTCAAACGGGAGTGGCGTGACATGGAGGAAACAAAAGAAACAGAATGAAATGGGTGTTTTAGAATTCGGAGCAATGCACCGGCGACCCATTTTCACTTCATGCCACTCCGGGGTCACTACCGTGGTCACTACTATACCTTTACTTGTAAGGTTATGTTTCGTTTGTTTATCAACACCAGACCTGAAAATCGGCCCCAGTGGTAGTCAGCGCCGCGCAGCATACGACGGTACAATGCGCAACTACCGGGAGAAAAATCGGCGCTACTCTAACACGGCTGACATAGGGGAGTTGCCAGTCCTCTAATATACGTCCGTGGGAGGGACAACAACGTTCCGAGTACCTGACGTTAGCTGCCAGGCAGCACTTGTAACGGCGCTGTTGGAATCAAATCGAGAATGTAAACAACCCCCCATTTTTAAGCGTTATAATTATACGTCCGTGGTATAGGCTGTTGTTTCGGCTACTAAAAATTAGAGACGAGTAGCGACCACTAGACAGTCGGGACAACAGCGATCCGAGTACCTGGC
>JAEUYN010002173.1:0-148645 GCA_018257835.1 Euura lappo
AAAATCATTTTAAAAAATGATACGACGTTTTGCCTTTACGTAGTTTTTTAATTTTCCTTGAAAATTGTAATGCAAGAACGACGTATCCGCCAAACTTACGACCTTTTGCACTTACATGTTTCGATCTCGTAATAGGGTCGTTAAAAAAAAAAAAATCAGCTTTTGATTGTTTCGTGAAGATTGTATGATATGAAAGGAAATTACAGCATCCAATTGGAATTTATAATCATCATTATTAGTAAAGAAACTAAGTTAAATATGAAGAAATTTCCGGCGGGAAGGAACGCGCTGTGATTGGGCGCCCTGTCGCGTGACGTCATAATTGGGTAGATTCGAACGAGCCCCATAAGAAATGTATTAGCTTGTTAGATTTTTTTGCTCCACACGTACTATTGTGATTCAAAATGAATATCGTTTTTGTAGAAGTACAATCAGACAATCTCCCGCAAGTAACGGTACTCATGGTTACCGACTTTTTCTCCGAAAGTGAATATTTTAATGTGCCCAAAACCAGCGGTGTCAAACCTCGAAGAGAGGTTATGTTCCAAGATAATTAACTTTACATTTGGCGATAAAAAATCGAAGTTGATAACAATACCAACAGTTCCCTAGCAAATCGGACCACATCTAAATCACACCAAAACGACACGGTGTAGCTGCTCGTTTTCCACACCATTTTTACACCGATTTTACACCTTACCAATTTTACACCTATTTTACACCAATCTTACACCCACACATTTTACACCGATTTTACAACGATTTTACACCCACCCATTTTACACCCATTTTAGACCGATTTTACATCCATTTCACACAGTACGGATTTTCGAAAAAAATTGAGATATCTGAGTCGGGATCGAACCACCATCCTTCGAATTTCCAAGCAGTGACACTACCGTCTGAGCTACAGTACTTCATGGTAATAAAAGCAAGTTTTAGGTTCATAAGCTATGATATGATTGTGATTGATTTTCAGTTTCTTTGAAGAAGTTGGTACACTTCGATCCGAATAGATAAGGTGTGCAATTGGCGTAAAATCGGTGTAAAATGGGTGGGTGTAAAATCGGTGCAAGATCGGTGTAAAATGGGAGGGTGTGAAATCGGTCTAAAACTGGTGGGTGTAAAATCGGTGTAAAATGGGTGTAAAATGGGTGGGTGTAAGATCGGTGTAAATATGGTGTGGAAACCGAGCAGCTACACCGTGTAGTTTTGGTGTAATATTGGTGGCAAATTGGTGGCAAATTGGTATTTTGCCAAAATGACACCGAAATCATACCACCCTAAAAACACACCAAAATTACACCAAAAATAACGGTGTAAATGAATTCGCTAGGGTTGTATTCGATTATTTAAACTCTATATATTATAATATGTTTGTATGCTGTAATCATATGAACGTGCTGCGATTTTTCTGCTATACCATAACCTATAAAAATTGTTCTACCTCCCCGAGCTGAAAGAGAGGTCTATGGTGATGCTGCAGTTGGTTATGTAGAGCTTAGAAGAGAAGGCAGTTTTTTTTATGTTGATGGAAAAGTGTGTCCAGAGCACAGGGTGAACAGTAAAGCATATAATGTTTCAATGATGGTCGATGAAAAGAAAGAATCGATTGACAGGGTGACCTGTGAGTGAGGTTAGGTCGCTCCGCCGAGCTAGTTCAAATATTTCTTCCTCACCGTACCTCTTGGTACGGGTACAAATATTTTCCATCGTGCCGACAAAATAGTATTTTGACACAGTGGAACGCAATACCACTGGTACGAACGTTTTTCTCTTATTTCTTTATTTTCATTCATTTTCAATGGGCCAGGTCCCGAGTTTACCCAATTATGACGTCACGCGGGAGCTTGTTTGATGGCGCCCAAGACGAGATCGTTTCAAATCGTATCATAATTTAAGTGCTTCAATTAACGTCTCGCCTTGGATTTATCGTGTTTTATAATTTTATCGAGGGTTTTTGGTACCTAAACTTTAATTTGGAACAATAAAAAAAAAAATCGTGAACGACCCTATTTCAATTGATCTGTTATGTACGTTTTGACCGTTTTCAGAGCGAATGGGGTGAAAAAAAAATTACACGACCTTTTGCCACCAAAATCGCGTTTTTGGCGCTTACGACCTTATGCCATTAGACACGCGATATAAAAGTTGGACGATCAGTTTTCAGTTAAATGCTCGATTTTTCGACTCCGTTGAGCGACCTGTCATAAATTGTCCGATTACCTACCCGATCGTATTGATACACCCCTGACCCACATTTAGTTCCCATATCCAAAGGCGGGGATAAGACCAAGGCATCCAACTACAGACCTATAGCACTGATATCGAATATCGCGAAGATCTTCGAAAAATGTGTGGTAAACAGAATGGATTGACTTCGCAAAAAGGACTGGTTTCCTGTGGGACAGGCAGTTTGGATTTATAGCTGGAAGATCTCCTGATGACGCTTTAGCCTTATTAGTGAAATGGATAGGAAATGCTCTGGACGCAGGGGAAAAAGCGGTCATGGTTAATATAGACCTGGCTGAGGCTTTTGATTCCCTGGACCACACGATACTGCCGCGGAGGCTATACACCTTGGGTTATAGATGCGTGATTCATAAACTCCTATCGAATTACCTATCGGGGATAACTCAAAGAGTCAGACTAAAATGCGGTAAAGAGTAAGGAAGCGCGTATAGAGTTTGGGGTTCCCCAAGGCACGGTCCTAGGGCCCTTATTGTTTATACTGTTCGTCAACGGGTTGAAGGACGTGAATTGCGAAGGGAAGTTGATCTCTTACGCTGACGATACAGCAATACTCTTTCGCGATACAAACTGGAATAGGGTATTTAATGAGATAGAAGAAGGGTTACCAGAGGTACTGAAGTGGTTCAAACGTAGTAAATTAACAGTGAATATGCAAAAAACGAGTTTCACCCCCTTCGGGATTTACGAAGTAAGCTTGCCAGCGGAAAGAATGTTGAAGATTCATGAAACTCAATGTTTAGAGCGAAATAATTGCGGGTGCATAGAGATGCACAGGCTGGACGTGGTAAAGTATTTAGGGGTGCATGAATGATTTCTTAGCTATGACTAAATGTATATTTGCTTATATACAAATATACGATTCGTTAACTGTTAACGAACTTTGTTAACAACAACAAAACTCTTCTCTTCTCAGTGTACGCCCATGTGTAGCCAATATAGCAGCTGCGGTTACAATCGGATAGAAAAATAAGTGCGAATCATTTATTCATTCTGATCAAAGATAGATCAAATGGGACGGTTCATTCCCAAAGAAAACTAAACTACCTGAATGTGGTCGAGTACAGTCGTCGGAACGCATAGCATTGTTGTAAGGAATGACCACACATAATTGATTGAATTTGTATCTGGCGATGAGGTATAAATATTAATACCTACCGCCATAACGGTAGCTGCCACTGAAAATGCGGTGACAGAAAGCACCACGGAACCGATAGATGTTTATTTTTATACGTTTTTATAAGACATTTGTAGCAGGGTGCTTCGAAATGTGATCATTCGAATAGAATAATTTCAACATTGGTTATATAGAGGGTATCCGAATAAGGACCCAAAATTGACTTGATTGAAAATCGATTTGAATAAAGATTCAAATCTAAAGTTATCGATTCAGTCAAAGTTCTACCTACGAACTTATTTTGCTTTTGTATTTGTTTTATACAACAAACCAGAGTTTATCTCGTGATCATAAACGCATCGGGTCGTGCAGCACGTGGTAACGGCTGTTTCTCGTGGAATTTCGAACCTCCTACTTGGTCTACGAGCAATTAACATTGACCATGACAGATTTCGAACAACCGCACATACCACTGGCTCTACGAACGGTATCGCTGACCAATACGCGTGATCGACGTCCGTTTCTCGTGGATTCCAAACTCCCCCACGCATCCGCACACTTTTTGTAACTTGTATAAAAGCTGCTCCATTTTGGTGCCTCCATCACTCGTCTGAATCAACGCAAACTAGTTGCCTCTCAGCTCTGTATTTTCTTCGCCAGTCTGATCGATATACTCGACAAAGTTCAACTATGAAAATAGTTATTTTCCTTGCTGCGGTATCCGCTGCGAATGTTTTCGTGGGTGTTGAGGGTGCAGCCCAAGTACAACCAGCACCATCAGGAGTTCCAACACCTGTTGTCCGAATGATTAATAATACTGGAGGATTCGAAGTATTAGTCAACGGTGTGCAGGGCATGACGCTATTCAAGTTTAATGGAAACAAAAACAAGGCGATTAAAAGTAAGACATACAAATAATTTAACTGGCCATTGCGCTCGTCACTTTCCGACGAAATTTTGAACTAACGAAATGTCTCTGATCCAGTTGGCATCCGTGGGCAGATGTGGAACTTTACGTTCTCCGCGGATGAAAACGGTCAATGGATCCAAAGGTACCCTCAGGCTAACATGAAACCAGGAGAAAAACTTAACTACTGGACAAAGGTTCAAATCAACGGAACCCCTCATTATACAACAGAAACCTTCACTGCGCCTGGAGCAAGCCAATACCCTGTTAAAAATAATTTCTACGACAAACTACGAAACTGTGTTGGACAGTGTTTTGGAAAGGCGAAGTCCAATTAGACTCAAACTGGATTTGCCTCAGACAATATTATACACAAAATTATTCTACACGGCGTTATTATGCACGGCGTTATTTTACACAGCATTATTTTACATAGATTTTATTGAGCACGGTTTGACTCAGCGCGAAATTTGTAAGTGTCTCTTTTCTTGCTGCGGTATTATACACAGTTTTTTTCGTACACGGATGTATTTTGCACGGATTTTTCTTCACACATTTTTGTGAAATCGAAATAAAATAGTATATTGCGAGGGTGACAATCTCACGAGTCGAAAAATATATTTCCACACAGTTTTTATTCTGCACGGCATTATTATGCACGAGCATTATTCTACACGACATTATCAAGCACGAGATTTATTCTACACTGAGTCATTATGCACGGGTTTTATTCTACACGGCGTTATTGTGCACTAATTTGATTTCACATGATACAACGCAGACGGTGTTCTGGGAAGGAATTGAAGTGGATGCATTTTTTTTGTTCACTTACCTTTCCTTCCCATTCCCCCAATTTCAAAGAGTTCAATTACTGTCAGCAACAGTTGAACATCATTCACAAGTATTCATCCAACAGCAAGGCCATTGGTCTATTGATTTCAATGTTTTTTTTTCCCCCGAATATTCCAATGATTGACAGTGACGAATATCAAGAATTCTGCAGGAATTGTGAAAACGAAGGCGTAGATCGGCAAATGCCATGTAAAATCAAATTAGTGCACAATAACTCCGTGTAGAATAAAACTCATGCTTGATAATGTCGTGTAGAATAATGCTCGTGCATAATAATGCCGTGCAGAATAAAAACTGTGTGGAAATATATTTTTCGACTCGTGAGATTGTCACCCTCGCAATATACTATTTTATTTCGATTTCACAAAAATGTGTGAAGAAAAATCCGTGCAAAATACATCCGTGTACGAAAAAAACTGTGTATAATAGCTCAGCGAGAAAATAGACACATACAAATTTTGCGCTAAGTCAAACCGTGCTCAATAAAATCTGTGTCAAATAATGTTGTGTAAAATAACGCCGTGCATAATAAAGCCGTGTAGAATAATTTTGTGTGTAAGATTGTCTGAGGCAAATCCGATTGAGTCAAATATATACCTTCTCGTTTTTACAGCTATTTAAAAAAATCACGAAAAATGAAAAAAAAAATGGCGCTTACGACCTTCTGCTTTTATCTTAGTATATTTATTTTACATCAATTTACGAAACGGTCGTTTTTCCGATTTATCTTTGCGTTTTACGAGTTTTTAAAACTATTTGGAAAAATCATTAAAAATCATGAAAAAAAATAATAAGACGTTTTGCCTTTACGTAGTTTTTTAATTTTCCTTGAAAATTGTAATGCAAGAACGACGTATCCGCCAAACTTACGACCTTTTGCACTTACATTTTTCGATCTCGTAATTTCAATTGGTCTGTACGTTTTGACCGTTTTTAGAGCGAATGGCGTGAAAAAAAAATTATACGACCTTTTGCCACCAAAATCGCGTTTTTGGCGCTTACGACCTTATGCAATTAGACACGCGACATGGTTGATTGGTCAATGGATTGTCGAGAATAAAATATATAACTCATATTTGATTCATACGAATTTCGCAGGAAAGCTTATATAGAGCCCAATGCAAAACTTGCTACAACTCTTTGGCAGAAAAGCTCTGCATCAATGCAATGGGCTCATTATGACCTCTATCAGTGCAGATAGAAGGGACTGAACACTGAAATTCTGTTCAATTCCTCAAAAATAACGGAATAACCGGCGAAAAAACTATAATAACGAGAATAAGCTGATACTTGAATAAAAATTGACCGAATCAATCAGAATAATTCGCATTTATCATTTGGAATTCACACAAATTCTAGTAAATTGTTTTTGACTAGCGGGAAATGTGAAAATAGTGCATTGAAATTTACAAATACCAACTTGAAATCATCGGAGTGCTTGATTCATTAACAGGAATTACAGAATAACATTGATTGGAAGGTTTAGAAGCAAATGCTCTGAGAATTTCGAAGAATAATGTGATCAGAATGAGAAAATTTGTGCTTGGGGCTGGTATAGCATACTGTAATCACCTTCTCCTGGTGCACTATACCATTTTCGCATACCAGAAGAAGCTAATTTCAGCTCATTGTCAGATGTTCTCAACTCATTGAGATCGACACATGCATTCCAAGATATCCAATACAGCATCTACACCACACGATATGTTTTTGAAACTTCTGCGGAGAACCAGGATTTTGCTTCAGTATTGCTTATCCAAAGGACTTCTGCAGAGAAAAAAATCTGTGAACTCTTTCGATGTTGACGATATAATATTTATTGCAATATACAAATATGTTTCAGTTGTACGATTTAGACCTTAAAACTAAGGTGTCTAGATCATATTCGTAAAAAAATATTACACCAAAACGTGAGAACAAGGCCTCGGCGCGCTTCTGATACCCAGTTTCTTTGAATTTTTTGTATCCTCTTCATTAACTGGAGCTTAGTATACAATATAATAACTAATCTGATACGTATAGTGTACTTGTGTTGAAATATCACGTGCTCTATCACCTTCCGAGGGTCGTCGGGCCTGGAAAAACAAAATAGGAGCCCTTCCTAAATCTAGACACCAAGAAATTTGGCAGCAGCTCTGATCCGACAACAATTTAGACCCGTTCTGGACCGCGATGCCGTTTACTTTCACATACATTCATCAGCCTTGTGAAATTACCGGGCAAACAACAATTGAGAACAATAAAAGATTTTTCAATACTGTTCATAAACCCCTTGGTGTTTTTTTCGTTCTCTTTGTCTTCTTCATTTTCGGACAGTGAAAGTTCAACAGCGAAAATATATTGCCTATATTTTAATAGGTAGAGAAACGAAAATTACGAACTCGCTTTATGTAGATAATTGGTAAAATCATTTCTACGAATATCAGATAAGAAAAGCCTTGAAATTCACTGGACAACAGCATTATTAATAACGAGAACCTACTTCGTATAAAAAGTAACTTAATAATCATATGATAAGCTTAAACAAACTAAATACTCGGCATTTTAGTTATCTGAAATTCGTTACAAGCTAGAAAAAAAAATGATCCGCAATCCGACGTTGGGAATAAGTAGAAAAAAAGAGGGAGATAAATTGAACCCTTATATCTGATCGTAGCTGACGACTTTGCAGCCGTTAAACGTGAACGCGATACCATCCTGAAATGAAAAAGCGATTAAAACCGTTAAACAAAATTTCAGTGAGACGATAGACTCTAGGCTTTATCACTCACTCTGACTAGAACTGGCAAATCAAACCAGAACTTTTGATTCGGCAGCATCTCCCAGCCGGTCGCTCCTCTCAACAGTTTCAAAGCCAAGGCTCCGCCGCCGAAGTAAAGCCCACTGAATACGAAAAATATTATGACGAGAACGGAGCCTGTCGACAGGCCCGAAGAAATGATATCGCTCTTGCAGGCCGCATTCGAAACGAGCATCAGACTCTGAAAACGAGAATATGACTTACGGGTTTCCCTAAATGCGAGTGAACTCTGTCCCTCGTATACTCACATATTTGAAAGCACCCGTACTGCTAGGATCCTCGACAAGTAACGGCTGTGATTCGGCGAAGGGGTTGCATACTAATTTTATCAAGACTGGGACATGGTTGAATACTATCTGCGGCTTGTCGCTGTGGGCGGAGTCCAATCCCATCTTGCTATCGGAGACAAGACCCAAGTTGAAGAACAACCCAGTTTCATTTTTATTTGCAGAATCTTGACGGAGGCACAACTGTAATCGAAGAACGACCAGATTGAAAAAGTGGATCGAATCTCGTGTTGGGTTTACAGGTTCCGAAATGAGTTTCAATATTCTCATTCAAACCCTCACCGATACTCCGGGAGCGGACGAACAAGCAGTTGCGTTACCGTCGGCAACGTTAAGAGGCTTGTTTCCACAGGGATGAAAATAGAAGGTCCTACCACCCACTGGTTTTGATACGATGAACCTGTTCGAAGCAATAATACGATTATACGATGAGGAAATTGAAGAGCAAGAACGACAGAGGCCCAAGATGAGTGAGAAAAGTGAGCTTTTTACTCCAAAAATCAATTATAATCCAGTAACTGCACCAACAATCGTTGCAATCGGTTGTAATTCCAATTGGAGTAGAACACAAGAATAATTTGAAGCGATTTAGCACGATATCGAACAGGTAAAAAACATGCGTGTACTTTTGTGCATTATTTTGCATATTGCGTAGTATTGCGTGGACGATACTCACTCTTTGGTTAATTTCGACAAGTCGTAACCTTTTCCAATGCTGGGCATGTCACATTTGCACGGTGATTTCGCGACACATTCTTCTCCTAAAGTATTTCCGATATTTGACGTGAATAAATACGTTATTAACGTTAATAATATCGCATTGTCGACGGACATTTTTGCATTTGTGAAATAACTATTTTTTCTTAGATTGCGATCTTTGACAGTAGCCTCTAACGTGCGTATCGGATTATCGTGCTCATCCCCCTTCTCCCGTACTCCGACGCTCAGACGATAACCGGCGGCCTCTTCTTTGTCGACGTGATTCGCGCTTTGATGCGCCAGGCGTGTGACACGCACGAGCTACAGGTTGCATATATGTAGGCGTACCTGTCATCGCGTTGTACCAGAGTCCACAGATCGTGGGCCGACTCCTCGGATATAAAAGTAACAAATATCCACGGTAAATGAGCGCGTGATGATTGAATACGAGTTTCAAAAACTAGAAAAATTATAGAATCAACTTCAGACGAGTATAAAGAGCAATTGAAAATTATCAACTTTCAAACGCCACGTTATTCTGTTGACCATTGTTGTCCGTAGCGTCATCAGACGGTAAATCTGTGCTGTGTGACGTCACATGCGACCGCGAAATTCAAACGCAACCCCAGGGTCAGTTGTAACACAAGATTTTTTCACAAAATTAGATTATTTATCAGGATTTTGATGGTTAGTATCAGACATTCCCATAAGGAATACGTGTTTCGGGAACTAAAAAATATAAAAATAACTTTTCATCACCTCTTGATGGCCGAATATTTTCGTTTGGATAAAATCTTATAAATAGAATGTTTTTTTTAATATTATCATTATTATTTCATAACATAGACTACGATTATGCCCTGAATAAAAGAAGGAGAAGGAATGTTGTTAGCTGTAATCTGCATCCGCCATCAAATGGTTGCAATGTCCCCGGACCAACTGTTACAACTGACCCCAGACGAGTTTTTTTACTTCAAATCAAAATTTCATTTATTCTGTCGAATCTATCAACTCAAAACACTGTGAATACTGACACAGAATTGGCCAAGGAAACATATGAACAAAAGAAAAATTGAAGATTTATCATAGAAGTCTAACTATCGATGTTTCACTAAGATTGTAAGAACTTGTACTTTAGGCCCGAAAATAACAATGGGCCCGCTACCCACTTCCGCTTTGCACGGAGGACCGCCACCTACTAATGTGCTAGTTCGGACTACTTGCACGGATTATCAGGCGGCGGTATATAAATGTCCTATGTACCCTTAGTTTTAGAGATATTAACAATGTTACAACCGTACCCTGTTACAACCGTCCCCAGTCTACCCTACAGGCGATGATAAAACTTTATTGAATATTCGGAAGTGATCACGAATTAACGATTCAAGTACCTGCGTCAATACAATATGAATCAGACTCGACAATCGGGGTAAACGAATCCCGTCATTGCAATGTCCTCTATACCATATCTAGATACGAAATGACTGAAGATTATCGAAGGCCCGTTGATGCCATAAGGTGACTTAATTTTGAGCGGAAAAATCATGTCATGTCTTATTTAACCATGGAAGGGGTGCACGGGGGAGGCACCGACTCTTCTCGTTTGGATATCATTCTGAACGTCTTTCGGTTTTTGAATCACTATTTTCGAATAATCAGTGTTTAATCACTAAATATCTGTATCGTAATATTCCTCACGGTATTTTGTATTTAAACATGGTTAGCGAGCGACGTTTGAAAACTTTATTGGCACAGCCTCGGAATAATAACGGCATGCCTCGCAAATTTCATCCAAATCGGTTTAGCGGTCCGAACGGAATCAAACTTTTCATGCAGGTGTTGCAAATAAAAAACCTTTTCACATGTCACGTGACTCGGAAGGAAAAAGTAATCGTTTTTATAAGGGCCTCTGAATTTTATTCTTTTGTATTCGGAATCTGTGTTGGGAAATGGAAAATTTATACGATACAGCGAATGAATATTTTCGAAATTGATTTGTATTGCTCACAATCTTATGCAGCTTTACATTATTCTCACTGGTATACACATACATATTCAGTAATCTATTGGAAGACGTGCCGGAAGAAAGTGGTAGTCTCTCGTCCACCAGATGATTTACGTTCTTCCACAAAAAGTTCTTCAGATTAGCACAAGCGGTTCCGAATATTCCGCTCCGCGATAGCTGCTAAGAAGTGGCCTGCGAATAGATTCACCAAAATTAGTGAATAAATATATTCAGCATCTTCGTATCAGGTGCAGATACTGTCGATGACTCTCACCAATAGTCTCTTCCGCTGATTCGGTTCAGCTGGACCGGCGTGGGATTTATGAGTATGGAGATCTTCCTGAGAAAGTGAAATAACGATTCAATGGCAATTACCAGAACACATTGAAAGTACAATTTAAGATATCATCATATTTTAGTTGATGTTGGAAATGATATAAAAAGTCAAAATATTCAGGATCGTAGTTTAGCGGTGGTGGATCGGAATAACAGATATTTAACCAGTTCATATAATATATAATAGTAATGTTTAGATTTATTATATTGTTAAATGAGAAATTGATACAGAGGGTACTTAGTTTAGTTTAATTAGGCTTTTATGATTACATAATGGTATTGGAGTGCTGATGTAAATCGAGCACTGCTATCTCTAAGAAAGGACGACGCACTGACTGGTTTAGTTTAGGGAAGGGTAAACAGAGAGAGAGAGTGAGCTATCCTTTCTTTCTCTGTTGATCGGTGGTCAACACCTAGCTTCGACGCAGCGTGCTAGATGTCGACTCTGTTATCCTTATAATGAGAGTAGATAAAGTCAAATAATGAGGCTAGACTTCAACAAGCTGGTGGATCGAATGTTGAGTATCAAATACGTTTGCCTAACTGGAGGCTAAGGAAATAGATCAATCTATGAAAGCCTCATTGGAATTTGGTTTGTGGCAAACGATAGATCTCAGTATGACAATGATATTTCTAATGGTACGATTGTTTCCAACTTACTATGGGCAATTAGCCGGAAATCAGCATCCAAAATCGCATCGACTTGGTGCTTGATTCCGTCGAATAAACTAATAAATGTGTCACAGCAGCTCTCATCCGAGGGCTGGTATCTGGAAATTAAAAGATATCTCAATAATTTAGACAATTTTCAAGTGCTCATTGATGCGCGATATTCTAGATGGGCACAATCGTCTTCAACTCACTTCCGGCTTCCGCTACAGTTTTTCTCCAATAGGCTATCATTTTGTCTTTTACTGGGGTGACAATATCTGAAATTGGAATACAGAGGTTATGATCAAGTCGTCTTCGACTCTCACTCAGTTCTAACAACAGCTGGATGAAAATCAAGCTAGGCTTGATGTATTTTTCGAATGAGTGTCACTTACTCACGAATTCGGCAGCAATTTCTGATTTGGTGTCTGAAAATAAAATAGGCGTATCATGACAGAGTGGAAATTCACCAATTGACGCATGATATAATGGCAATAAGTGGAAAAAAGAATGAAATATGAAGAATCAAAATAGAAAATCTCGGTCAGTTGAAACAATTTCTCGACTTCACCCTGATATGTGAAGCGAACAGTAGATCACAAAAACATTTGTAAATGGTAAAAGTCGTCTTCAACTCACCCCCGTTACCCCCTAGGATAGAAGCTAAAGCGTTTGCGAAATCGGTTCCGGCTCCCGTCAAAGCATCTGAAGTAGAAATAGAGAGGTCCTGAATATCAAACGGAATGATTTTCCAGAATACGGAGAAATGGTTTGAACATTCCGTGTAGCATGAAATGTAGAGAATAAAATGGTTCCAAACAAAGAGCATAACGTTCAAAAAACACATTTTATCTATATGGTGACGACGTACGCATAGTTTTTATTTTGAACGATTCAACGAATCTTACCACCTGCAGAACATACGTGCTAAAAAAATGTTAAGTGTGCTGTTAAATATTTCGTGACACAACACTTAAAAAGTTGATTGCTCTTGATATAGATGAGTTCGACGAATGGTCGATTTTCCACTTCGGTATCATTTTATGGTTTTACATTTTACTTTCTGTGATACGAAAATGTAGGGATAACAAAATAAGTATGCTGTTAAATATGTCGAGACACAATACTTGAAAAATTGATTGCTTTCGATGTGCGTCCATGAGTTCCAGTTTGGCTGTTGGCATTGAAATCAATAATTCAAATATTCTCAGTTTGAATATTGTATCCTTGTTGTATCGAGAATATTTTACTCCTTGATGCAAAAATATGTCTACGTCGAGGTCTACGTTTATCTACAGAACAGGTTTTTTTCACCTGTTGATGATATGTGTGAATAATTGCAATGCTGACGTGGAAGCTATCGAATCACTTGACTCTCAATTAGTTTTTTTTTTTTACGTTATTCTCACTTATATGTATGTATTTTCTAGGGTAACCGATTGAAATAATTAGTTAACTGAGGTTTCATTGTACATATTGGAAAATAGAACGTTCGAGCATGTGCTATTGGTCTGTAACTTACCGCTCATTACCGCTGGCAACACCCACGCACACGCTTCGAGCTCGTTCTCGAACGTCCTAACCTATAAACGGCAACCAGCTCTTCTATGACAGCGCTAGAGAGCGCTAGAATCGTCTGCTTCCCGAAATCGCCAGAATCGATTCTTCTAGATTCGAGATCAAGTATAAATATCGAGCGCGATATTCAAACAGTGCAATCAGTGATTTGTGAATCGTACTATTCTCTGTTATTGATTATTATTGTAGTTGTTATTGTTTGTTTGATAAATAGTTTATCGTATACAAGATACATAGTGGATATTCGGTAGTTCAGACACTTACAACCAACCTACCTATATATATCCCTATAAGGTGACAAGAAGACAGCGACGATCTTGTTCATGTTGAAAGTAGCCACTTACTTCGTGTCTGTTTAAAATTCGTGCGATTCGTCGTATTTATACACAGCAGAGAGACCCCCTACCACGTCGATAACTTAACGTAGGCGATGAACAAAAAATTGGTAACGTATGTCGCGTGTCTAGTGACATAAGGACGTAAGCGCCATTATACGACGTTCTGCTGTTTATAATGGCATAAAGTCGTATAATTTTTTTTTTTTCACGCCAATCGCTCTGAAGACGTTCGAAGCGTATAGATCAATTGAAATTACGAGATCGAAAAATGTAAGTGCAAAAAGGTCGTAAATTGGGCGGATACGACCTTCTGCTTTTAACTGCAATTTCTTTTATCGAATTTTTCGAAACGACGTCGATTTCGATTTTTCTTTGCGTTTTACGAGTTTTTACAGCTCGAAATTTTGCTTTGAAAATATCAAAGCTTTGAAAAAATCATGAAAAATTGAAAAAAAACAAACAAAATGGCGCTTACGACCTTATGCCATTAGACACGCGATATATCATAGATCGTTTCCAATGTATCGATTCCGTTGTTTATTTAGTAAAACAGTATCTGAGGATGCCAGTGCCAGATTATTTTCCCGATATCGTGAATATTCGTTCATTCACATGTATCACCGTTACGATCCCTTTCTATTATTTATTTCGCGATTCAAACCAGTTCCCGCTCATTAATTCGCGTTCGAAATAGTAACCAAACTCGTCGCTAGAGCCGCTGCTACTCGCCGTTAATTTTTGGCGGGAAGCTTGCTCGCGGTGACATCGAATTGTTGACAGTAGCCGGCCTCTGTCAGGTGTCACATCGAGAATAAACAGCCGGATAAATAACCGAAGCTTCATGGTACGGAGAAAAACTAAATAATTCTAAAATTAATAATAAAGTATCAAAAAATAAACCGCGGATTATATTATATGCTGACTTCAACGGATCTTGGAAACATAACCTAACCTAATTCGAACCGGTTCAGAGACATCTTCGTTTGTTTTTATGTTCGCAAGAGTTTCGCTCTTGTTTTTTCTTCGAACTTGATGAACAACTGTTTACTTTGAAGGGTTCTATAGCAACGTTTGAAAAACAATTTGTTTATAACGCGCCTAATGCCTGTGAATAAATAGAGACGATATAAACACGTCACCAAATATTCGTTAAAGTATAAAAAAAAAAAAGCAAAAGTTTTTAAATACTTTGCAATATTTTTTTAGAATAATCTTGTTAGAATTCAAACCATCAATGCAAAGTAGAATTTTAACCACTGAAAATTGTAAATCGCACAGTGATTTGCGAATATTATACCGCGAGTTTCTCGCTATGCGGGCCACTCGGTGCGCCTGAAGCAGGCAACCGTACATACGTCCTATAAGAATTAGCACGTGCCGTACGTACGGTTGCCTGTTTCAGGCGCACCGAGTGGCCCGCATAGCGAGAAACTCACGGTACATATTTACATCAGACCCCAGGTTTCTGACTAAAATCTAGATATTTATTCCTGTAAAATGTAAGCAATTCAATTTTCAGATCAGTTCCCATCTTCAATAAATGTGAAAATTGTATTTTCAGGCACAAGCAATATTTTAAGTTGATATTTTCAGTAGTTAAAAATAATTAATATACCTACGTAATACAGAAATTGATGAAATTCGTATCTTTATCTCAGGACGACTCAAGCGACTCGATGGATCTGACTTTCCAAGCTGTACCAGCAGAATTTACACTCGAAGACACCCTAGGAGTACTGAAAGATCTGAAATTGGACCGAGATAAGGAATTGGAGCAGGTGTACAACCAGCAGATAAACAACCACCGCTTCACTCCACTGAACAAGTCTTCCGATGTGTTGGAGAAACAGAAGAAGCTCCTCTCGAGCTTTCGGAGCAAAGCGGCTAGCGCCAAACCCGACGATTATGCGATACCCAATACCGACGACATGCTCGCCAACGTCCTTGCCGGGCTGGACGAGGAGATTGAAAATTGCGAACTGAGGTTCATAGCCGCTACCCTGAATCTCAAACGCAAGGCAGAAGACATCGGCCGGTACGTCGAGCGTCGAGATTTCAGGAGAACGACGGGCCTAAATTATTTTTATAAAATTTCAGTTTGAAAGAGAAAAATGCCGGTTTTGAAAAAATGAGGGAAGCCTGTTTGCCCGCGAATGAAATCATAGCCAGCGGAACCTACGAAGCAGAATCACAGATAGCAAAGGATATATTCAGAGATGTTAAAGCGGACACGGTGCGTAGAATTGGACTGTTTATTCTTCGGCACTCGATGATCGGATATTTTATTGTTTCCAGCACGAGGTCGTAGCCGAATTATTCCCCGATGGCCACATGCGGGACTTTTTAGCGGTAATTGATACAGTCGTGTACGTTGTGTTTTTCAGAATATCGTGGAAAGTAAAGTTCTATTTTTTCAGGAATTGTGCTCCGCCTATTTCGCCGACGGCAACGACATGTACGTCGAAATAACACCCGAATACGCAGACGCGGCTAATTTCCTCCTGGAGGCGGACGTGATCACGCATCATCCGTACGATAAAGCGAGAGTCAGGCTGGTCGACCTGTGATCGATCTTGGATTATTTGCTCTCTCTAATCCCAGCTCGAATCTTTTTAATAACTAGAAAAAAGCTCGAAGGCCTTTTAATAAATATGTTTTATACAGAATTTTATACTCTCATAGTTCGATTTCTGTACATGGTCGGTGTCTCGCAGTCTCTTCTCGTCGAGCAACCGGAACTCGGATCCCAGCCTCGACTCGATGCTCCGACCGAAGTTCTGAGTGTGATAAATTCGAGAATCTGGTTCGAAATACGATCGAATTCTGTCAGCTTTCACCACATGAACGGAGCTCTTTCTCTCAGTACTCTGACGCCGATTTGCTCCCACTCTTGACGACCGATCCACAACTCCTGCGCGGACTCAAGACACGACAATATCGCCGCTCCTTTCCAGGCCGTCATTCCTGGGTCCATTTCCTTCGGATGCGTTATGATGTCCAGTTGCTCTGAGACGATGAAAGAAGAACGTTAAAAAACAAATATTTACAGAATGATTCGGGCGAAACTCACCCGCTCTGTACATGTAAGGAATTTGCAACGAGATTCTGTTGTGCAGCCACATTCCTATGCCCTGGAATTTCATACCGGAACCAACGACCAAAATGCAACTGTACATTTTTCGTTTAAGATCGTCCGTCGCTGGGGAGTAAGAAATTGCGAATTAAATTTTGGCGACTTCAAGAAGAAATCCAGCAAGAAACTCACGGCATCGGTCTATACTCTGAAGAACGGCGTGATCAAGGCCCAGGAGCTGCTGAGGGCCCACGACAAAGTCTCTGGGGGTGTCCAAGTCCCTGATTCCCAAACTAATTGGCGCCGAATCGACCGCGTCGACTACAACTTCCTCTTCACCCGCTACAGCGGGCGTCGCAACTTCCTCAGGCATCTCCAATGTCTGTTCTAAATTCTCTTTGGCTCCCCGCCTCTGAAATTTCATCAAAGACCTTAACGCACGAAACCGGTTTACAGAAGCGGGTTTCTTTGCTCGCTTACGCTGGTTTCTCTCAGGTAATTCTCGTCGTGCGGATCCTCGGGATCCCCGGTGGATCGTTTCTGTATATGAACGGTGTGCGATCCTGTGACTTTGAACAACTCCGGTTGAAACAGGCTCAATGGAGCTACGAGGCACTCGTCTCCGACCTGAAAAAAGACGAGGAATAATCAAACGCTTCGAGACAATTCAGCTTCTTTGACGGAAGACAAATTTTTAAACCTGCAGGGTGTATTTTTCAGTGGGAATCTTGGGCTGGCGAACGACGAATGTTTTCTCCTGAGATCCGCAGACGTTTAAATCGACGTGGCAAAAGTCTCTTTTCAATTGATCCAGGAGCATAGCGTCGAGGCGGTTCGAGATATTGCAGCTTTTGTAGGGAAACGCGCATTTCTGTAGAAGCCAATAAAACGTCTGGGTGATGTCGGCGCCTCCGAAATCCATCCGGACGCGGGTGTTTCTGTGCGAAATACCGTCCTCTACGCAGGAAACGGAAGTCTTTTGATCCCCCACGTCGACGACGCAGGCAAATCCTAGTCCAGCACCAAAAGTTGCCGCGACGTGGTCCTGAAAGGGATTTCAAACGATTTAAAACGTCGAAATGACGGTCTTAGGATCTCGAACCTGGAGAAAAAAGCATCCCCCGAATCCCATTTCGCACAGAAGAAGGGTTGTCAGTTCCTTCAAGTAATGCCTGTTGTATATATCGGGTACCACAAGCACCGCTCTGTAATGCCTCAAGTCTTTAAGAGGGACGTTCATCTTCTTGGTCAAAACGTGTTCCCAGATCGTTTTCAGATTGGCAAGAACCGCCCTGAGGCTTCCGCCGGGTCCTCCGTGGACGTTTAGCTCTCCTCTTTTGTAAGGAAAATGTACGTTGAAGTCGGCCTCTGGCTCCAGGGCCAGAATATCGTCGCCTACGACCACTTCTTCCTCCGTCTTGATCCACTCCCCGCCCGAAGGGGACAAAGTCTCGGGATTCGATCTCCGATTGAACGCCGCTATCTGCTGCGGCGGCGTCGCGTACCTCCTCCTCCCGTCCGATTGGAGACAAGATTGAAGAGTGTGGGAGACCTGGAGGCGAGATTCCTCCATTGCTTGCGTTAGCTCCTTGGTCTGGAAAATTGAGTTCTTAGAAACTTATCATTGCTATATGATGAAAGAAGTTACTGTAGAAAGAAGGACGGAGTTGCGAGACTTGCTTTGGGTACGAGAGGTGGAAGAAATGGGTCCTTGAACTCTAATCCTCCTGGCAGTCTTCTCCTTGCCACGGCGTTGAGCAGAGTATTGGGATTTAGATCTGAGGCTCGTCCCATCCGCAGATTCATAGATCCTGGGTGTATTATTATTATCGTTTGCGCTTGAATTTGCTGTAAGATAAAAATCGGGTTTATTAAATCAAAAGTTTCTTTGACAAATTGAGAATAGAGTGAAAAGTTTTGAAAAGTTGAATAAAAAATCAAATTCTTTCATAATGACTTTCTTATTTTTTTTATCCATCATGCAGGTAGAAAAAATTCTATGGATCAGGTATGTAAATGAATGAATAATTTTGTAAACGGTTTGACAATTATTTTAATCGATTTTGCTGATGTTTGTGTTTCAAATTACGGAGTAATTGTGGCAATAAATAATGTAAATATTGTCGTATCACCTCTGCACATGATTCTTGAAAGACTGGCATCTTCACAGTATTTTATTTTACCGATTTTCTCCTTTATTTTACACGTTTTATTCTTCTCTCACTCAATCACGAGAGCCTACGAGGTTTTAGGTTATGTTTATTGTTGTTGTGTTTTCAAAAACTATTTACTACAATTCAATAACCTCTTTTCTCAATGAATGCGACGAAAATCCCATTCTGGAATATTTAAAAGCTCTGATTGGCGGAGACTCCGTCATTCGGCCACTGGAGCCAATCAAAACCTCTCATTGTACCTGACGTCATCTTCACGAACCACTGATATAGGCGCTGTGATTGGCGGAAAGAATGTCGCCGGCGACACAGCGATAAACAAATCGGCGGCGACATAAAAATCAGAATACAGTCACAGACGAAATTTGTAAATTGATTGAATGAATTAATTATGCTACGAAATAGATACGTAAAGGCTCGGTTACACAGAGCGCGTCGCGTCACGCGTCATGATGGTTGGCCAATCAACGCGCTGACCTTCTTCTAGATTCTTGGTAAAACTGTTCTCCCATAGGTCATTGCATGTGACGCGTGACGTGACGCGCTCTGTGTAACAGGCTTATCTCCTTCAATTGAGGTTATGGTTGACACCGTCAGACCACAGCGACATGATTGGTCCCTTCCTTTAGATCCGACCAATCATGTCGTTTGTCTGTTTTTTTTTTCTGCTCCGTTGGAAAGCACCCAAAGCGCGTCTTGTTTTCGGGAACATTCATGACCGCAGACACAGGTGGGGAAATTTCGTCCCGAGTATGTGGCAACACTGTGTCGTTAAAAATCAGATGTTACGGATGGTTGGTTTGACAGAGTGGGTTTGACGGATAGGCGAATGATTTATAAAAAATTAAGGCATATAAATGTTATCGCGAATGTACCGTGGAGAAAATGATAATGCAGCAGTTAAAAGAAGGCGACAAATCGACACGCTGAAAATCTTCAACGATAAGTGAGACACATCTCAGTTCAATCGTGTTTAACCTATTTAACCTCGAGTTAACCTCACCTAGTATTTCTTTATCAAACCACTGTTCTACTCACAATTAACTCTACCAAGATATTACTCAGCCTCAATTCAACGTCATTGTATCCTCGATTGGTTCGTTAACTCCATTATCAGACCCGCGTCGTAGTTTATCGCGATTTTTCACCATTCTTCTAGTCATCGTAAATTGATTGCGTTTTATCCACTAATCACCCAACTCTGATAAAGAATCTCTGTTCACTGTTATTTACTCGGTAAATAAACGCGGTCTCATTTCGACTTTTGATTCTGGTCGATTAATAACGGTCTAAAAATACACTCTTTTATCATCCTATTGTTGTTCTTCTATACTTTGTGCCGACGATACTAATGGAATGAATAAAAATTACAGCGTAGTCGAGCTCAGAGAAGATGTCGAGTATCAGGTCCAGTTCGACGCCGGCGATAAGCGAATGGCTATCATGGTCTCGCTCTCGCCTGAATTTCCCCTAGAAAAACCTGTCCTCAGAGTATCGCCTCCGATAAGTCATCCGTGGTGCAACGAACACAACGAAATTATCAGCGCTCCGGGGCTCCTCAACGTAAACTAAACTCTTGTCTCTTCGGCTCGAATATCTTGGGATAAACTGATAATGAATGTTCGTCTGTTTCTTGTCTCGTTCAGTTTACCGTACACAGCGACCTCGGACGAGTGGTGCAAGCGATAATCAGAGAGTTCAGCAAAAACCCGCCGCAATTTTTGGAGGAAAGTCCGCCAGCTTCTTCCTCGATGAATCACAGAGGTCCGATTCGACGAAATTAATTCTCTCCGACCACCGAATCATCTAGTCAAATCAGAATCAATAACGTTTTCTCTGTTTTTCAGACATGCAAGGTAGAGGGTCTCCCTCCTATGCCATCCAGCAGTATCAGGATGTTCCGTCGACTTCGTACAACACTTACTACAACTCGCATTATCCGCAGTACTCGACGTCAAATACGAACACGAATACCTCAGTTTATAACTATAATTACACAACTTCCGGCGCTGTCTACACAATGGACACTCAGCCGACGTCTTTCGCCTCCGCTTCGCACCATTCGACCTACTCTCCCAGCTCGACCAGCAATTCAATGCACGGCAGCAAAACGCCGTGCTACTCGTCGAACCAGTATGGCAACAGCGCGTACCTGAATTCTCATTACGGAAGCACGAGTTACGCGCAGACACCGACGCAGCCTACCGTGACACCCAAGGCGCAGCAGGTGTCTGTGTCTGATTTTCCGGAATTGAACGACATGAGCAGGGAGGAACTCGAAAAACTTGCCGACGATGAAGACAGATTGGACGAGTTTTTGGACAAACATTCTCAGATCAAGGATCTGAATACTGCGGTCGAAGACGCGATCGATTGGGTTGAAAAAACCGCTCGTAAGTTCCTTGGGATTCTTTAATCTCCTTCGACGCAGTTTGATGAATCGTTTTTATTCATTTTCAGAAGCCAATTTGCAGAAGGAATCCGAGCTCGAGGAACTTCGGAATCAGGTGGTGGAGAAATCGGAGAGAGTAACAATTCTTAAGACTAGATACGACCAGCTTAATCAACGGTACAATAAATTGTCCGAGGTATTCACCCCGGATCACATAAAGAACTGCTTGAAAAATGCGGCGGACGTCAGCCACGAGAAGAGCGAAACGATCGCGGAGGATTTTTTGAACAGAAAGATCGACGTTGAACGGTTTTTAAGCACTTATGTAGAATGCCGAAAGCTTGGCCAGGCGCGGAGAACCAAGGAAGAGAAATTAGCGCATCAATTGAACGAGCTCAAACGAGCCGGGTATTGAGTTCATGCGAACGTGTAAAAATTCAGTTTTCTATAAAACCGAACAAACTGTAAATAAGTTTTAGTTAAATTAAAAATAATGATTGCGAATAATTCCACCACTCCGAAGAGAAGCCAGGGTACTACTTATATATTTTCTAATTACATCGGCTATGAAAATCTACCACCTACGTTTCAGTTTCAAATTAATTTGATAGAAAGACAAAGCCAGGAAAATAATGTATCCGACTACCGTCTCCTCCGCGGACGCATTTATGAAGCATAATGTATTATTTTATACCAATTTCGTAGTAGAAAAAGGTGAATAGACAAAGTTGGTTGTGAATTAAGTGAATTTTCTAAATCGATCTTTAGACTCTTGTACATAAATTTTTCATAGTAATAAGAGAGTGTTCAGTATTTAAACAAAAAATTTCGATCGCTTCAATTTTTAGTCTTCGTCATGAAATTGAATCATTTCGAACCAATCTTAGTTATAGATGGGGGATTGAAGCTTCTCAGTTACGGCCCGCCTGCATTTAATACTTCCATTATCATTATCACCTTTTTAATTAACATTGAGAATAAATTATTTTACACACACGAGGGGAAAAATTTATTTGAATATCGAATTAATTTGAAACGTGGTGGTTGAGTGAAATGATTGATCGTTGAATAGAAATAAATACCTAATTAAAAACAATATTTATTCCAATTATATCGCGCCGTGTGTTTAAAAAGCTGTGAAAAAATTCGGTGCTTGCAAAGTATGTACTTTTTTTACTATGTAAATAATACCAGATATGAGAATATGTGTGATGACTGTTTGTCAAGATTGTTGCATTAAACACGCTGTACACGTCGTTCGTCTTATAAATGTTCCTAATATTGTAAAATATTAGCTAGCGCAAAGGCGCTGAACACGTAGATCCAATATCACCTTGTGTTCGCAGAGCGTCAAGGAATCAAGAATCGAATTCTTAACGGGGAGCAATAGTATATTGTGCATCAAGTGCGGGAAGTTGGCGATTCCGGATGAGTGTGAGGTGGACGAGCCGAAGGCGAGTGTCGGCATTCACACGAGTTAGGAATCGCCAACCCGCACGAGATCCACATCCTGTTTTTTGTATAAAACCTGATATGGAAAGTCTGACTGCGCGGACTGTGGAGAATGTGCGAGATAGCTGATCCTCTTACCGACCGAGGACAGTGCTGGAATGTGGACATTCCGGCACGGAGTGCCGGAATGTCCACATTCCGGCACTGCTCTCGGCCGGTAAGGGAATCAGCCATTTCGCGCACCCTCTACCGTGCGCGGAGTCGAACTTCCCATGCAGGTGTTACGAAAAATATATTAATGAAAACGAAAGTCAGAAAAACACGAGGCACTGTTGCAGCATTTATCCGTCCAATTTTTCACCTCTACGAAAATTACTCAAATCCATACGATCGACCTAATAATGCCTCGGAGTTTATGTCGCCCCGTCGTTGCTGATATTGGAGGAATTATGCTGCGAGTAGAAAACCTCGTGGAATTATCGATGTTGCAGCTAGAAGAAAAGCTCTCCTTTCATCAACGCCAGTTAACACGATCTTCATCGTTAGCCCTCGACGATAGATTCTGCTGGGTGCTTAAACGTTGACATTGATATCGCATCGCCTGTGTCTACTTTATACGTTGATGAAATCTTTAGTGATAATTACCTGTATCATATTAGGATTTTCGGAAATATTAAACGATTATTTATACTAAATCACATCTTTTTTCATTTTCCCTTCATCGTTGGTTCTTTCATTAATTAAATTTAGGGCATCGTTGATATAGAATAACTTGACTTATGAATCCTCCGGTAGTTTTATTTGTATACTTTAGTATTTACAATAGTTTCAAACTACCGACGATTCTCACTTAATTATAAACAGAATCAATTTACTCCGAAATATATAAAAATAATCTGTTCTTTTATCGTTAGAAAAGATTTATTTATTAATTAACGTACTCCAATTAATCCGAGTATTTCTTACTATTTTTATAGATTAGCTATCAAAAAGTTAGTCGCCCTCGTTATTATCGAAATTTGATAATATATTACGTTTATTTGGAAATAGTAACTCTATAATCTCGAATTTTCTCTTAAAATTCTCGCATTCAAGGATCGACGAAGGAGATCATGATGTATCTTGTGCCCTTGGTCACCAACAGTCCTTCGTGATAATGAGTCAGTCTTCCAGGGTGCATCAGCATCCATCCAGGCTTTGTGTCGACGACGGAACAATTGTAACGAAGGAATCTGCAGCCACCTCCTTCGTAGTCGATGCCGTAACGATTCATCGCTATATTGATAGTGTAAGTCGAAGAATCGTGATGAGGTCGCAGGAACGGCTGCTCGTCTGGACGATAGCGGACCATGAAATTGAGCAGGGACCTCGGTGGCTGTGAATAGAAGGTGAAAAATTTAGTAAAATCTCATCCATCGAGCAGAGAAAAGTCTAGCGAACATTGTGCAAATAAAACTTCAGAGCGTGTGATTATTGTCTATGTGCGAACCCATTTTTTTTTATTTCTCTTCACCAAAAATACCACCGGTACCAAAAACCTCTGAAAATCTTCCCATCGCTTACGTAATCCGTATATCCAGCGTAAACCAATGACTGTAAGGGACTGACATATTCCTTAAGAAATTCTAGCCAGGATTCTTTGAGACCGACTTGACTAGCGTGAATGTCGCGAGTGGGGACGGCTTCGTACCCCCCGTCGAGTCTCAGGTCCTGAAAATGTTAGATAAAAATACGTTAAATAGATTCTTACGTCGTGGAAGTATCCCTGAAAGACGCGCTCCTGTATCGGTCTGACGTATTCCTTGAGGAAGTGGAGCCATTGCGGTTCCAGTCCAACTTGATTCGTGTGAATGTCTCTAGTGGGTACATTCTCGTAGCCACCTTGTATTCTGGGATCCTAAATGAAAATTATCAACACAATGAGTAAAATCTGAACTAAAATGACCGCGTTTTAGCTCCGCTCTGGAAATAAATTGACAATCATCGGTACATCGCGCAGGTCTCGTTGGACCACTTACAGAATTTGTACCGTCCGACCATTGACCGAAGTTTTCCATGATCTCGATCAAGTCTTTCGTGAATCGAGTCGTGACGATGGGGAACCAGAAGACGTCTGGGCAAGGCTGTGGGACAAAGAGCGGTGGATTAGCGATCGAATACGCGATTCGCGAGTATCGTTACGATACCGAAGGGCGAATTACCTGCAGAGGAACTTTTTTCGGGTTCAAATTCTCGGCGTAGTCCTCGTGGATGTACCGCTTCTGCCAGTCCAACTTGTTGTCGAATATCTGATACATGTCTGGGTTTGTTAATTTCGTATCAAAGTTATCGGCGCTGACGAGATGCCCGAATTCGAGTCTGTTGCTGAGGTACATGAAGATGTTCTTGTCTCTGTTACTGAAAGCGAAGGACATGCTCGGGTCCAGTTCTCCGACGGAATAAGACGGCCGAGTCTCTTTGTTGTTTATCAGCGTGGCGTTGACTAGATAGCAATCGCTGACGAAAGGTACGTTCCACAAGCCTCTGAAAAATGTTCAACGCATGTTTATCGATCATCCAGCCGCAGCGGTAGAGGAAATTTTTCAACGTTGCGACCAACGGCAGCGGGAGCGATGACGCGTCGGACGGCGTTAAAATAGAAATATAGTGATAAATAATTATTCAACGCGAGTGTCAGGCGCTAGCTGGGCGTGCAGGAGGGCATATTATCACGCTGTTTTTCACAGGACGTAATTTAATGTTTTGGCGGGCACCGGCCCTGATACTGTGATTGGCTGACGCAGATGCTGGCAATAACTAATATATAATTATCCAATTGAGATTCATAACTCTGACACTGTAGACTGCGAGTCTATCGAGCCTTCATCCATTCATATTTTTGGCTCGGGGTACGGAGAGAACCTTTCTCCGCTCGGATTAACACAACGTGCGACAACACATTGCGGTAAGACATAAAACGATTACTTAGCATTAATTATAAACATTTCTCGGTGTTTGTTTGAAAATTACAGCATTCAAATGAGGAAATGCTGGTTTTTGGGCCTGTATTTATTACTGGTCGTCTGTACCTCGGATTCAAATGCCGCGAAGGGTGGTGGTCGAGGTAGAGGTGCGAGGGGTCGTGGCCGTATATACGGTTCCCGAATGCCGATATTAATCCCGCACCAAAACCCCGCCAGTACTAAGTATTACGAGAACAAGGACGTGGGTGTATTTCTTGCATACGAGTTCAAATCTCAGAACAAAGGTAAATTCATCTCAACATTTTTAGGGAGCAAAGATCGTTAAGGCCTCGCACTTTGAGCTCGACTACATGCTCGGAAGGAAGATAACATTCTTTTGTATGGCGCAAGGATTTCCAAGGCCCGAGATAACTTGGTTCAAAGACGGGATCGAACTCTACCATCATAAATTTTTCCAGGTATTTTCTACCTCTACCGGTTTATCAATTTTAGGGATGTGAATGTAATCGCGTTTCATAACTCTTTCCAGGTCCACGAATGGCCGATGGGAAACGACACGATGAAGTCAAAGATGGAAATCGATCCTACGACGCAGAAGGATGCTGGATATTACGAATGCCAGGCGGACAATCAGTACGCGGTGGACAGGCGCGGATTCAGAACAGACTATGTTATGATCACATACTAAATGACCATGTTTAATGAGTATAAGCCAGCTTATATGAAAAAAGAGAGAAAAAAAATGCATGACTTGATATTATTTTTAATACATTTTGGTACCTATACTTATGATTATTGATCGATGAAGATGAACGAATTTTGTTCATCGTCAATCGCGGCGTTGGATAAATAGAGTTTATAATTTGGCTTATAGTCATGGATAATCAGTTTGATAGCTAACAGCTGAATACAATGGCGCGCAAAAACAAACAATATATTATTTCTGTATTTCAGTGATGCGAACGCTCCGAGGCACAATTACATATTGTTTAAATATTCCCAGTCGGAGATTATTTGGCCTATGGAAGAATACCATACCCAATATCATACACGACAATTATCGCGCGTGTACGAGATAGCCGTGCATATTTTAATTACGATTATTCAGACATTGGTAAATGCTGATATCTTACCCTCCTCATGATTGAATTTTGTAAGACTGACTTGCGCCATTTGCACCTACACATCTATATTATACCTGTTCAAACTTTATCTACTACGGCCAATGTTTCCTACGGATTGTTAAATCTAATGATTAACTCTGCTTAAGGATTATAATAAAAATATCTGCTTAGATCGATCAGATCGTTTACACAATAATAAAGAATAAAAATGAATACCACAAGAAAAAAAAACAGCTGCATTTACTTATGTTAATAAATAAATTAGAGCTCTGATTATAATAACTCGAAATGTTCATCGGTTTTGTTATTTGAAATCCTTCGCCCCCACCAGACATTTATTCCATTCAATTCTCCTATTTCCAGCTCCCCCACACCGAAGCTATTAACAAACAATTGGCCTAGATGAGGGTGATAATATTGCTACAATCTAAATCGCGCTGCGTTGTACGCAGTTCAGGCTGCTATAACTTATTTCACCCATTCGAACGACTCGAATCCACTTTACTGTTTCAAAATTTAGATATCAAAGGATTATGGACCAGAATCAAGATTGGAATTTGAACGTGATCGAAGATACGCTCAATTTACTCTGGGATCATTGAATATTGTAGATTTATCTATCGCAGCGAGCTCGAATGACGATAGTTACGCAAGTTGGTAATATGTACGAGTGCGCAGATACGTATATACCTGTTATGGATATAGCTAGGTAGTATCTGCACAATAAGTGTGTAATAGATCGGAGTGGACACTAGGGGAGTAATGAGTGGGTGAGTGCCTGTCAGTTACATTATCGTTCCGTACCATCGCGCTAAACGTTCTCCCTGTGCGCAGTGAGTAGCTATTTCGATCTGTCAACTCTTACAAAATAACTAGATGATAAATTTCATCGTTTGATATCCGAAAAAGACAAACTTTTCCTGTTCGAAACTTGTGAAACATTACAAATTCGTTGTCGTCGATATTAGAAAAATTTTTACCGTTCACCACGCGCCGTCCGTGCGAATCTCTCCCCATGATATTGTGAACAATTTCCGAACCGTTGTCTCAATTTTAGATTACATGATGATATGTTCGAAGGCGGTGATTCTGCTCGCCATTATGTTCCTACACTGCGAGCAAATAAGTGCGAGAAGAGGCCGAACGAGAGGCAGAAGCAAATCCAAATTCCAGATCGGACTACCGATCACTGGAAAGTACAGAGACCCCGAGAGCGATCAATATTACAACAACAATAACGTAAGATTATTGATATTTGATAAGATATCGGATGCCAATCGTTGATATTCTCGCTATTCCAGGGTGCGAAGATCCTTTCCTCGTCCCATTTCGACTACGAATACGTCCTGGGGCACAAAATAGCGTTTCTGTGTTCCGCGAGGGGGACTCCGCGCCCCCACATCACATGGTTCAAAGACGGCACAGAGATCTATACACATCTGTACATGAACGTGAGTGGAGTATCGACCGTTTCTCAATTTCTGGTCAATGCTATCGAATTACTTATCCCACAGATACACGAATGGCGGACAGGAGCTGACCAAGTTAAATCTAAGCTAGAGATCGATCCGGCTACCCAGATGGATGCCGGGGTCTACGAGTGCACGGCGGACAACATGTACAGTATCGACAGACGATCGTTCAAGACTGACTTCTCCATCGCTTTTGACTAGACTATTCAGGGGGCAGAGATTATCGCCGATGAGACCTTCCGAGGTGAAAAATGTATCGTTAGTTATTTGAAGAGTGTTAAATATACGCCGCTAAAAAGCTTCTTTCCCATTTCTATTCCCATTACGCAGACCAGAGTCTGTGTAGTCCGAGACTTTAATCTCACCTCCTCGTGTTGTGGATTATGTCCATGTAGTCTGTGCTTCTGGCGTAGAATCCCTCCGCCGTGATGGCGCCCCAGAAGTTGCTCCACGCTTTGTAGGGTCTGACGAGCAGGGGTGCGACGATGCCTCGCTGCTGTTCGACAAGAAGTTTCAGGGTGTTTTCGTTGTCCAGGTGGGCTTCAGAGTCGACTGAGAAGTAGCCGGAGCATTTCTTCTTCTTGCAATGGTCGCTGAATGAGAAAAAAATCAGATATTGAGCGTTTTGTCTCGTCTCGGGATCGAAGAACGACGAACATCGAAAATACTAACAAGGCGAGGTGTCTGGCGGCGACTTCGCCCACATCGTCGTCAGGATTGATTCTCTTCACACTCTTATACTCCTTTCCGTAATTTTCAACGAATTCGTTGATCAGTTCGGAGTGATAGCTGGCGTTGTTGTAGATGAACAAGTGCAGCCTTGACTTGGGGTAGGTCTGCCGGTATATTTTCTCTAAAAAGTCTTCCATGAACGGCGTCGGCTTGGTCACGAATATCGCGATCAATATCACCGGATAGGATATCGGGTTCTCCGGATTCAGCTCGATCGTGTCGTCCCAACAGCTCGTACAGCCTTCGTCAGGGTTCCAGGCCTTGGCCAGGTAGTTTCCGAGCGAGTTTAAGGCCAGCTTGCTGGCTCCGTTCCCGTGCAGGATCAGAGGCGCGGTGTTGTAGGCGATGTTTTGAAGGTAGGCCTCGTTCCCCTTGAATCGGAGCTCGACGTCGGCTGGAAGATTTAATAATCGGTGTTTAGACGTGGGTTTGGATTCTGGATTGGGTTCGGTCTCACCTACAGCTCCGTTGAGATTCTGGAATATTTCCGACTTGTGGTCTAGTTTCATTTTGTGTTTCTCCCTGAAGTCTGGGTCCAGGTACAATTTCGTGTAAAACCATTGGTCGTCGTCCGCGTTTCCAATTTCCGAGCTTGTTATCATCTCGTAAATGTCCGATGCATAGCCAATAAAGCCACCGGAGTTTAAGTAACGCTTGCCTCGAGCTACGCTCGGGTATTTAGACTCCAGGGTTTTATCGGGCCAGCAGAAACCCTCCGCAGAGAATAAAACCCTTGCCTCAAAAGTCTTGAACGTTTGTACTACAGCTTCCAAGTCGCTGAGGAATAGAACGTCGTAGCTGTAACAGAAATGGGTGAAGGTTTAAGAATCGTTTGCAACTGACACGACGCTATTTTTACCTGTCTGTAAATAAAATAATCCTATTCTCGTCTTTTTTGTAAGGGCTTAGCTCCTTCTTAAGTAAATTAATCTTGTGTCCTCCGCCCGCGTGCCGCTGGACGTTGCCTCCTTTCCATGATTCTCCCAGTCCGAGGACCCGCAGTTGGTCTTTGAACCCGTAGACCACCGCCGAACGGATTAATCTCTTGTAGCCATCCGTCTCGTTCGTCGCCACAGTGAATACGAGGATGTCTGAAAATTGAAATTACAAATTTCATCATTGTTTGAGGAGATTTTTATCGTCGGAGCTTCGGAGTCATTTCACAATACTGACATGAAAAATTTGCACAAAAAACATAAGAATCTAATTCGAATGCCTGCACTAGTTGAATTTGAGACATGGAAACCATATTCAATTTTCCACAATCTATAGATAACTGTGTATAAATTATATATTTACTTCGACGAGGGCGAAGCAATAATATTTATAGATTTTTTACGTCTACAGTCTCCAGTAAATAAAAAAAAAAGAAATGATTTTAGATAAGTCGATAGACTTGGAAGGTAATGTTTTTTTTTCTATTCCTCTGATAACAGAAAATGAAAAATTGAGGATTCTGGAGCAACGATGCATTGATTATTTGAAAAATCGTTAATCCTCTTGAAAAATTATACCAAAAAAGTTGGCAAATTCGACAAAAATTTTTCAACAATCCTTCTGTCGAGGATATTCTCGATATTCTACATGTTTAAAAATGAAACTCCTCAGTACTTTTTTCATTTAAGGATTTCAGGTACACATGTAATCTGCAGGATGTGAAAAAAAAGATCGTCATGCAGTGCGATTGTGTTGCCATTTGTAACGCGGTACCGTATTTCCCTAATTACTTTATCAGATGTTACCGGCTTGCAGTAAAAAAATCTCAATTCGAAAGTACGCCTCCAGTATATAAATTATGTAGAGTATACAATATAAATATATGTATATAATAGCCCGGGTAAAACCCACATGTATCTCGCGTAGGAGTGAATATTGCACAATATTATAAACAGATCTGTATTGTTGCTGCAATGAATATCGCAAGAGATACATTATATTCATTCCTTCTGTACAATTAAGTAATTCCAAATTCGTAACTAGGCTTTCATAGACTGTAGGAATACTGAATAAGTATATAATTCAGTACAATACACCTGATCACTGAAAATGTTGATGTGATAAATCATATAATGTTATGAACGAAATCATCACATCATTCATCGTATGATTTAAACAAATATGTAAAAAATTATATAAGTAAATCATGTGGAAATGAATCATCAGATATAATAGGAAACAAATTACATGATGGACTATATGATTTACAATGTGATTTTTCGTATATTAGTTATCGAAATCACAAGGTGAATCATATGATGATCAGATTTCGTGATTTGTGAATGATTCATGACACCAACATTTTTAGTTAAGGGTAGGTGTAATAAATTATGACAAGAAACTAAATACAGACAACAATTAATAAGATTGTTCAATTTTTTATTTTAATATAGTCATTCATCTATCTCATATTTAATACAAGATATATAATATAAATTATCTACCCTAAATCGTATTTTTATTTCAAACATTATTATATGATGATAATAATTGGGATTCTCCCAAGGATGATAAATCGATGGTACACAACTGGGTCAAGTTTGTGGCATGTGTATAACGGCACGTATACATCGAATAATACGGTGCATCAATCCTGACGATACAATACATCGCGTCATCCGCGCGGCGGAGGATTAAATTGTGAACGTGGCTAACGATTATATCATCCGCGAAAGAGACGACGCGCGGTACGGACGCGGAACGTCTCCTCGCTGTTCTGCGGCGCGAGCGCGAGCGCCTTACCACTCTACTAAATTGCCCAATCGACACGCGTGCGACTCTTCGCGTACGTGCAAACACAAGTTGACGAGGCAGCCACTCGAGATCTTAGCGAGGAGAATGACCTCTTTGAAGGAAGAAAAAAATGAATAACGCCAATGGCAATAAGCGGAAGAGGAAACGGAAGACTAGATATACAAAGTAGGCATTTCGATCAATTATGAAGGATATATTCGAGGGATTCGATCCACATATTTTTTTCTGAGCGTATGCGCGTGGTTTTCAGATATACGATATCTCGCATCACCGGAAGCTGTGAGATACGCGCAGCTCTTTCTAGAAGAACTTTAACGACTTTACCACGCCGTTTCCCGCCTAAATAATCTCGAAAGGACTCGTGACGTCATATACCTATAAACACGGCATAATATCGTATCGCGTAATTCTGAATTACAGTGAATCCAATTTGTGTAGAGATTTGAATCATCCTCCTAGAGGAGCAGATTACCGATTATTAAATCGGAGTTAGAAAACACGAAATGAAACGATCGTCGTGAATAATCGTGCGGCGACGCTGATTGAACCATAACCGCAAAAAAGTATATGGTCGGGTGTTTGTGGTATAGAATATTATAACGCAGATTGCCCGAGACCCGGAAGTGTTTGATCGAATATCCCTCAAAATGTGTCGAACGACCGCATCGATGGACTGAGGCAAAGAATCTATGTGAGTCAGCTGTTTATGCGGTAGCTAGGTACTGTAGAAGTGCTGCACCGAAGCTACAGTTACAGTTTTCGACCCTCCGGCTTTTTACAAGCTGAATAAAAATCTATTCCAAGATTCACAGCCTCACGATGTACAGTCGACTAGAAATTAAATTCAACCGGTAATAAATCATATTTCAATCTCAGTTCGTCATAGAACTGAATAATAATAATAAAAAAAAGAAGCTCTCGGTCATTCGCGCCGTTCAAATGTCTTTATATGATAAAGAAGGCGCGGGTTGAATCTAGAATGATCGACTAATGTGGGTTCAGGAACTACGTGCGAGCTAGTGATAATGAAAAGCGAAATAAGTACAAAGTACGCAACAAAGAATTGAGATAAGAAAGAACTACTGCACGTAGAGAAGTTTGAGATCAAGAACAATTTCACGCTCATTTGTTTCGCTTCGGTTTTCGCTTTCTTTGGAGACAGTCTCATGTACGAAGAAAGAAAGAGGGCGAATTTCTCCGGGAACAAAAAACAAAAGAGAAGAAAAACGCGGGATAAAAAATGTTCCGATTGACTGAGCGTCTATCCGCTTGAACAACGAAAATAAGGAAAACAACCTCCGCTTTCTAATAACAGGAAAACCAAGATTCGATAAGCAATATGAATGATAACGTCATGTTCAGCTGATTTGAACTTTTCCTCAAGCACTGCGGTGAAATTTTTTTGAACTAGCCATAAGGGATGAGAATGAGTCAAATGACACCTGGGCTCAATTTTTTGGAATGGTTAATAAGCCGAGTGGCTAATATTCGTTCTGAAGTAGATCGAAAGAAATTACGTGCATTTCGTAGAATCGGTTATCTGTGATTGATCCCGAATGAATCGGCAAACAGAGTAAAGATGATTGTAATATTGAATGTTAATTTACCATCGTCGTTATTTTCGTCCGAGTTGACCGCGCCCAGGACGAAACAAACGAGTATCACGAACCGTAGTAACATTGTCCTTCTGATACCGTAAGCGGTAAACTTTCGTGACAGACTTGATCAAAAGATCATTCACTATCAACGCACGGAACCGTCGTGGTCTCCACCGACATGTAGCTCCGACTGAGATTCACGTAGAACCAACACCAGATACTAACTACAGTCGGATGCATCTTTCCTTTAGAAGTGTGTGGAATCGCGTGTTTACGTTGCGAAGCACGCATCTCTGGCGCAAAAACTACAACCCTGACAACAAACATCTACCACCGAATGAACCCCTTGGGGTGAGAATTGACAAGTGTCTATACTAGAACATATACTTTATCCCTGTTAATTTAAGTCTCAAATAAAATTTACATTTTACTGTATCATTCGTACGCATTTGTCTACTGAATTCCTCACACACTATCTTTCCAGTGACAGTATGTACATTCATTTTTCAAAGGTTAAAGGACCAGTAAATTTGATCGGTGTGTATGTCCGAGCTGAAAACATCGTCCGGCCCGAACGTTCGGTGTCATACATGACGGGGTGAATTTGTATCGGATCAGACTAGCCCGTTTTTTAAAATTGATGAAATCAATGATCCTGATTTTTCAGTTTATCATCGAAAATAACGCGCAGTATTTCAGTTATTCACAACAGTATCTTGTTGACGCTGCGCTGGACCACCGACACCGAGACATTACAGAACCCCGATGCGCGACCGTCGCTCTGCGCATAGCGCGTATGCGGTTGCCGCTCTACAGGCGCGGTAACAGCAAAGAAGATTTTTGAATGGAATAATACTGTTTTTTACCCTCAACGGTCAAAAACACACAGTGAACGTGTAACAATGAGAAGAAAGAAGACGACGAAACGAAATTGTCTTCATATTGAGGCGAGTGCCTGAAAATTTTAGATTATAAATTGAATATTGTTATAGTTATACCGGAATCGGTTAAATTCCTTTGTTTCAGAATATATAATATCAATTAAAATAAGTATTACCCGAAATTAAATTAAACTGCATACTTACAAGAACATTTCTAAAAAATATAATACATAATAGAATATAATTGCATTGTAAAACAAAATAATTTAATGGACCGTTAAACACAATCTACGAAAAGAATAACAAATGCAATGTTTTATGAATTGTAATAACATTGAGATTCATACTACTTTTTGTCATATAAAAATACGGCAGTAAAAATTATTATGGCTACAGCATACCTTTGATTTTTATGTTCGACGCAGCTGCGTATGGGCATTGGTCTTGTGCCTTATATTTATCGGCGGCATCTTTCGAACTGGACTTTAATTCGCAGATTGGATGTTCCGCGTATTTTCCATCGTACGTATCGCGCGAATATGGTTTCTTATCCGGACACACGCCGTGATCTGCGATGTTATTTTCTCCGTTTATGAAATTAAACGAGAACCCAAGCAGAATGAGACAGACAACGAGATAAGGAATTAGATTACGATTAAGATTTTCACGATTCGGGGCTTTTGAATTTTTTCGAATTACTCCGCTCATTTTTTTTTTTTATTTTTTATTTTTTTATTTTTTTTTTAGTTTGCGGTGATAAAGGCGCGCGGATTCGAAGGGATCACGAAAAACCGCATTTATTATAATGAAAAAGATCAAACACTACTTGATACACGAAGTTAAATTTTGACGAAAAAAAAATGAAATTGATACCACGCCTGCAACGTCGAGACTGCATAAAACTACATAAATGTTTTTACATTTATACCTGACCAGTGTACACCGGTATGTAAAGCCAAGTGAGGTGCAGGCTGTTGTCCACTCAGCGACCTCACAGCCACTGGAACAGTTGTAATTAGCCAATCGCGGGACACGCGGCCAACTTTGAACACTTTCTCAGCGCGTCGATGATATTTCAGAGTTGGTTAGGGAAGGGGCTCTCAAAGTCACAAGATCTAAGGGTGGTGGAGTCTGCTGATTGTGAGACGAATCTGATGATGGGGGGGGGTACGAGCTTCCGAGTATTATTTTTTTTCGCAAAATTTGTTCCTCGTGTTCCGAATTTTGTTTCCGAAATTTTTCGAGCTTCGGTTCTTTCGATTTTTTTTGTCTTATCCCGTGAAATATGGGATAAAAAATGTTGATTATGCTTTTATCTCAGGATATTTTTTATCGATATTCATCAAACTCCGGTATTTTCGACGTATCCGCAGGTGTTTCAGTAGTTTATACAGCTGATAAATTCCGCAAAATAGAAGAAACAATGAAAGGTAAATGTGTTTATAACCTTCAGCATTTATCCTCTTTTTCATTTTGAAATACATTCATCAATTGGAGGAGAGTTTATATACGATGTATTTCAGTATTCTAATTCCAACCGATTTGCATAAAAGAAAAAGAAAATTATACCACCTGATGGTACTTGCGACCTTCCACCATCATCAAATTTTATACCTTCGAATCTACAATAAACTTTGCTGAAGATTCTGTGAAAATTTCATCAGAATCAGACGCGTACATCTGATGAAAAGTTGCTGTTTTGATTTTTTTTTAAGTCTTAAACACAGTTTACTGAATTAACTCAATTCGTATTACAAGGGTCGGTAGAATTGAAACCCTGAAACACCCAGTCTCCGAATTTTCGATGTTTTTTTTTATGAGTTCTCTTATCTTCACTTAATGGGGACTTCAGTTATAATGAGGGTTTTCGTCATTATGAGATTGTGCTTTGAATTTTTCAAATCTAATTAAAGGGTTCGAAAAATGCCTGAAAGAAAAAAAATTGAAAACACGGTTTTCGATGGGAAATTTTCTGAATTTAAAAAAAAAATGATGATCATTCTTGTCCACCTCGTCGTTTTTGTCGCGAAATCCCCAAAATAAGACTTTAAGTGTCAATTTCACCGTGTTTTTCATCGTTTTTTTGAAGATACGATTTTTTTTCTGGAAACACACTTTTGGCTCCTTTACCTCCACACAGTTACAGTTTAAAGAAAATTTGAGTCTATTTTTTGTTCGTCTTAACTTGGAATTAAACGAGCCAAAAATATTTAGAACTGCTTTTCACCGGAAATTTTCTGAATTTTTAGGAAAAAAGTTCCGCGACGTTTTGAGCGGTTTCGAGTCTTATTTTTCGAATTTAGCGCTGAAAATGAGAAGTGAGATGAAAACGACTATCATTTTTGAAAAATTCAGAAAATTTTCGATCGACAACTGTATTTTCAATTTTTTTTTTTAAATGCACGAATAATTAAGAAAATCGGAGGGTCATCGACGAACAGTTGACGGAGCCATGCGCTATGTATACAAATTTGAGCCAGGAGGCTCCATGGCTCTATCGAACTCCTCTGATTCGGCAAATATCAAGAAGTGCACAAGTGTACAGCTGATAGATATATATACACGATGTCTGTCTAAACATCGTCGCAAGCAACATTGAATTGACCTTTCCTTGTTTCGATCGAGAAATAAAATATATACACACTTATTTACCCAACAATATTTTATTTCTTAATATTGCATCTTTGAATCAATATAATATTTCTAACTCAAGTTCGAATGTATAACTTATAGGTGCTTGATTCAAGAATAGTTTGTTTTTTTCTATCAGTAAGGCAGACAATCAGAGCGCGATGGATTAGATTCGGTGGTATAAATTTCACTGTATAGCTGCTGCAGTACTTTCGCGCATATCCGGATTTCTAAAATTCTCTCCACTCGAGGAAACTATAATATACCAAACAAGGGATTTCACAACACAGCTGTTTCTTTACAAAACAGAAAGAAACTGTCCCAATAAAAATTGATCAGTTCCCAAGGACGCCGAATATGGGTCAATTATCTAAGGTTTCCCATTTCCCAGCTGCTATTCTATCTCGAAGTACAAAGGTAAAAAATGGGTCACATCCGAATTGGGTTCATGGATTAGAGACAAAGCTTCGCTAGATCCGCGGGGTTTGATTTGCCCTAATTGTGGTTTTACCTAGTACAGCTCCGCTGTAATATATCATAATAAAAATAGAATAATTGAGTTAAGAGTGAGTGGAGTATACCCTGCAGTTAATACCAAGCAAACAAGATTAAGCCTCAGGTTTAATGTGATTACTGGAGGAGCAGTTTTTCTGAGGTTTCTTTCGCATTCCGGCAAAAACGGTACGTCAGTCTCTTCTTGTCATTGGGCACTATTTCATGAATTTTCTTCGTTATCCACTCTTTGCATTTGCGCAAGTTCTCTGAAGCTCTAGAGCTCCAAAGTGCCTCGCGGCCAATACTGACTGAATAGTTTGTGAAGAAGTAAGAGACCAAAAATGGGCAAGGATGACGCGGAGACCACAAAACTCAAACAAGAGCTCGAGGACCTCATCAACAAATGCAAAGTAGGTGTACCGAATAGATCAATGACGCACCCAGGTAGCACACTTTTGTCCCTTCATGGACTCTATGTAGACTGAACAAAGGCAGCCTTCGAACTTTCCGTTATTTTGAATTTTGCAAATCTGACTTCAGATTCGTGATCAGCGATCCAAAAATCCATGCGGTAACAAATTTCACTTAAATTCGTTGATCTGTTCTCAAGAAATCGTCATTTTGTTGTATTTTTTTAGAATTTCGTTATTGAAATAATTTGAAAAGTACTAAACCGATCAAAGCCAAATTCTAATCAGTTCTAAGTTGAGAAAAGTCCCGTCTATTGAGCCCAATTTGATCGAAATCGGCGCTCTCGTTCTCGAGATATCGTGAGACAAAAATTTGGTCCACACAAACACACACCGTCAAACTCAGAGGTGATTCTCTGGACCTCAAAACTAACTAATTCTAAAAAATAACTTCCTCTTTTCCCCCGAAAACAGAAAAACGGGAAGTTAAAAAAGTCTCGACTGTCTTGTATGACGCTGGAAAAAAGTTCACAATTTTCCTCTAAACAGTCGAACGACATTGATAATTCCGCAAATTCGACTATTATCAGACCTACAGTTGATGAAAAACTGGGGTATGTAGATGATTCAACGTCATTTTCAGGACGATCAAAAGAAACAACAAGACACCACGCTCGAAGAAGCCTGCAGCGGTGTAGCAGATTCTCCCAAGGTCAAAATGGCCACCAAGAAGCTGCTCAAGGGTCACATAAACAAGGTCAACTCGGTACATTTCAGTGGCGACAGCAGGTAAGTCAGAGGTGACGCGTGATTTCGATGAGAAACAAAAATCGACCTCCTGCAGATAAAGCTTTGATCACTATGTGACCCCGCAGACATTGCGTGACCGGGTCTTTGGACGGCAAATTGATAATTTGGGACACATGGACCGGAAACAAGGTGCAAGTGATCCCGCTACGCTCGGCATGGGTGATGTCCGTGGCTTTCGCACCCTCCGGCAACTATGTGGCTTGCGGAGGAATGGACAACATGTGCACCGTCTATGACGTCAACAATCGCGACGCCACCGGAGCCGCGAAAATAGTCCGCGAACTTCTTGGCTACGAGGGATTCCTGTCGTCCTGCAGATTCTTGGACGACAAAACGATCATCACTGGATCGGGAGACATGAAAATGTATACATAATACATACCGTGTGATGTCGTGGATGGTCACTATGTGGACTCCTGGGTATATGCAACTCGGATGACTCTGATTGTTGGTGGCCAATCACGCTTTCTGCTTTTTATGCGTTGTCATCTCAGTTGCATATACCCAGGAGTCCACATTGGATATGGGACCATCCACGAAATCACACTATGAACTAGAGCAGAGTGCGTCACACGATTCACTCACTCCTCTTCTCATCCGTAGATGCATGTGGGACTTAGAGGCGGGAAAAAAGACGACCGATTTCAATGCACACAACGGTGACGTGGTCAGCATCAGCTTGGCTCCGGACGGTCAAACTTACGTCACAGGTTCGGTAGACAAGACCTGCAAGCTTTGGGACATGCGAGAGGAAAAATCCAGACAAACGTTCTTCGGTCATGAGGCTGACGTAAATTCAGTCTGCGTGAGTATATTCGAAGAAAAACGAGCGGAATCTTTGACAAACACGTGGTTTGTTTACCTTCCAGTACCATCCGTCTGGACAGGGTTTCGCGACGGCGTCAGAAGACAAAACGGCTCGACTTTGGGACTTCCGTTCGGATCAGCAGTTGGCTACTTTCAAACCGCCAAATTCGAACCCGGGTTTCACATCCTGCGGGTTATCGCTGAGCGGTAGATTCATATTCTGCGGTAGCGATGATAACTCGATTCACATATGGGACACGCTCAAGGTTGCACACAATGGTAATAAACAAGCCTTTATTACAGGTATATCGGTTCTTGCGCGTGTATCATCAGTAAGTAAATATTTCGTTAGGATCAAATAATAATTTCATGTTTACTCGTGCTTGCGAGAAAATGTTTTCTTTCAACTCTTTTATATTACAAAATTATCGATGGAACGAATGAAATATTACTAGATGCAGTGAATATGGATAATTCTGTTTCCTAATCATGGTGGGAAGTACGTTTTTACCGGGACTTTTTAAACGAATTTTCATGAATTTTTTTTTGTGCCGAAACCCGGCAAGACGCATGAAAAAGGCAGAATAAATTCATGTTTACGATTAAATTACGGTAAAAACGAACCCCTCCCCTCAAGAAATATTGATCCAAAACAGGTATATTGGCCGGACATGATAACAGAGTGACATCCCTCAGCGTTGCCCCAAGCGGTATGGCCATAGCGAGTTGTTCCTGGGACCAGTACGTCAGGGTTTGGGTCTAATGGGATCTTCTCCAAATATGCATATTACATCGCGATATTTATAACATGTATAATTGATCGAAGATATATACCGAGTAAAGAATATAAATATATCATTGAATCGTATGAAGATTCGATTTTTCTTATCCTTTACCAATTCCCGCTGCAGATATAGATCACCGAATATTGTTGCCAAAGTTTTTGTCATTGATCCGAAGTTGAATTCATGTTTTTGTTGAAGATGATATGAGAGGCTTTATTTGTTTCAAAGTCGTGATGGGGAACAGAAGTATTGGGAATATTGAACCATTTGAAATCACAAGACATGTGTATGATATTGTCTTGAATAACTTATACTTCATCTAAACGTACACGGCTAGGAGGATCTAAAGATTGGGAAAACGAGAAAATTTCCTCTTAACATCAGAATTGTGAATTGACCTTCAGTCGCGTTTGTTCAGTCGTTTTTCAGCCAATGGTATGCATCCTTTTATAGAAAATAAAATAAATATAATCGTTATGTTCATTAACGCGAGGAAAAAATGTTATTAGAAATTCACGTACGGTACCGTTATAAAAAATGAAATATCGACAACAGTCGTACGAACCGATGAATAATAATCAATACGACGAAAATATGAGTCAATTAGAAAAAAAGATTAAAATAATAAAAATCGTAATATTATTGAGATCATTTGATAAAATAATTGATTTAACTAATTAAATTAATGATTCTGGGGATAATTGTTGTCATTATGTGGACTCAAATTATAACAAAACACCGAATTATTGTTATCATTATTCCAATATAATCCAAACTTGTTTTTTACATATCACGGTCATCATTATCGTCATCGTAATCATCAATAGTTTATAAAACCATATAATTCCTATACAGTTTCATATTCAATCACACAATATTGGAGCTTTTCTTCAACTGTATAGTCTCACCATTCACAGTCGTCATTATAATCCGTTAATTATGTCCCTACTTTATTTCTTCCTTTCATTATTATGATACATTGTTTTTCCACTTTTTATTCTCTTCCTATTTTTTTTTCTCACTCTTTTCCTTTCTTTGCCAATGATAAATAAACGTTTACAATTCATAATACCCTAAATGACGTTATTGGTTTTACCACAGAGTATACGTGAAATTACTATACAATAATACTAATAATAACAATGATAATATACAGCAATAATATCATACTTTGTATTAATGTTGATAAATAAATAACTTTCGAATACCTATATTCTCCAGAATGACGAGAATTTTGAGAGTAAAATTTCAGAGACTTGGTCAGTATACAAGTAAAGTTCTTCTTTCCTTTCTAAGGTCGACCTCACTAATCTATACTACCTAATTTTAATTCCATCATATCTATATCTTCTTCTTTTTTTTTAATATTCTATCCTAACGACAACGAATAATGCTACTAGAGAATATTTCACGTAATTTTTTAGTGTGCCTAAACAGAAAAGTGATCCTACAATGTCTCTTTATCGATTTCTCTCATCTAATTACAATTACTTTGATTGACCCAATCGCAGGGCTAGTGCCAGAATTTTTAAAACTGTTTTAGCCGGTGTGACGATGAAGAGAAAACCTCGTCATCCCCTGCGAGTGGGTCAAGATCGAGTCAAGCCTGAAGAAATAGGTCAAATTGTTACAAACCACCCGATTTCCGAGGCTTGACAGAGTTTCATAATCTATAATACGAAAATTAATTGTGTAATGACTAGATGTAGAATCTATGCTACGTCCTTTCTCGTTCCACGTGTATGTGTATATAATATAGTTCCACATATTGGAAAAATTATTGTTTGTATAATCAAGCTGAAGGAGAATATCTACAAGATTTGGTTTTCTAAAATCGAATAAACGAGTAATAAAACGGAAGAAACACAAAATTAATTGTATCATCAGTTCTACCTAGAAGACAAAAGTATTTTTCCGATTCAATTTTAACAAACTTTAACAATCGATTATCTACTTATAAATAAAATAATAATTGTACAATTAAGTAGCGTGCGTAGATAATATTTCTATATCTCTACGCAGGACTTTCTGTGCATCGTACACGTATATAAACTTATTTTAATCAAACTTATAGTTTTCAAATTTTATAGTATATGTATAAGTATGAATATTATTATATTGTAAATAACGTATCACAGAAAAAATTATTTAGTAAAATATAACAACTTAGTTAATGACATAAGTAGGCTTTTTCCTCAAAACTTCAAAAGACGTATTATTTATATTGTATTGTGTTATATTATATTATGTTATTTACAATATCGTTAAAGCATCGGTATTCAATAGTTTCCGGCGTCGTGAATATCAATATAGCAATAACACAAAAATTCCGAATTTATCTTACAACGCGGGAATTTGTTAAAAACAATTTGCAGAATAATTTTTGAAACAGCCTTTCTAAAATCTTCCGATCCAATTAAAAAGAAATTTGTTACAAATTAAATATTCTTTGAGTACCATTGAGGCATGTAAGAGTAAAGTGTTCGTTCAAATCTGTGGATAATTGTTATCCATAAGATGCAGAAGAGCGAGAGATGCGTGCATATAAAAGTTAGAAATTTGTTTCTCATTTTCCTGGCTACTCAAAAATAATACGATCTTAATAAATATAAATATAAACATTGACGGAGTTTTCTAAAAGCCATCGAGGTGCACCAGGAACGCTACGATCACCGTAGCGCCGCCTTCTTTCGTCGCCCATTCCGTGGATTCCAACTGTCCTTGCGAACCATCTTTTCCTGGTCCCATCGTGTAAGACCCAGGCCTCACTAGGAGCTGAAACGCCGTTGATGCGTTCAGTTTTCTGCTGGATTGCGTGTCGATGTATCTAGAAGAAGATAAAACAATATTTGACCAGCTCGAAAGCAAAAAATCTATTCTTTAACTCTCACGGATATTTGCTAGTGAATTCCTCCGACGCCGCGTATTTGATGTTCGGTGAAAATGAGACTTGTGGATTTTGGTCGTCGCTGTTTATGCTAGTGGTCAGATTGCTCGTGTCTAATTGTTGCTTCGTCAATAATTCACCTCTGTCCAATATCCACCTGTTGGAATAACAATTTCAATAATTTATCCAGAAGATTCGATAATTGGAAGGCCAAATTTCGTACCTTATAGCGTCTAATCTCGTCCCATAGAAAGCGACGTGCCATTTATCGACGGTATTCTGCGGTATTTGATTGGCGTTGATGTTTTGCTTCAGCGAGAACCTGACCCATCCGACAGGAATAGCGAATTCCGAAGGGGGTTCCCCCTTCCTGCAAACCGCTCCGTCACCTTCAGCCTTGAAGCAAGAGCTGCAGTAGCACGAGGTGTCGTCTTGAGAGAAGAATTCCTCCGGCAATACCAGAGACTTTTTGAATCTCAGGCAGGCCTTTAGGTACTCGCATTTTTTCGCCTGCGTAGAAGCTATGTGAACCGTCAACGGAGTGGAAGGCAGAGACGGAACGACGGGCATGGACGCGAAAGAAGTAGAATTATGATTCTCGTTCTGCTGATTGACGACCATCGAATTGCTCAGGCAATTATTGTGCGTCTGGTTGTTTCGATTGTGGTTCGAATTGCTCTCCTGAGAGCTCGTAGTCGATACGTTTATCTGCGAGCTCGACAACAGGTGGTTCTGCGAGGGAGACGTGACGCTGTTCTGCGAAGTGCTCAGCGCGTTGTTGGACAGATTATTATGGTTCGAACTGTTCGAAGCTATGCTTTCGTTTATCGCGTTGTTAGCGTTCGTCGATGTAATGGCAGTGCTCAAATTCGTCATGTGACTGCAGTTCGCGGCACATCCGTTCTTAATATTAATATTCGTTGCATTGTTTATTTCTACGTTTGTACATTCGTTGATACCGCGACTAACGCTCAACGCGTTATCGTCGTTGTTGTCTTCCTCCTGGTGGTTATCGACGATGTTCCTATTCTCGTTATTTTTTCCTTTACTAGTCGCGTCGTTGCTGATTTCAGAACTAGACTCTGAGTTGTTACTCTCCGAGTTAACGCTGCTCGACATTCCCACTTTACTCTGGATTACGTTGTTCGCAAAATTCGAACTGTTTTCGCTCTGGCACGGAACGGGGCTCAAGACGTTTACAGAACTCGAGCCCTCCGCCAAATGGATGGAATTACTCTGGCTTGGAATGTTCAGAGACAGGTTCGAGGCGGGCGGAGGAATCGCGTTCTCCTTCTCGTGGCATTCGAGGTCCGCTTTCTCCCGTGAATTCTCTATGTCCTCTACTTCCGGCTCTGTGTTCTCTATCGACGTCAGAACCGCCATATTATTCGCATTGTTGTTGGCGTAGGGAACGGCTTCGGCCACAGGACCAACTATGGAAACCTGTTCGCACTGGCCGTACAAATCTACTACCGCGTAGGCGTAGGGAGGTAAATCCGTCGCTGCGATTCCCTGGTCGGAACCATTTATGTACAAATGGAGTCTCGAGTCCTCGTCTATGATCAGACTCACTATGCTCCCGACCTGCAGAGTTTCTAGATTCATTCCGTACCTGGTGATCACCTGAAAAACGATCAGTTCAATTAACTCTGTGGAAATAAAATCGTCAATCTGAGAAATCTCGCGTACTTTTACTCCGTTGTGAGATATCCAATCCCCGCAGATAATCCAAGAGTGTTTTTTGAAGCCCAGAGCAGTCAACGGGAAACTCGCCTTATCCGGAGAAATGCACGTGACTCCGCACAGCATCCCAGACACCCAACGATCGTTTAATTTCTCCACCCGTACTTGGAACGGTTTTCCTTTCACCAGGGGACGATGAGACATTACTACTCCTGAAATAATCACGAGGGAATGTTGTACAATCACAAGAGCAAAGTGAAACTGTTGTTTTTTGGGAAGAGACGCACCTTGATTATAGCTGGCGACTCTGCGAGCCGTGGTCTTCTTCTCTAGTTCAATATTTCTACCACGATTCTCGTGGAACTCGTAATTCCAGTCCAACTCGATAGTCGACGTAGTTATGGGCTGCGTCGGGGTCAGCACCATCTCGTTCAGCAGTTTTGCCTCTGAGACATCGATCGACGTGTCCATGCCAGCGTCGCTGTGAAAATCAAATAAAGATTGGATATCTTTTTCTTCTCCTATTGACGGAAATACTGTTTTTAATAAAAAACATTGTCTCTTTTACTTTCTCATCATCGGTGGCATCGGGTCTAAAAGTAATTCCAGAGAGTCTTGCAATCTGAGACTAGCGTTGGGTGAGATAGCGATATTCTGCTGTTTGCTGCTCGTCGCACAGACGGCCAAGGTGCTTCCGAATAATTCAATAACGACGTAGACAAGCTCCGGAACATTTTGGGCAGCTACGCCCATGTCTTCTCCGTTGATATAAAACTTTAAATTTCCATCGTTTGTTCGTTTAACACCAATCTTATCGCTCGCCCTCAGCCAGTCTAGACTCGGACAGTAGTTCAGGCACAGAACGTAGCCCTTGTGCCTCACTTCGTTACCTGCGACAATATTTTTTTTCAAATTACGTTCTATATTGCAAAATACGGAGTGTAAGTTTCATTTCGTCGCCCTCACCGATGAGATACCAAGAGTCTTCGGGTATGGAAGTCATGCTGGGAACTAAATTCATCGAAGTGAACCAATTCCCGTTGTTATTCGTCATAACACCGATTCTCAGGGAGCCGCACCACTCCGGGGCTACTTCTTGAATGGCTATTTCGAACACTTCGTTGCTCTCCAGGGGACACTCGCTGAGCAATATGGCGTTGCTGTACTCTCTGCACCTGGCGGCGACTGTTCTTTCCGAATTCAGCTGAATATTAGCCCCGACAGACTCGTGAAATTTGTGAGTTATCTCGACCTGGGCCTGTGGCTGTATCACCGAAGTCGGCTGCTGGCTCGTGCTGTTCTCCGAAGGCAGGTACTGCTGCGTCGCCGTGTCCCTGCGCTCCGGTAGAACTATAGTCACCTAAAAATATCGATCTCCAGGTTTATTTATCCGGAATTCGGGAAGTAAACTAGGAAATCGATCTTCCGGTGACTCACTTGAGCGCAACGACCGTATAGATCGATCACAGGATAAACGTGCGGTGGCAACCCGCTGCAGGCAACTCCCTGGTCTATTCCGTCCAGATAATAGTGTAGACTGGTGTCAGGGTGTCTCATGATACCGATTCTATTGCTTTCCACCAGTTTGTCCAAATCGCAGGCGTAATTATTCCTGAGGGTCACGCCGTCCCTCATCACCGTAGAACCCGAGAGCATCCAGGTGTCGTGGTCTATGTCAGTCATCGTCGAAGGAAACTCTAGTTCGTCCGGCCTGATCGCGGTCACACCTGGAAATAGGCTTGTTTTCATTAGAACGACTTTTGGGGGCGAATGCGAGGGCATAAAATGTTAGAAAACCGCTTTTTTCGGAACGAGTCCTTACACACCTGCCTCAATCGCGCCGGACCATCGATCTACCATTTTGTCAATTGAAACCTCGAACATTTCTCCGTCGCGCAGAGCCCTGTTGGCGATGACGATCGCCTCGTTGAATTCTCCAAGGGCCCTGGGCCTGGATGCCGTTAATCCGTTGTTCATAATACGCGCATTTTTTCCGTGTATGTGATGAAATCGTAGATCACTGTTGAATAGGAATGAAAATAATTACTCTCCGAACGAAACGAACCGAATTCTGCTCGAACCTGTACAAAGTTGTGTTGCTGAAGCTCGAATTGTTGGTCGTCGGGCTGTAAAAATCAGTCGCGTCGACGATCGTCGCCTGCGCCGCTTGCCCGTACAGATCTATGACTCCGTAAACTCTCTCCGGTACTCCGGTCGCCGCTGCACCCAGGTCGGCCCCGTTGACATAGAAGTGTAGCATCGAGTCTTCGTTCCTCATGACGCCTACTCGATCCCCGACTTGGAGTTGATCAAGATTCTGTCCGTATTTGTCTATGATCGTTGTGCCGTTGTGCATCACTCCGTTACCGGTCATCATCCAGGTTCCAGATCTGAAATAAAATTCGTTTCAATTTCTTGTTGCTTTCTCTAGGTGGATTCGGAGAATTTCAAAGCCGCAGAGTTTCTTAGTTAAAAGAATTCAATCCTCTTCGTTCATAAACGTTCGTACCTTACATTAGTCATTGTAAAGGGAAACTCTAATTCTGTTGGAGCGTGAGTAGTGACACCGATTTCTATAGACCCGGCCCACTTGGTAACAATCTTGTCTAACTTCACTTCGAACAATTCGTTCGGTCGCAATGGTCTCGAAGTCAGCACGACGCCGTTGTTGAAATCGTCCAGAGCGCTGTTAATGATACAATAATAATTAACTTGAATTTCAAATCGATCAGAGACACGATTTGACAGCGTACTTTGGTCTGTGAGCAGTCCTTCCGTTGTTGATCACGTCTGCATGAGTTCCGCAACACACGTGAAACATCAGTCTATCGATGGGGTCGTCGTCCATAGTTTCTGTAAATGTTTTTATGTAGCTATTGGTTCGGATGGAGGAATATGAAGGGTTGTTACCTTCTCCGTTCAGTCCTTGCAAATGTAGAGTATTTCTTCTGGTGACTAAATTCTGTTCCTCTCTCTCGTCCCTGTCCACGATCGTTACTTTTACGGTCATTCCATAGAGGTCTATGACGCCCCAAATCCCCGTTGGAACCTTGGCTGCGATTCCTTGGTCCAATCCGTTGATCAGATAATGGAGATTCCCATTGCCTCGTCTTATCATGCCGACTCTGTCCCCTTCCTGTTGCATTGAATTCATACTGAATAATCGATACTTGGATCAAAACTAGGAGGAATTGATGGGACACGCCCAAAATTCCAAACGACTATGCGCCAAAAGTTTGAATTTAAAAGTACCGAAAGGCCATTATTCCGAATTTAAAAGTACCGCATGGCATAATTCCGAACTTGAAAGTACCAAAAGGCCATTATTCCGAATTTAAAAGTACCGAAAGGCCATTATTCCGAACCGAAAAGTAACCGAATGGCCATAATTCCGAATTTAAAAGTACCGCATGGCATAATTCCGAATTTGAAAGTACCAAAGGGCCATTATTCCGAATTTAAAAGTACCGCATGGCATAATTCCGAACTTGAAAGTACCAAAAGGCCATTATTCCGAATTTAAAAGTACTGAAAGGCCATTATTCCGAACCGAAAAGTAACCGAATGGCCATAATTCCGAATTTAAAAGTACCGCATGGCATAATTCCGAATTTGAAAGTACCAAAGGGCCATTATTCCGAATTCAAAAGTACCGCATGGCATAATTCCGAACTTGAAAGTACCAAAAGGCCATTATTCCGAATTTAAAAGTACTGCATGGCATAATTCCGAATTTGAAAGTACCAACAGGCCATAATTCCGAATTTAAAAGTACCGCATGGCATAATTCCGAATTTGAAAGTACCAAAGGGCCATTATTCCGAATTTAAAAGTACCGCATGGCATAATTCCGAACTTGAAAGTACCAAAAGGCCATTATTCCGAATTTAAAAGTACCGAAAGGCCATTATTCCGAACCGAAAAGTAACCGAATGGCCATAATTCCGAATTTAAAAGTACCGCATGGCATAATTCCGAATTTGAAAGTACCAAAGGGCCATTATTCCGAATTCAAAAGTACCGCATGGCATAATTCCGAATTTGAAAGTACCAAAAGGCCATAATTCCGAATTTGAAAGTACTGCATGGCATAATTCCGAATTTGAAAGTACCAACAGGCCATTATTCCGAATTCAAAAGTACCGCATGGCATAATTCCGAATTTGAAAGTACCAAAAGGCCATTATTCCGAATTCAAAAGTACCGCATGGCATAATTCCGAATTTGAAAGTACCAAAAGGCCATAATTCCGAATTTGAAAGTACCGCATGGCATAATTCCGAATTTGAAAGTACCAAAAGGCCATTATTCCGAATTCAAAAGTATCTCATGGCATAATTCCGAATTTAAAAGCACCAAATGGCCATAATTCCGAATTTAGAAGTACCGAAAGGTCATTGTTCCGAATTCAGAAGTACCGCATGGCATAATAAAAAAGTACTGAAATAATGTTTTGCATGATTTTTCCCAGTAAGCATTCGGCAAAACCGTGCAAAACTCTTATTTCGGTATCTTTTATTCGAAATTATGCCATTCGGTAATATTAAATTCGGAATTATGGCCTTTCGGCGCTTAGTCGTTCGGAATTTGGAGCCCGTCTCCTCTGAGTTTCTCTCTTGCTTTCTGAATCCATCGCTCATACTGACTCTCAACTCGTCCAAGTTGAATTCTCCGTATTCCCGCTGAGTCCCTTTCCCATTTGTCAGAATACCGCAACCGGACATCATCGTCGTTCCGGAACGCATGTTCGTCATGGTCGCGGGAAATTCTAGCGCCGTTGGGCTGTGCGTCGTCACTCCGACTTCGATGCTTCCGGACCATTTGTCGACCAGTCTGTCTATCCGAATCTGATCCAGGAAACAATCCCAATGAAAATTAACATCAATAACGCTGAAAAGCTACAGGATTCAGATTATTGATCGAATCGATACCTCGAACAATTCATTGTCTCTGAGAGCTCTGTGCGTCATGACGACTCCGTTATTGAATTCGTCAAAAGGTCTCCGTCTCTCCGCGGTCCTGGCGTTGTTTGAAAGTTTGACAAGGGTCCCGACCCTCTCGTGAAACCTTAGTCTGTCCTCTCTGATAGCTGCGGCGGTTGGATTTTTTGGTAAATTCACGTTTACGTTTACATTAACGTTTAGATTAGTGACTAAGTTTGTTGTCGATGAATTGGACGACTCTCCGAGCGGGTTATCATTGTTGATCTCAGACTCGTTAGTTATTTCTGCTATCGCCAGGGCCGCTGGCCTCGGACGAGACACCGTCACTTGAACGCAGTTGCCGTACATATCGATCACTGCGAACACTCTGGAAGGGATATTCGTCGCCGCCACACCCTGCGATTCTCCGTTTATGAAGAATACAAGCTCAGCCTGAGATTGGAAAATGTAAAAATGTGCTTTTCAGCGTCGCTGTATTAATGAAACTCTGACAAGACGGAAAACTTGATAACAATTGAATGAAAATCGTGTCCGTGACTCACGTTCGACGTTCTCATAACACCGAGAGTATCTCCTTCCTCCAAAGTGTCCAGATCTGTGCCGTAGAGTTCGACGATGGGTTGTCCATCCCGGATTATTCCCGAGCCTGACATGATCCAGGATCCAAGACGCAGCTTGTTCGCACATGCCGGTAGCTCCATGCTCTCTGGGTCGCACGAGGTTACTCCGATCTCTACGCTGCCGCTCCACGACACCATCTGGAATATTGTTGACGAATTGAAGTAAATGTGACAATAACAAAAGAGCGAAATACACGAATGAGGAATTCTGATTCGATTATGCTAATCGGTTGAACCACGAGAATAAATCGCGGGGTAGTAGAAGAAGATTCGAAAAATGCTTCTAGATCGTAAGGGAGATTCGTTGATTTGTTCAAACTAGGTGTTTCGGGGTCTGAAATGAAGGGAATAACGATCATTTTTGACAGATTTTAGGTCTAGCTGCGAGAGTCGAGGTGCATAACGTGGAGGTGTTGCGTTGCGGTACCTTCTTGTCGATCCTGACTTCGAATAGTTGGTCATCTTTGAGAGGTTCGGAGCTCAGTACGAGCCCGTAATTGTACACTGAGAAATTTCTTACTGCCGTAGAATTATCGTTTATTAAATTTACGCGATCCCCACATCTTTGGTGAAACATTTCGGCCATTTGTGTACAACGAATACATGCGCGGAGTGTACACAAACACACACGCGTCTATCCGCGCTTCACACTCGAACGTCGTTCTAGCACCGTGCGATAGAGGATAAATAAAAACAAGAGAAAAACAATTTCGCCTTTTATCCACTCCACACTCCTCGGCCAATCAGAATCAAGATTCAAGCCCGTTCCACACGATCGCAATTTTTTTCGAAAGATCACCATCTGACGCATGTACACGCCAACACATCAGTGCGTTCACTCTGAATATAGCTTCTTTTGACAATCACGTTCAAGATGCCCCGTCGTGGTTGAACGAGCTTGTGGCCGCCATTTTTGTAGTCACATCGACATTGACGCGCGGGAGATTCAAATGGTGTTCAACTCGGAACGATTGTGAGAGAATTTTAGTCCATAATTAGATAATTAAGCAATTAGCCCACATAAAGAACACTGTTTTTCCCCGATTTTTAGGGTTAGCCGCTTTACATATCACACGTCTCCCCATCTTTTAGCAAACAAATGACCTCACGGTCTGATCGGACTACAAAGATGGCGGCATTCAAACTGGACAAGTAGGTCATATCTGACTTTGAAAACGACAATATAAAGGTTCTGGAAGGGAATATCAAGTGTAATAGTGACAATCGAGAAAATTAGAGCAGCAAAAATCCAATGTTGACTGAATAAACGTCAAAAATTGAATTTTTTGGCACAGTCGTCTTACTCCGTCTCTAAAGTGGCTATGTTCAGAGTCCAACATCAATGTGCCGGCGTGTACATCGGAGGGCAAGTTGTTGGATCGTGTAGAACGGGCTTCGTAGACATGCGGCGCGTCTTTCGTCGTCTGCCAGATGCAGATAGCAAAAAAGTAAGATGGCGATCGTTGATAAACACGGGAGTGGCGACAGTTGTGACAGATAAAATATTCATTGAAAATATTGCGCGGTTTCAAATGCCAAGATGGGACAGACCCGCCACAAAATATGGTTCGTATATTCTATCCTCCAAAAATTATACGAGCAGAGACGTTTATCGATGTCGGTTAAATATTCTAACCTATAAATTGTCATCAACAAACTGTTACTCACAAATCTCGATGCTCTCACTTTCTAAGCGAATTAACAGGCGGCGGCTTGGAATTCAAACGTCAGGCTATTCATCACGCTGTGAAAATTATACTTCAAATTATTTCTTCACTCTTAACGATTCAAATTAATTTTTTTATCTCGTCTATCCAGTCGTTGGGAATTATAAATCTATAAAATATTCACTAGGACTTGTTGCTTTATCACAAGATCATTTTCGTGACTCTCTTCCCATCCTTCAGTGATTTGGAACTTTGAGTCACATATTTTTAACACTGTGGAAATGCTTTTGAATCTTATAACATGGGCTATTTTCTTCCAGCATGATTTCAGACTTCTTTTATCCGAACATGGGCGGAGTAGAAGAACACATATTCAATTTGTCCCAGTGTTTATTGGGTCGTGGACACAAGGTCGTAGTCCTAACACACTCGTACGGTGACCGAGTAGGAATACGGTACATGACGAATGGCTTGAAAGTATATACTCCTTTGCTCTGCGATAAAAAAACAAAAAAAAAAAAGCACTAGTAATTAGGTTCAATCGCTTGCTTTCATCGCCAAACTTCTCTAACACAAATATGAATAGCAAATCGCTAAACTCTAGCTTTTCATCGGCGTTGATTTCACGCAGCTAAACGGAACCTTGTACATATTCCAGGTCTACTATCTGCCGATCAGAGTCTTCTACAATCAATGCGTGCTTCCAACGATGATCTGTTCCCTTCCTCTGATCAGATACATATTCATAAGGGAACAGATTCAAATAATACACGGACATTCCGCCTTCTCGGCTCTCGCCCACGAGGGAATGTTGATAGGGAGACTGATGGGATTGAAGGTAACGAAAGTGGAAGGACGACACGCGCGAATGACTAACATAGCTTCCTTTCCAGACGGTATTCACCGACCATTCGTTATTCGGGTTCGCAGATGCCTCGGCGATATTTACAAACAAATTCATACAGATGTCTTTGTCGGACTGCAACCACTGCATCTGCGTCTCTCACACGGGCAAAGAAAACACGGTTCTAAGAGCGAAAGTGGAGAAGGAACGGGTTTCCGTTATCCCAAACGCGGTAGACACTGCGCTTTTCACACCGGACGTTACCAAGAGGAACAACGACTTCAGTAATTATATAATCAGGAATTCGGTGCTTCGATCGATATGAAACTCTTATTTTTTTCAGTTACGATAGTCATAGTGTCCAGACTCGTCTACAGAAAGGGGGTCGATCTACTGGCTCACATAATACCGGAAATTTGTGCAAAATATGAGAACGTTCAGTTCCTCATCGGAGGCGACGGTCCCAAACGATGGCTCATCGAGGAAATTAGGGAGCGGAATTTACTCCAGCACAGAGTCCAGCTACTGGGAAGCTTGGAGCATTCTCAAGTCAGACACGTCCTGAATAAGGGTCACATATTCCTTAACACGAGTCTGACGGAAGCGTACTGCATGGCGATCGTAGAAGCCGCTTCCTGCGGGTGAATTGAACTCTATATCGGTTCAAAAATGATCAACGATCGATTAAAATCTCTGATTAATCCCATAATTTCCAGATTGCAAGTCGTATCGACCAAAGTTGGGGGAATCCCCGAAGTATTGCCGCCGGATTTAATCTACCTGGTAGAACCGACCGTGCCTGCGTTAGTCCGAGGGATAGATTGCGCTATAGATGATTATGTGAGCAAGAGGCAGATGTGTCCTGTTGAGGCGCACAAGAGAGTAGCGTCTTTCTACAACTGGTTCAACGTCACTAAAAGAACAGAGATCGTTTACGGCTTGGTGGAGAAAGAGGAACACAAGAACTTGGGGCAGCAGCTAGCCAGCTACATCCCCAGCGGCGTACTTCCGTATTTGCTTGTAGTTTCGTTGTGCTATATCATTCTACAGGCACTCGAATACCTCGTCCCCAGGAAGGTGGGTGGGATGCAGACGAGTCGATCGGTGAAAAATAGAGTTTAATTTGAGACTATTATTTTCGTTACAGTATATCGACTTGGCCAGCGACTATAGACAGCCGGGAAGCGAGCCTCACGTGAACACGAAGGTATCGAAGAAGAAAAAAGCCAGCAATTCATGACGAAAGTGAAGCTTGTTTACAAGCCATAGCCCAGCGATTACCAGAAATGTATTCAACGTTTACCAAAAACAAATAACCGGAACAAAGAATATATATATAAATAATTTTTCTATTTATAACAAAGTTTTGCCTTAATCAGGTGAAATGAATGTCGAGCTCTAAATTTTCTACGATCTGTTCAAAACGAGTAGAAAATAGGGGACGAGGCCTAATTCTATTTTTATTTACGTAATTTTCTATTTTCTACACTTGAGGAAAGTAAAGTACGGTTGTTGATTAGGATTGAAAGGATACAGGAGCTTCTTTAAGCATCTTTGTAACGATGAGTTCCTTGAATTTGACCAAATTTTCGGAACGAAGAGAATAAAGCCTGTTACGAACTCCGCGTTATCCTTGTCGCAACTATGTTGATACGATGTATTTAATCTGTGTATATTTGGAATATCGATTGCCACACTAGTTTTATATGCATATAATATCTATTTAATTTAATTAACACAGTCTTCTACGAGTATTTTTCTATTTTTACATTTTTCTGTTTAAAAAAAGCGCTATTGTAATGTACAAAATGATATGCTACGCAAATACGACTCTGATATCAATGATCGAAAAGATAGAAATTAAAATAACACAGGCTTTCGATATTTTTCAAAAAATTTTAGATAATAGCGTAGCAAGTAGGATAAAAGTATCTATACGCATATAGGTAAGAAACTGCTAAATTTGGATAAACATCCACTATGTGCTTGTTGAAATGTGTGCAAATTTTATCGAACAATAAAATAATTGTTTCAGCTTCTGATTGTAATCGTAGACCACGAGGCGGAAAGTTTGATACTTTAGTCTCGTGGTCTTCGATCCGATGTATGTCTGTGTGTAGAAGTTAGTTGCGTACGTGATACCGAAGCATCCAAAGATTTATAAAAGCTGAAACTTTATATAAACGATGCGAAGAGAAAATATATACAAAGAAAAAATATGTGTTTATCTATAAGCAGGATATATAAATCGGAAATTGGACATACTATTGAAACAAGGACAAACAATTTGTTTATTGATATAAGAAGAGAAAACGATGGTCTACAAATTTTCGAAAATAAATTTTGAATTTGAAAAAAAAGCAAAGCAATAGTTTTTATCAATATTCAAACGATTATAGTTTATTTTATTTTCGACATCGTCCCTATACACATATAAATAGATAATGAGTGAATCTTTCGACAATTTCTTTTCGAAATGTTTTACAATTTTTTTTTTCTTTCGTTTTTGAGTAAAGAATTTTTTCTTTCATTATTATGTAGTATAATACAAGTCATACGAATTATCAGCAATTATTCATAATATTTATAACGCTTGCGTGCACACGAACCGATTTATTGACTCGGCTCTCATCGTTTGATGCAATTTTATTGCATATATATTTAATATTACTTTGTTTCATTCAATATTTATATTTTACAATCCTCATTATTCACCTTTCAGGCAACTTTGATAACGCGTTACCGTTTGTTTCATTCCAATAATAGAAAAATGCCCTGCGTCTGATCACGTTCGTTCTTATCCTCGTCAACCGTTTTTATTGCCTGAACCGATGCCAGAGAACTTTTCTCCACAGACTCTGGTCGTCGATATGATTATTGGTCACTTAATTAGGACTACCGGTCAACGACGAAATTTTTTGGAGCAGCGATTCAGTTTCGGGCAACAAGCTTCGATCGCAGCTCAACAACGTTATCCTACAACGCTGGATAGTCATGAATTATTATACATATTGTAATACAAGAAAATTACGAAATTACAAATTGTAGAGTCACACACTTTACCATCGAAACAGCCTCTCTTTGCTATCGACTTTAACATTATCAGCTAATTTTCGAGTACACGAGACATCAATGGCGCTACAAAAAAATGTACAATTCTAATCATTTCTAGTTTTTATTATTGAAATTGTGGATCGATTTTGTGAGAGGATATTTCTTACAAGAAAAGTTTCGAAAAATTTTATAATTTCAATCTATACATGATTTTTTTAACATGTAAGACGTCGATACAAATCAACTTTACCTTCGTGCGGAGGATTATAATTGTTTGTTTAAAGAAAATTGAAAATACACTTTAATCGTATACAATTTGAAAATTCTGAAAAATGATATTAAGCGTTTGACTTCACATTCCATACAGTTTTATGAATTTTGAATTTTTTCTTCAGATTTCAATTGTGTGCGAAGAATGTAAAAAAAGAATATGCAGTAGAAAAACATCCTCTTTAAAATCGCAATGATTTCTGCGAGGAAATAATTAACAATTTTTTTTTATTTACATGGTTTTTTTTTCCACGGACAAGGACATTTTTTTCTAATTTTTTTTTTTTCGGAAGAAAAGAGAAACTTTGCTGAACACAGCAAAGATATTCACAGCTCTCAATGTTACAGTATCTTGACGAATCAACGTATTTGAAACAGAAAAATAAATTGAATTTTGATTCTGAAAACATAAATAAGTGACAACTATTCGTCGAAATAAAAATAAAACAAAAGTAAAAAGTCCGAATTGAAAATATAATAATGTTTATTTGCATATGTTGTACGTTAGATACAATAATTGAATAATACTAATAATACAATATCAATCAATCGGTTTATTTTGTTTTTCCTTTTTTTGTTGTTGTTGTTTTTTTTTTCAATCATCACTGTATTATTGTACAATTCCTATTTTATAGATAAATCTTTCATTTAAGAGCCGTCGAGCTTCCTTAACTAACGCAAGAATTTCCTCGATCGCGTTAGCGGAAGACCGACGACCCTCGTTTAACAACCTTTACATTATTATGAACGATCTAATCCGACCAAGCGATGAGATGTTTTTCCAGAGCTTGTCGGATCAACTTCTGTGTATTACGTTGTTACTCGTACAATGTTTTTTTACGACATTGGTCAAATCCGGTATAAACAAAATTTCCAAATCCTTTTATCAATAAATGCGGTCGATTTAAATGATACAGAATACTGCTTCTTTATCGTTGTTCAAGAAGACGACTGTGTTGTTGAAAAATAAATTCGAGCGAACAGAGTAAAAGAAACGATAATTCGACGTTATCAAACGGTAAAGAAATACAATGAAAATATTAAAATTCAAACGCGGTCAATAATATATTTTACTGTATTTCTATTTTCTTGGTTTTATACGTCGTAAATACGTGAGAAGAAATTTTTAGAAGAGTTATTCAATCAAGTCCGATAAAATATGGATTTTCATCTCCCTCAAAACTAAAAACGAAATAGATATTTTTTTTAAACCGGAAGAGAAAAAACAATCTCAAGAAATTGAGTATTCTCAGATTTTAGATTATTGGACCGAATTAATCCCAATTGTAGAAATTCAGGAAGATAAAGAATAACAATACAATTCGTTTGTCACATTAAAAGAAAAGTACAGAACCAATAGAAGTCAAGTATCGAAGATCAGAACAAGACTATGAACCAAAAGGGTAGTAATTGTTATTCCGAACTTCGAACTTGTAGTATATTAAAAAATCTCGAGATATATAAATATAATAGTAGAGTGAATAACGTGAGGGTATCGAGTAAGGAGCGAAATCCGGATGATTAGACGCATAGAATGAGTAGAATACTAACACCGTCTCATCAAAGACTGTTGGCAATTTTTTACACCGTGTTCTTTCTATTTCAAACTCTTCTTCCAGTTTTTGCAATGTCCACTGTTTAGTTTACTTTTTCAATCCTTCTGTACAATTTTCATTTTCCGATAGAATAATATATGTCGGTCGTGTTTCTCTCAACTGCGTCGGAAATCATGCAACAGAATTACAATTGTTGTAATTGTTCTAGAAACGTTCGTTAAACGATATTAACTAGATAATTTTTAAGATGATATTTCAAGAATGTCGATATAATGAATATATAAAAATTCGAAATGTATTCAATTATGTAGTTTTTAACGATCGCTCTAGAATCTCGCGACTTTGGCAGCCTTAATAAATAAATAACGGTACGTATATGTCGCATAATTTCCACGAAATTGTAGGTATGTAACGCTGTTAAGTTAATTGATAGATTTGAAGTCAAATGTTCAAACACCCTCCCCGTAGTCGCGATCTCCAACGTTGATACGATCCGGAGCAGCGGTTACGCTGAATCCAAGAATCCTGCTGTCGACCTTGAACATTTTCCCCTTTTTCGGCTTCTTTGCTTTCCCCTGAAAACGAAAACAAAAAAAAAACAATAAATATTGCAAACATTCAAGATAAAAACATCTACTTTATTTCCAAAATACCTTGACTTCCTGGAACTCTGTGCTCGTCGCGTTAGGATTAACGGCTGGAGCAGGTTTGCACAGATCATCGGCCTGGGGATGCGGACGTTGGGCTGATCGCCACTTACTACGTTTCTCGAGGAATTGCTTAGCGAATTCGCTGCAGTGTTTATTGTCTCCCAGATACATTCTGACGTATTCCTTCACCTCGTAGGCGGATTCGATGTCTCGCAGGAAGCCAACGAACGTTGGAACTGTGAGAGAATATAAGAAACAAAAATTTAGCCTTTTACAGAGCAATAGAAAGACACCAACGCAAAATTAGGGCGGAAGGGAAAATGAATGAACTTTTATTCTTCTATCGGAGCCCAAATTCTTTTCAAGGTAGAGTTTGATTCTCATCTCGAAGATTTTCGTATCGTTCAGAACAGAATTTCACGTCGAATAATCGATTCTTATATTCCAGGAACAGCGGATAGCTGTCGAGTGATTTGAAAAATGTTTGAAGTTAATAGAGGCAAAACGATGCGGGGGAGGACCGAGCAAACACCGACTCACTATCAACGGAGACGTTAAGTCCGCTCAGAGTCTTGTTGCACCATTGAGTGAAGTCGTCAGGCTTGGCAGTGCTCTGTTCGAATAGTTTCTTCACCGATTCTTCCTCCTTCTTGTTTTTGCTTTTGGTAGCTTTGTTGTTCTGCTGTTGCGGCGCCGGATTAACCGGGGCTTTCGCGGACGCCGTTTGCTTCACGGCCTGCTTGGGGGCCGCAGCCGCCTTCGGAGGCGCAGGATCGTCCCAGAATCCTCCGGTGCCGCTGCTGTTGGACCAGGCCTGGTTATTCGCACCGGTAGCGCTCGTCCAGTTGAGAGATTGCGCGGCGGTTCCCCAAATCCCGGCGCTCTGAAGCGGAACTACCGGCTCCTTCTGGGCGGCCTTTTCCTGTCTTTCTCTTTCTTGCTGCTGAAACGGGAAGCTTATTAATATTCGATGATATTATGATCGATGTGAAAATAGAAATGAATGGAATCCAACAACTACCTTTACCTTGGCGAGGCGCTCCTGTTCCTCTTGCTGGATCTGGGCGAGACTCTTGACCATCGGTTTCGCAGTCGGCGCCGCTTTTTCGGCCCATTTCAGCTGCAGGCCCTTCGATATTTCCGCCGCCGCAGCCGCTTCTTGGGTGATTTCGGCAGCCCGCTGCTGCGCCAATTGCTGTTGCAGTTGCTGTACCCGCAGTTCCTCCTGTGACGAAGACAAGTTAGAATCGTGATGCGGAGAAGATTAGATCGTTCTACTCACAGCCTTCTTCTCTCTTTCGAGTCTTTGAATTTCGGCGAGAGATGCCTGAGAAGACGGAGGTGGAACTTGAGGAGTCTGTGCCCACGGAGCCTTGTTGCGTTCTTGGAGCCTCTTGAGCGCCTCGGCTTCTCGTCTTCTTTGGTCCGCTCGTTTCGCTTGCTCCTCGGCCTCGGCTTGCTTTCTGCGAGCTTCTTCCTCCTTCCTGAGAAAGAAAAAGTCATTAATTTATATTCCAACCCGGAGAATAGATTGAGATTCGGTGATATCTCACTTGATTCTCTCCTCCTCCTCCCGTTTCTGTTCCTCTTCGATCTTCTTCTTCTTCTCTTCCTCCTTTCTCTGTTTTTCTTCTAGTCTCTTGGCCTCTTCCCGCTTTCTCTTTTCCTCCTCTTGTTTCTTCCTGTTGTTTTCTTCGTCCTGTTTTCGTTTCTCTTCTCTCTTCCTCTCCTCCTCCTTTCGCTTCTTCTCCTCTTTCTTCTTCAGCTCTTCTTCCTGCTTGCGTTTCTCTTCCTCCTTTCTCTTCTTCTCCTCGTCTTTCTTTTTCCTCTCTTCCTCGGTACGCTTCGCAGCCTCGTCGGCTAGTCTCGCTTTCTCCGCCTCCTCGTGCTGCTGCTGTTTTCTCTTCGTACTTTCCTCCTCCGCCTGCTGTCTCTCCAGTTCTTCCTGTTTCTTGACCTGCTCCTTCTTCTTCATCTCTTCTTGTAACCTGAGTTTTTGCTCCTCCTGAAAAACAGTGAAATCATTCGATCAATTAAATCAATTACCCGATCCCTCGTCTGTAGATCTACTCACTAATATCTGTTGTTCAGTCTTCATTTCTTTAGTATGTATGTCCCAAAGTGAATTCGGCAACTGACCAGGGGGCATGGCAGGAATAGGGCCCATCTGAAACAAGAGCGATAAGGTGGTCAAAGTTCTGCTGAATCATCCAAATCTTTATTACTAGGAGCGATATAATACCTGGGATTGCCAATTCGGATTGCCGAATTGAGGCGGTGCGATTTGAGGCGGAGGATGAGGCCAGACAGACTCGATCTGTGTGGCGTTTGGATGTCCGTTAACATTGAGCTGCCTGAGTAGAGATTTAATGGGATTGTCTTCGTTCGTAGCGTTGGGAGCCGGCACCATATTGGGCTGTTGAATTCCGTGTAAATTTTGAATTCCTCCCATTTGCTGGATGAGCTGTTGAACCGGATCTATCGTTCCGGGGTGAGTCGGTGTCGTGGGATGCATAGGAGGTGGCATATGATTCTCGTTCTGTGTCTTCGCCTGTTGTAAAAAAAAAAAACGTAATTAAAAATCCTTTCGATCTCAACCGGTGAGAAAATCAACGAATTCTCGACTCTGTTCACCTGCTGCATCTGCGTGAACAATTGCATTATCGGATTAGCAGGTTGCGCGGCGATGGTAGGTACAAAAGGGTTGACGGCGATGGGCGAAATCTCAGTTATTTCTGGCTGCTGAAGCATGTGTTGAAATATGAGCTGATTCTGTTCGGCAGGACTCATAGAGCCCCACTGTTCGGATTGTGACAATTTAGCCACTACCGCCGATCTGACGTGTCTGAACACCAGCTGGTTCTGGAGCATCATCATCTGCTGGTACTGATATAGAACCAACGGATCTTCCATTCCAGCCTTCGGCAGGGCACCCGGCATCCCGACCGGGACTGGGATCGCGACTGGTTCCGTTACCTGCTGGATTACAAGGATGAATAATTAGCCGATGATCCATCGAGTGCGAAAATGAATAAATACCTTGAGAGGAGGCACGGGGGGTCCTGGCATGAACGGCACCCTGCCCCACATCTTGATCAGATCTCCAAGCATCGAATACCTCTCGTCGCAGGCTCGTCTTACGAGTAAATTGACGTTGAAATATCCAGCCTTGAACCACTCTGACATTTCGCTGGCCAAAAAGGGTCCTTGGACCTCGCCCTGCGGGTCTCTGTAGAACCATTTCTCTTGTCCGTTCTGTGGAATATTGGTAACTTGGCTCTTGACCGATGGTGGAACGGCGGATCGTTGGTCCTTGTGGATTTCCTCGTCGGCCATGAGCTTGGCGACCAGAGCATCCGCCTCTTCTTTCATCCTGTCCAAATCGTCCTCGCACTTTTGTCTCACATTGCTACCGGACATCATTCCCAAGGTGCTTTTACTCTTTTTCAACTCGGAATGTAACGGAGGTTTGTCGTTATTGACGACACTCGACTTCTCGCTCCTCGCCGCAGCTTCTTTGGCGGACATATCGCCGGGGGACTTTGAACTCTGTGTATTTTGTACGGGGCTTTTGGCAAGGACTTTGTCCAGGTTCGTCGCGCTCTGGACCTTTCTCGGCACCGAGGAATTGACCAGAGGCGGGGAACCCTTGCTCGGAGTATTGTTGGGCGTAGCTACAGGCTTGGGGGGCGATAAGCTGCGCTTATCCGATCCCTCGAGGTTCTCCTTGTCCTCGAAAGGCTGAAGCGACTTGGGTCGTTCTCTGATCGCCGTACTGCTCGCGGGAGTCGGTCGACGGTTCGACGGCTGTCCTTGAATGGGCATCGACTTTGACGGAGGCTTAGAATTGTTCCCCAGACTGTTTCCCTCCGACATGTGCCTGATCCGGGTCTCCCGATTCCCGCCGGCGCTTATTATCCCGTCTTCGTCATCGTCCGAATACATCCCTCCATGGAATGCTCCGGAAGCGTCAAAGCTGCCTCCGCTCTCGCTAGGGTTCTCGGTCGCCCTACAAGAATAAGACCTTCATTATTTCCAAATGAGGCTGCATTCCAAACACGTTGTAGATTCAAATTCATTTTCTTTCCCTGCCCTGCCGCGGGTACAATTTATTATCTCAGACATTGAATCGCTCTCGTTTGCTGTATAGTCACAACACTCGAGGCCTTCGATTCGAAAACCAAAAGCCGAATGTTAAGTTTTGGCTAAAGAGTCATCACAGAAAATAATTCCAAGCATCGAACGAACTAGAGGATCTTGAGAATCTCGATATTTACCATTCCGGAAGGTTGTCATGGTTGTCGTGATGGTTCGGCTCCCAGGTTCGAAGATTACGAGCCGGGGGATGGTGCGACAAGTCGTGAGCCGACCTGTGGCTCGCTCTGTGCTCCCAGCGCGTACCGGTCCTAACTTCTTCACCCTCGACCCCCTCAGGGCGATCGACCCGATCCCCTCGCTCGGCGCCGCCGGCGTCGCGCCAGCTGCTTCTAACTGAAATTGGAACGAAAGTTGAGTGATTTATTAGAAATTCAGAGATTTCTGTTTGAAATTTGAAGATTGAGAGACTCAAGATCCCGTTTCACGTCTGTCGAGTGCTACTGATACGTTAATACTCGCAGATCCAAGTCATCGATGATAACAAAGTTGCGCGATGCACCAATTTCCTTATCTTATCCGATGGATCGAATCAATGAATAGGATAGTCGATATTAAAGTAGAGCCCCACCCCACTTTTCTCCACCGCGACTATTAGAGGCAACTCTCCACCCGTCGTCGTCTTCTCCGGCCCGATGGCGCCGCCAGTTTCCCTCCATGAAGGAACCGCCGCTGCCACCGCGTCCCAACTCCTTCCTGGGACTGGTAGAGCCGTTCCAATCCCCAGGCTCGGGTCCACCGTTTCTTTCCGACCATCCACGTTCGCTCTGTGATCTGTCGAATGGCCTGCTTCTCCCCTGATGGTGGTAACATTGATAATAAAGCGTCGATTCGGTATTTCAGTTGTTTCGGAGAGTGGGAAACACACCTGAAACGATTGTGTCTCCGCTCTCGGTCCGTCGCCGGGCTCGTCGAAGATGATACCCCGGGAGTAGTGAGCTGGATAAATGCCACCCCTCCCGCCCCTGCCTCTCGCTCCCCGGTCGACGCTCCCGCCCCTTCCTCCCCGACCGACGTTGTTTGTCAAACCACTATTCCAGGAGCGCTGGAATGTCATACGCGTGACGTCATCACAGATTGCATTTTGATTCTTATTATGAAAGAAAGAGAAAAAAGAAAACGTAATTAGTTCGATTGAATTATTAGAGGTGAGATGTAATTGCGCTCGCTATAATTCATCGGTGAATAGTCGGATTGATATTTTCTCTTATAGCTGTGCGTGTTGCAAAACTGAACGGTGTCTAATAATACTCGCGTTTTAATAGCACTGCGAGTGAGCCTGTGGCATCTATTATCCACTATCACTTCTAACACAGAGACTTACAAAGCCCGTGTCGCAACGGAATAAAAACTGGTCAACTTCTGCCACGGACATGTCTCTTCTGGGCTCGAATAAACAACTGAGAACAGCAACAGCTCGATCGAAGGTGCGGATGATCTCTGAGACCAGAGCCAGGAAGTTTGCCGCAAGGGCTCCAGAGTCGGTTTATTTTTAGAATCACACGACCAAGAATGACACAGTTCCCAATATAAGACACAACACGACGATACAAGATACAAAAATATACTATATCAATCGCATTCTATCCTCGCCCAAACTTTCTCCTACTTCATCGATAGTTTCAACCCCAGTAGCCGAGTTGAAGAATGAAAATTAGAGAGAATTTGAAAAAAAATGCAGCAACGAGACATAAAAATGTATATAAGATAAAGTGAGCTGGATAATTACCGCTTCCTCTTCTGTCATTGGTGTGAGTGCTAGAGGTTGTTGGGCTTGTACGATGTAGAGGGCAGGAAAAGACACCAGAGGTTCCGGAGGTTTATAATTCCGGTCAAACAGAGCCAGCATCTCTTCGCGACCGTATCTATGCTCGGCCAGCTGGTAACGGGGGGTAGTTAGAATGCCGGGACCTCCCCCTCCCCCTCCGGCGTTGCAACCGTCTCCAGACAAATTGCGCAACCTGCGCATCCCCAACAGTGGTCAAACGAGCCGCAACAAATTGCGATAATCATGCTTCAGACTCGATCTCAACACAGGTTTGACCGATTTTTCATTTTTCATTCATAAGAAAACTAAAATGCGTCTAATGTTGAGATTTTCAAATTATATTAATATATCGACTACTTCGAGACGTCAAAGATTGAATAAAAAAATATTTTCTCACCATTCCGGACCAAATTTCATTGAATCCGTCATCTCGCAAAGTAAGCTGCAACGAAGAATGAAATAACGTCGTTATTGAATCGAGGGATGAAAAAAAAGCGAGTCAATATGTTGATTGTTTTCGAGGCCTAAAAAACGTGTCGTTTCGTTCCACGTTTTCCCCTCTGGCTTCATTGTTGACAAGTTAAGAGCGTTTTTAGGCGAAAAGGTTGATCCCGAACCGCGGAACGAGACGAAGCTGGAACGTGGAAGCATGTGATCGTGTCTTGGGCACGATGCGCACCTGGGTGATACGGAACGCGTTTAGGTCCGATAACGCGAAATAGACAAAAGATGCAACAGACTGGATAGTGAATAAACGAAGCCGTGGACGTCGAGTCGGTGAAATAAGTCGTTTCTCGATTACGTGGGACGTGTTAAGCCGTATCGATGACGGAACTGGGGTGTGAATTGATAAATATTCCGCAGATACGTATCTTCGGGACACATTTTGTTAACGGGGTCTCGCACAGAGAATCTACGTACATACGATATCGCAGCCAAGGTGGCAATATTAACCAAACTTTTTTCGAGGATAGTTATGAGGCTATGAGAAGACGCGGGGGTCTGGATCGTAGAAAGTTAACGCGGGGTGTTCGGGGGGTCGAGTCCGATCGTCGACGGTCTAATGTTCGTAATATAAATAGAAGAAATACCTTATTTAAGTTCGGATTTATTGGGCGAATGAAACAACACACCAATATGGCCGATGAGTTTTTTTGAGATAGAACGCGACCGCACGCATGCGCTATATTTACGGTCACGTGACGCGAATTTAAAGGCTAATGAAATGGCGGAGGTTCTACTGCTCCGTGTATACCGTGTATACGCTACGGGGTTCGCGGCAGCTGGGTGCAACATCCAGCTGCACTGCAGCCAGCTACTTCCTGTTTCCTACTCCCTCGGAGATATTCATCCCCTCCCCTCGGTCCCGACGTGCGTTGAGGGAAGGAAAAGAAACAATACATCGCGATGCTCGATATGGCGCCAATATTTGAATCTCGAGTTTGACGGGCTTCCTTCGACAATGAAATGACGACGTTGACGATTATTTAAGATTTCTATCAAGTCGAGCTTTCGTTTTTTGTTTCTTTAGATCGATTTAAACAATCGTAAAACAAAGATTAGAATATTATCTCAAGTGGAAGACTTCAGATCGAATCAGATGACAGTTTTTTTGATTAAATTGATAGATATTATAGGCCACTGGCCTAGATAGAGACAGAAAAAGCGCTTAAATAAATGATTCAATTTAGTTTTATGGATATTTTACGATAATTGTGTATTTATTCAAGCGAAGAACATGTATTTTTACACATCTTTAAATATTTATTATTTAATTAAAGAATTATTTGTAAGAGTGATTATTCTATCGAAAGTCAGTTATTCTATCACCCCTCAGAACAGGAAATACAAGCTACGATTATAATTATAGTAGTAGATAAGACATGAGATTTGTTCATTCTCATCAAAGACTGTAGTATTCAGTCTGAAGAAATTTAAAAACGTTTGCAAATAACGTATTCGCACAGATATGAGACACACCAAAACGCTGCATCTCGATTTTGAGAGATTGAAATATAAAAAAAGCTGTGTCCTATATCCGCGTTATTACAGTGAAAGAATAATGATTGTCAGTTGTAGACAGTTTCTATTGAACCGTTAATTAACAAGCAATTATCGAATTAATTACTCGACGAGACGGAAAAGAATGGGGATTCGTTTTGTTTTCTGTCTTTCTTCTCAGAATAAGAAACTGGAAGATCATTGGTACGGGAACTAGACGAAGTAATGCGGCTTCTTGACGACTATTCCATACTCCGCGACCGCAGGTGTTAAATCTTCCATAGTCAGCGTGTATCGTCGGTCTTTTCCTTTCGTTTTAGTGTTCTGGTTGGCCCCTCTGGTCTTACAATGTTGCAGAGCATCGTTGGCTATTTCTGATATGAACTTCTGCGCCGCTAGAGACACCAGTCTCACTCTGAAAATAGAAAATGTTCATTGACGATACAACAAATGCGGCTAGTGTCGATTTTTAATCGCTTCGGAGACAATTTTCGCGATTTATATTCCCTAAATATCTTTGATTAGTGTTTAAAAACTCATCACTAGAAATCGATCTCGGTACCAAAGCGGAACGCAAAAACTAGAATCATCTCCTTACATTCTGGGATCCGTCGTGTTAAATCCAGCCGTGTGAAGGTAGTGTCCGCTGATAGCATCGGGAACCTGGGGAATGATATTTTCATAAAAACATGAAGAAGCGATACATGAATCAATCACTTCTTGTATCAGAGCGTGGGGTGAATGACAAAGGAAATGTGGAGTACGAAGGGCCTAAAATATCGGGAAATGTGATTGACCCCCCGTATTAGAGGTTATAATTGGCGATACGACTCACGGTCGGAGTGTAGTCTTCTAGCTGTAGTAGGAAATCGGAGAGAGGTTGTCCCGCGGATCTAGATTCTTCGTTGCTTCCCGTATACGGAGGAGTATCTCTTCCATAACCTTCTGCCATTTTCCCGATTACGATTCTCGGGTTCTGTCGTTTCGAATTTCGATCGATCAAGACTCACGAGTCAACGATTCAATGGTAATGATCGCAAGCTCGTAAACAATCAACGACACACTCAACGCTCTCGCTCTTCACTCTAGAGACACACAACAACACGATGAATAGAAATATTTACACTCGCTCTGTGATTCGTTTAAGCATGACGGGAAGTTAGCCACGTACGCGCTGTGCGATACAATCTCGAATGAGCAGACGACGAACTATGATTTTTTCGATTTATTGATTAATTACGACTTTAACCTGATGATTGAAACTCATTTTTTAGTCTTGATCAATTATTCAACGTTCTATCGATGACTTCTTCGACTTTCTCTCTCTCTGACTGTGAATTTGAGATTTTTAGGTTATGTCACCAGTCGTCAGTCAGCTGTTTGTCACCAGTTTCCGCAGTCATTTGTTTATTTTCTGTCGCTCTCATGAGAAGAGACTAAAATATAGGAAATCGTAGCCGATTCAGACTTGAACGAGTTTTCTTCGTAACAATTGAATCAACAATCGTAGAATATAGTTCCGAGGATAATAATTAACGAAAGTACGTCGAACCCCGCGTGTTTGTTGGGATCGTACTGGGTTCACCTCGTCTTATCTCAATAATAACAACAAGGATTATCACCGCTTAACCTCTTTCACCCCTTTTTTAAATTTATACTCTACGTAATATAACTTCGCGCACATGAAACGTAGTTACATCACGATGGACGTGGTAGAGAGCTACACCGAAGTTCCAACGTCGAAGGGTACGTCATTATTTCATTAAATTCTCCGCGAATTCTCGACATAAACAATGTCATTGTCGTCATTCATCCTCCGCATTATTTGAAGAATTACGCGAATTAATCAACGAAAGAACTCCTCGGTCCGTTTCAGTCAGGCTCGTCGAGCGGAATGTCGCCCCCCGAGGCGTCAAGCTGGTCAATCCCAAAGCGATTGCTAAAAAAGCACCGAATGATTTGGTCGCGCTCGCCATGGAGATACAGAAAGTATGTTTAGATTGTTTAAGACTAATTTATGGAAGTTTATCTCTTTGTAACGTAATTTTCATCGCCTTTTCTCCCGTCGTACGAAAATTAAAAGGCGGACAACTTTGTGAAAGCGAACGCTTGCAACAAGCTGCAAATAATTGCTGAGCAGATGAAATTTCTGCAAAAACAGGCTGAGAATGTATTGATGGAGGCCAAGGAGAACACCTACCTCCACCACGCGGCGTGCAACTTCAAAAAACAAACCGGACACGTGTATCACGTCTATCTGCGAGAGTCTGGACAGACTTATTTCTCCATGTTGAGTCCCGAGGTGCACATAAGTTTCTACTTTATCCCGATTCCCAATTAAAGTCGTCTTCATATTATCTATTCTCTCTATATCGCAGGAATGGGGCGCCAAAGGACCTCCCCATATCTTCAAGGGATCCTACAGACTGGAACACGATCATTCTTGGACCCCGGTTTCGAGGGTTGAAGAAAAAGACGACGAGCTACGACTGATCCACAAGATCCTAGATTCTAATCAGGCATTTTCCATAATGGATGAAAGCACCACTATGAGTGTGGAATATTAATTTTATAGTCGCGATTTTCATTGATCAAAACTACCTTAAGGCACACTTTATTTGCTTTATTACCACAAAAGACGAGGATATCCGAAAATGTACTCAAAAAATGAAACAGCGTTCTATGCTGTTGACGCGAATGGCATGTTACGAGTGTACCTGGCTTTTCAAAAGCTTTATATTTGTATCAAAACACACATTCTCAGGAAAGAAATGTTTAAATGTAGCTAATTACCAATAGATCATTTCAATTTTAGTTCCGTTTCATTCTGTATAAATATTAAGTACAGCTTTATTCTAATTGGGACATCGGTGTCAGGGGGTGGAGAGAAGGAGCGATTAAATATTTCAACAACGTTTTATTATCGTTTGAAGGACCAGTCATTTTTGTACAGTGACTGTGTTCCTTAGATATTGTTCTATCGACAGTCTAACAACGAACGTGTACGACTCGTTTTAAACAAGTCTTGGACTTGGGCACCGATATACCGACCCGAGGTAAAGTTTCTATTCAATCGTACGTCGAGCGCTACTAGATCTCAGACTCTACCGTGATGGATCGGTCTGAATTTTAAAGCTAATTTCTTGCTACCATATTTCGATATAATCGATAAAGAAAAACTCGACTATATGAAATAAAATGTACATAAAATTTGAACGAAATAATGAACCGATAATAGCTTCGTTCTTCAACATGCCTAAGAACCAAGTGCTAATTTTAATCTTGTCTAATTATGCTCATATATTATCAGATAGATCGTCGAATTTCTTGAGAAAGAGAAAAAAAAAAGAAAAAAATAAAAACGCTGAATTATGATACAAAGCGTAACTAATCAATAATTACTAAACATTTTTCAACAATTTTTACTGCTCCGATGAATCCAACGGTCAAGCGCGAACAGAATGTTGGAAAACTATCTCCGATTACCAGCCGGGTTTGTAATCGCTCCGTTTTACCTTCTGACGCAGTCTCTTGCGTCATGTGGTATTCACCCTGTGAGCTGTAATGAATCAAGCTTTTTAATATCACGTATGCAAAGACCGCTTCGATCGATTACAACAAGGAAATAAAGACCGTCGTCCCACTCACATTGTTTAGGTATTCTCAGGGGCTCCGCGTCCTTTATAATACACTCGTGCGTCTGAGCGTGGAACAAATACTGCAACAGCAGCTGCTTGTCATCCCCGACGCAGGGGTCGTAGAATCCTGGCAGTTGACTCTGTGAGGATGAAGAAAAATCGATATAACACCGGGGCAGAAAATTCTAACGATATTGTATAAATTCTGCGGTCCCTGCCTTGGACGCGTTGTGCAGTACGAGTTTGGAGTCTTTGACCAAGCACTGCAGAGGAATTGTGACGTCGATGACCTCGTCTCTGTGCGCGCTGCTCTCATCTTCTCTAGAAACGCGTTCCTGAGGATAAACGAATCTCCCGTAAAGTGCCTTCGTGATGACTAGTCCCCTCTTGGCCTCCTCCTCCGATCTAATTCTGCTAAAGGTCGCCTTCATCAGATCTATAGCCGCTTTTGCCTCCCTCTGCTTCTCCAACATCCTCGTCTTGTTCAATTCCTTCTGTTTCTCCTTGTCTCTCTCCTTCTGCTCTCTGACCACAGGGTCGATCACCAATTTCTTAATAACCGCCCACGTTATCAGCGGCGCTACAGTCGCGTAGAATATCGGCGCCGGTATGACTTCCTCGCACAAATGTATAGGAAATGCGTAAGTTTGGGAAGCTCTGCTCAGCTTTATCTTCAACGTCACACCGGTCGGCACACCGACCGATACTGAGGCCGATAACGAACTGTGCTGAGATACTTTTTTCTCCACACCGTACTCCAAAAACGCTCCGAAGGTACCTGCTCTGTGGAATAATTAATAATTCAATATCGATCAATAGCTTGTGTGACCATAAAATCGAGTAATTAGGGCGATTAGATGTGTGGACGATGCTTACTTAACGCAACCGCGTAGTTTTAGTTGCCTCTCTTCCATTTTATATGTATAACTAAGACTGACAAAAGAGTGGAGGATTCCAAACTGTATGGAAAATGCTGTATGCGATTGCGAAGTGTCCCGAACGATCATCGTGCTCATCGCGCTCTGCAGTCCCGCTCTGTAGGTGAGATACCCGACCGCGTGTTTGTCCAGTTGCATCGCTAGCGCTGCAAGAGAATGTAAAATATTAAATTAACGAATAAAAGTGTATAAAAAATGGAATTTATACCCAATACGACTTCCCACTCACTTCCTACGAGACCTGGCCTGATCCCGTGGGCTGTAAACTGTAGAATAGTAGCGCCGTTGCAGAAGAGTCTTTTCGTAAGCGTTCTAAAGCCCTTTAGGGACATGGTGGGTCCGTTTCCAGCCCCGACATCGAGCTCGAGCCACCCTTTGGCGGAGACTAATCTCCTCGCAGCAACGTTTATGGACCCTGTTCCTCTGCCATTCTGGGTACCCAGCTGACCGGACATCGTCACGGTGTCCCTCAGGGTCAGAGGGGCCTCGATAGACTGGCTAAACGACATCCCGCTGACCTCTATGGTGGGAAATACTCGCTCGCCGCTGTCGATAGAGGAGAATATTAGTTTCTTCGGTAAAATAGGGAAAAATCATACTTCGGAGCATCGTACTAACATCTCGTCATACTCGTCCTCGTATCTGTTGAATATATCCGTAGCATTGATATTGACGGTGACGTTCCCCTTGGGGTTTGTTCTCTGCTGTAGCCTCCTCTCTTCTCTTTCTCTGGCGAGTCGTTCGTACTCCTCTCTGATTTCCTGCGGTGTTTTTGTCCTTTGGACGATCTCCCATCCCTCAGTTTCGAGGCCTCGGGTACCGAGAGAGTCGTAAATGGCTCTTTGGTGAGCGTCGCTGAGTACTTTTAGAGAAAATCAATATCACGGAATTAGTACATCGCAGCTTTGTTGCTAGTTTCTCTCTCTCTCACCTTCGTATGCTTTCTTGGTACGATTGAACAGCGTCTCTGCTTCTTTTTTGAGAATAGGATCGACGTGCTTGTCGGGATGATAAAGCCGGCTCTGGCGCCGGTAGGCATTGTTGATTTCGTCGGTTGTCGCCTTGAACAAAATTTAGTTGAACTTTTATATCATATATTTAATTAAATTTCTTGAATAAGTTTTTAGTAAAATTCTTTATCAACAAAAACTGAATAAAAAAAGGTGAAAGATTTCTTGCATCATTTTTTGAAATCAATTCATCTCGTATTTCGAGGATGGTTCGATGGTTGTTGATTTCGGGGCGGCTTGAGGGGTAGAAAATCACGTGGGTCTGAGATTGATTCGCGTCGGCTTGAGACTCTGTATATGTGTACTCGAGATAAAACGTGAATTCTTACATTTTTCGGTACGTTAAGAAATGTGTAAAAATCCTCTTCTATGACGCTGTCTTGATCACCGTCGTCATCCATAGCGTTATTTATACTTGGAACAATTTTATAAACAAATAATTTTTATTTATAATTTTTTTTTCTTCTCTCTTCAACACTCTCTTCGCTTCACTACCTACTCGGAATTATTTTCTTGTATCCCCCGAGTCTTCTGCTGCTTTTCTGCTTCTAGGTTACGAAATATTCACCAGACCGGCCCATGATCAATCAGTTCGCTGAAATTTTACACTTTTTCGGAGATGGCGCCTCAACCCTCGATCCCCGATATCATCCTCATTCAGCAATCTTCGTTATCGACCGAGGGTGGGGCTGTGTTGTACTGTCGGTAAAACAGTACGTGAAACAAAAGATACAAATCTATTGATCCTGTTGCCTAGCGTCACGGATTAGAAGCTATGGATGATAGTTCTTATTCCAATATTCATTGTTGGGTCTTATAGCGAATAGTATGTTATGCACCAAGGGAAGCGAGCGGCTTTTTTTTTGTCGAGCGCCGATTTTGCAGAACGAGTTGCAATTCGATAGTGAAGACGATCAAGTTCTGCAAAATGCGCGAGGCAAAACGCCTGCTTTCTTCCCATGGCACATAGGTATCTTATTTTCTACCACATATGCATTAAAACCGAGTGAAAGTGAGGTTAGAACCATGAGAACGGCGTTCTCCGCTAGGGGCAGCACTTTCTTGGTTTATTTCACCGTTACTATGGTTACGAGTTTTTTTTTCCTGCTGTCAGAGTTTTTTTCCCTCCTGTCAGTTTTTTCTCCCGTTGGCAAGTTTTTTTCTCGTCTTATTTCCCCGGTCAAAAAACTGTGACTTCCATCATGCATGTGTGGTAGAAAATATTATTCGATGAATTTTGAACGGATCTGTATACACATGTGTCCGTGTGGTTGAAGGTGGTACATGGATCCAAGAACGGAACCGAAATTCAGATAAAGGAAAGAGATGAGAAGTATATGAAGACGTTGTTGAAGTAATACCACGCAGAATATTGAAGCTTTCTTCGAGTTTGTTTAGATCAGCTGGAATCCTCGAAGAAGAAATGAAACAGAATTGATTTGAAACTTTAAATTGAGAACGGTTCAATCGTTTTCGATCAACTTTAACCGAAAATATTATCGGAAGTGTTGATACTGATTGAAATAAACTGATAAGTGGATGACGCCTGACTTATGATTCGTTTGATTCCAACGGATCTAATCTTCCGACTCTATTTTAAAGAGGAAGAAGATCGGCGTCAATCGTCATCGTTATAACACATCGATTAATTAATATCTATTGTAAGTGTTCAATAAACGAATTTTATTCCAAGAATAAGCAAAATGTTTACAATATTTGTGAACATAATTTATAGGTTATGAATACAAAACGATGACAACTGAATATCGATATATCGGAAATATCGATATTTCATTTGCGATATTCGATATTTTTATATCGATATTACCGTTTCGATAATATCGGAAAAATATCGATATTTGCGTTGTGATATCAATTATATTCCAACCACTGATTCCAACGGTTGGCTGAAACGCCTTTCCAAGACCTCTCCAACTTCTGACCTTCAAACTTTCGAGGTTAATTAATTGTACCGGTATGACAACGTGAATTTTTTGGGGTTATAGTACGATGCGCGTCGAGAATAATTTCTTTTTTGAAATAGTCTTTTGTACAATTATCTTTTAGCATGTTGATAATGAAGTTCAATGACTGTTTGTACCTTCATTTTTCCAGTATGACTAATAATTTTCATGGATTGTGTAATTTTATTCAAATTGGTGGTGAAAAATGTCGATATTAGCAAAAATATCGATATTAACAAATATCGATATTTTGTTTCCGATATTATCGCAATATCGATACTTGTCTTTTGATATATCATTTGATATTAATATCGATATTTTTCTTTCGATGCTCATCCCTATTGACAACTGTTCTGGCAGAAGTACATTTGAGAACCTGAGTGGAGGCGTGGTTTCACCTAGTGGCGAAATTTTAACTAATCCGAGAGTAGCTCGATTCCAATGTACAGGGTGAATTCCTAACGAATTCATAACGAGGAATTCACCCTGTATGTAGATTATAGAGCTATCGTGTTGAAGAGGACCAGCAATATAGTTAAAATCGACCAATAGATGTCATATTGACCTCAGTTTCCAAATATCAATGTATTTGAACCACAGCAGGAGTGAGCCGTATTTATTATCGTCTAAACCAGCCGTATAATTAGGCTCGTTGACGGTTGAATGCTACTGTACAGCCCACATCACTGCCTGAATAAGTGAAAATAAAATAAAACAAAATAAAATGAAAATCCATAAAAACATTGAAATAAAAAGGTTGAGAACAAAGCGAGAGTTCGGGCACGCGGCAAAAGGGTCGTTGTTTTGATTTTAGAATGTCACAGCACTACTGCCCATGCAGTATGCGGGCATTAGTTGAGTTCTCGCTCGACGTTTCTATATAACTATATAAGCACAGTTTTGCTTCCCTCTTTGTTCAGACCACAACTTTTTTCAACCTTTTCTCCTATCGATATCCTTATTACACGCTCTCCACTTCGCTTCTCTTCGTCCCTCTTCTCCTTCTCCGCCTCTCTGTTACTATTTTATTGTTTCTCGTTTAACCCAACAAGGCAACGAGCGAAGCTGCACCGGCCCCGGTCTCCGGGAGGATATTTCTGGAAGATTCTTTTTCCGAAATTATACAGAATACGTAGAGATGTTCAGAGCGATATTCATGACATACAATTTTGACTCATGACAAAATGTTAATCGTTCGATCAAGGCAAGTGAGGTTAACCCCGATTGAATCAAGGCTTCGAGCATCGAGACTGAGACGTTGCGCTGTAGTTGGAACTAAAAACTTAATACGGCACGACCGTCTACTAAAAATGGTCGTAAATTAGGGCGCACGCCAGGATTTAAGTTACCACACTTGTACTTCTGAATTCCTCAGCCGGTTAGTCGTTCGACGCTTGAATGACCGAAAGATTTTCGACCATAAAATAAACAAACTGACGTATAGGTACGGATTAAATTTCAACGCCGGTTAGTTTCTTGAATTCAAAACCTTGAGACAACTGACTAATTGGCCAGACTTACGATTAGCTAAAAAACTCATAGTTTTTTTTCATACTTTTTTCCAAATCTCTAATAACAGGGCGAACCATGATACAGTCTAAAGTTTGTCAACATCGAGAAACAAGCCATCATAGGAATTCGCTAGCCGAGCGGTAGGTATAATGACTTCATGCCGCAACCTTCGACTGCGCACTTCGAACTGCGCATCAGAGTTGCGGTAGAAAGTCTTTATGACTTTATGTCTTTGTGGCTTTTCAATGCCTGTGTCGTAAAAATAGAATTTATCGAACGAATCGCAATGGCACGAGTGTGAACGCCTCCAGCTAGTACCTGTGTGGCTGTGTATACACATACTGCGAGTGGGTACTTGAAACAATAAAAGTTGAATAAAGCGAAGGGAAACAATTGAACAATCGAGTGGCCATGTTAGGAAACACGTTCATTGTGCCGGGGTAACAATGCCCCCGTTATTGTTAGTAACATCGACGAGAGTAACCGCAGCTTTTGGTCAACAATCCTCGCGTACTCGAGTTATTATACCTATACACCTATGTTATACCTATGGGTATAAAGTGTAAAAAAATATCCGGCTACTGAGCTGCCGTTGACTTGACGCTCTCAATTTCTCTTCATTTCACAGATGGCATAACGTCGGCGTTATATCGCGTCCATTTCGCGAATAATCGTCAGTCCAAAGTTTGAGGTTAATGAGGCCCGTGACGTCACAGAAGAAGCGGGAAATTTGACTCCCGGTAAACACGGTGTGAGATATCGGTGTCCAGTTTCGACCATCTGCACTACCTCGGCTTTGATTGTTCTCAAGCCTGATTAGCCGTGACTCAAGACGCCGTCGTATCTATTCTTGATGTATTTTCAAAACAATTTACGGTATCGCGGTCTGTCCTCGTCATTCGAGTTCGATCATAATCAGCTTCTCCATCTCTTCAGTATTTTTGCGCCCATTATTTTCCTCCTTTTCCCGGAAGCTGCTGCAGCACAAGGATATCTGATATCGAGAGAGTTTACTGTTTCACTCAGTTACAGAGAGGACAAAGTTTGTGAAACAGAGGGGAAAACTGGTCCACAACGTCGGGGGCGTCGGCAGGCGTCGACTCCGACTCCGTCGTCGAGGGAAGCAGCGGAGGTGCGTCCAATCCTGGTAACCGTCGGTGCTGCGTGGCCGCCCCATCATGGCGACTGCTTCCGTTCCCCACTTTTGATTATTTCGTTTTGGGTTGACTAGGGTCTCGTTCGGTGACTAGCGACTACCCCCGAACACGATCCTCGGTCCTGTCTTCCCTCTTCGCGGTCTCTCAATTCCCCTCGAATTATTAGACCTACTTTCTCAATTATCCTTTGGGTTAAATAATCATCACGTCAGAATCGCTTTCCGAACTTCATATTCTCTTTTTCCGACGGTTAAGGTCGAAGCCATTTGAATTTCGAATGAATGAAGTGGAGGCTTTTTCACTCTTTGCTCTCGTCGCAAGTGAAATCTTTCATTGCAATAGGCAATTACAGCGATTTCAGTGAACAAGAATTAAACATATTATAACGAAATGTGACCATTGGAGACGATTGGTGGAAAATGATTGTGTTTCATGTGATTGACGCTGTTTTCGTTATATCGTTGATATGAATACTCTCTTTAATGAGAATCGATGTGAAGAGTGTACACTGAGAAAAATCCGCATCGTTGTCGCATTTTATGATTGACAGAACTATGAAGATAGTCAATCTAGCTGAAATTATGGTTTGGAAGACTATATCCTAGTTTGCTTTACCGTAAAGAATAGTTGATGCTATATACCCATATGAGGATATGTAGAATCACATCCACGGGGGGTTGAAAGTTCTGCAACTCCAGATTTCCGCGATCGTCATATGATAACCGCGATCAAATTCGAAGAATTTAAAAATTTTCCTCAAACAAAATTAATTCTGGACTCAATGATTCTCATTTCCTGTCGTCATGATCACAGCAATGGAACAATCGTTTCAACCGGTCTATAAAGTGCGAATTCCCAACGATGATACAGTCTGAACTTGGCTAGAATTAAATAAATAATTAGCTTTCAGATAGTCGAATTGGCTCAGAACTTTCTGAAAGCTTGTTTCCTTAAGCCATCCAACTTCAGACTGTATATCATCGTCAGGAATTCACCCTGTATATCAGTCTTACACTCGATTGTGTGAAGATAGGGATTTTAATGATGATGTGCTTTTGTCCTCTCGACATTTTCTAGGACGAAAATCAAGTTTTCTACTGTCATTCTTTCGTTATTTTCTAAGTTTGCATCTGTTCGCCAATTAGGACCCGTCGTTATGATCGTGGTTTTGTACGAAATGGGTTTTTCTCGAGGCGGTATCCACTCGTGAAATAGTTGGGACAGTCATCTCAGGAAATACTCACGGAATACCATGAAATACCCATGAAATGCCTATGAAATGGTTGGGACACCACATTTTGAAGTGGTCACCCCCTCAGTTTTTCTTCATTTGCCTATAAGTGTCTTCAAGAACGTTGTCAATTCGTCTTGCAGATGTCTATTCGCCTATTTTGAGACAGTATAAATAATGTATTAACAAATGTCGTGAGTTTGTATCTGGCCTCAATGATCAGCGATATGACGATCACTGCAGCTGTGTATAACATCGAGCATGATCATCGATTGCACGAGCGTATAGAATAATCGTGTTACTACATTCGTACTTGACCCAAATAATATAATTTCACGGAGTGCATTAATTCTCCTTAGTGCAGAATAATGGAAAAAGAAAAAGAAAACATTGATCATTGCAACATAACATGATGTTACATTCGGGAATGTCGTATATAATGCCGCGTAAGCTTCAAACCTTGATCGTAAGCAATATTACCTCGACTTTGCCCATAATTATAACGCGATGTAACCAAAACTTATGGTTACATCACGTATTTACATACCTACCTCTATAGTCAGACTCTCGATTTCGAAATCAGGTTTAATACGTAATTATTACTAATCACTCACATAATTATGTCACCTTTCTCAACTAACTACGAGAATGACATCATCAGCCTATTTCAATTCGTTCCACTGTCCCACTGATCTGAATATTATTTTTCGCAAACGTCGACGTATTTGAATCCAGGTAACGGTGCTAAATGCACATCCTAAGAATCATTTGTCCCACTTGATAAAAAATCTACCGAACCTTCGAACGTCAGATTTGGACGAATTGAAGAATTTTTTTCTCTGGACAGAATATTTTTTTTCCTCAAACGGGTTTCGCCATTGTTTAGAAAAATACTCGATATTGAATTTGTATTTTTTTAAAGCAAAATCATGAAAAACTGGAAGAATGGTAGCGTTTTTGAAACGCAGTCTTCAAAGTCTGTGGAGACTGTCAGTTCTACCGTTAGTCTGATGTGGATGAAATTTGAACCGGATCATCTTCAATGTCTAAACCAGTCCGTGACGAGCCTTTAAAAAAAAAATGATTTTTTTACAAAATTATCAACATTTGAAGTAAAAAAAAGCGAATTTTAGTACATTTCTTGACCTTCCAGGTAGCCTGAGATTAAAAATTTGAAAAACCGGCTCGTGAAGGACTGGTTTAAACGTCGAAGATGATCCTGTCCAAGTTTGATCCTAATCAGATCAACGGTGTACAAATTAAACAACGCTGCCATTCTTCCAGTTTTTAACGATTCGACTCCAAAAAGAGAAATGTGTATCAAGAATTCTGAAAGAGTTTGAGAAAAATAAAATTCCTACTAGAGCAAAAAAATTCATAAATTTTGACCTTATTCAGGTGCGCCTAAAGTCGACCAAGATCGTGGGGTGTTTGAAGACAAATAATCGATACGATAATTAAGTGACAAAAAAAAAGAATGTAATTTCTGAAAAAGTGGATCGGTGCAGATAACGACAGAGTAGAGCATAAAATTGCGTCGGCGTGAAGCGATTCCGCGGTTTCACGTCGTTCGTCGAGGTGGGAGGGAGGGAAGAAAGACGCGAGAGGTCCAAGACTCCGCCCTCGTTTCCTCCGCGTTTTATCCTCTTTACCTCCTCCACACACGCTGTGCATACGTAGTCGGTAAAATCCCCACGCTTCTCCTAGGGCCTCCGAACCACCCGTGGGCCGCGATACTCGCGAGGATGCCGGAGCCTCAGAAGTCAATCTTGCTTCAGTTACAATTGATGTCGGTTGTTTTCACTCCAGCTCCAAGAGTTTCGCACCTTTTTTGATTAACATCGCCGAAAACTAATGATACAAGTGCCGAATGGATTTTACACAGTTTTTTTTGTTATGATACTCTCAACAAATGAATAAAGAGACAAAGGTGCGAATCATATCCACGAAACAGACGTCAGTGTATTTTTTAAACGAAAAAAAATTAACAAAGTGCGGATAATTTCAAGTTCATCGATTGTGATTCTGACCTACGGAGTTTTAAGCAACGATGCAAGTGGTTGATTCTCGATTTCAAAACCGTGTTCAGATTCTAGTGCTCTTTGAACTTCCCTCTTTCACTCGTCTGCAGGAATGACTCGACCAAATTTCACTGAGGTATGTGTGACCTGTCAAACAATGCAGCGTTCTTCATTTCTGCTGCTTTTTTAATTCAAATTTGGGAAGATTCGTCGAGAACACACCTGACGTTGTGTTGAACAGGGTCAGGAAATTTCGTGTCTCAGGGAAAAGTCAGGGAATTTCATAAAATCCACGAATTTTAAAAACCTGGCCATGAAATTCAGACGCCACAACCATCATAATTTTTCTCTTCTTCTTCCTGAGGATCCTATTTTCATCTGTGATTAGAAATACGAGACAAATCGTACATCAAAATATCAGGGGAAGAAAAAAATTATGTGAGCCACCTTCGTTGAAGCGACGGGTTCCGAAACCTCCATGGCTCGACGTGTTTGTTCGAGCGACGGTAAAGCGTGCATTGAGACTCACGAGTCTCTTGGCTAGTACGAATTACACGTACACCTAGCATGAGGAATCGTGATCATGTCCTAATCTGGGGATAGTACACATAATTCTCCAAGTATATGTAATAATTTACCCGATTTGAGAAATGGAGGTTCCCCTGATAGCGGAGAATCTGATTTACCAGGGCCGCCATTTTCCTTATCGTAACTCATCTCGCGATCCGTCGAGTAAAAAACGATGATACCAATAAATTAGGCTGCTTATCGTCGATATAATTAAACTTTTTTTCCTCCTTCGCTGTACACAGCGGGAATCGATGCGAGATCATATACATAGTTGATGAAGATGAAGCTAGCGGCCATAATTGTAGCAGCCAAAATTAAAAGCTTAATTCAATTAAAATGAGACAATGAGCGAAGAAGTCAGTGGAAGAAGTTCAGTATTGATGTCGATTGTTTTTCCTCCATTGCAGCTTCAACAGTTTCGCACCTTTTTGAAGAAGTTTGAAGTAGAAGTTTGTGGAATATTATGGAAAGGAATACTCCTTAAGAACTTTGAAATGTTTGGCTGCTAGCTTCAGCTTCATGACTGAGAAAACAGTTCAATCGTAGCTTGTTTTTGAATAAAGTTCATTTGGAACCAATAACCACCACAGCTTTGACGTTCTGTCTCACAATCAGAGATCAAAAATTGTAGATTTCCCTGATCCACTTGCATCTCATGGCCTAGGCGATAGTATCGGACTGACAATGAGTTCAAGAATCAGAAAAATTTCTTTGATTACAATTCAACCGATCGAAGTGCACGAAGTCGCGTAGCTATGCAGTGATTCACGCCAGCTTATAGAGTCATACATCGAGATCGTCATTTTTTCTTGAGACAATGGCATATTCGAATGACTGCACCGAACTGGAGAACGTTTTATCTTCAAATATTTTCCTCATACGTCAACAACGAATGATGTAAGTTCGAATTTCCATCTGATTCTTTACGATCCAGTTGTGGAAATTGACAATATTGTAGAAATATTCCAGGAAGTGGAAGGAAAAAAATCATTTATAATCAGTGACAGTAAATAAATGAAGCTAATAATTTTAAAGATAAAGAAAAATTAATCAACTTAAAATTCTACCCCCCAAAATGACTGTTAATAATAATCCTAATTAACTCTTATTAAGATTTCATAAATTTTCACCGTGCAGATGGGCTGCAAAAGTGTTTTAAGGGACTGAGGCTCGTCTTTTTATCTCGACTTTGAGTTTACATCTCATAAACTTGACAGGTCTTCATTCACGCGATGAACGCTTATGATCATAGAAATTTTCATTCTAACTTATAGCGGGCTTCCATAGCATCAAAGAAATTCACTTCTGCTACACATCGTCGTCATGTAGTCCATGACTTATTTTTACCACTATTTTAGTCACGATGTGTATGATTTTCAAAGCGACGATGAGCCCATTGAGCTTTTAAAGCTTTTTCTTGTGTAGCTAATTTATCATTTTCATATGGTTCTCTTTTATCAAACTTTCCGCTCACGAATGAAAATTTCAAATCATATTTACGTAAACTCCTTACTGAATTAAATTTCTTAAAATTTTTACAATGACACATATAATTCAATTAACAATTAACTCAGAGTGATTTTTGTTTGGAAACAAATCTCGGATGTTATAAAAATACACTTATATCAATGAATATGTATACTGATAGTGCAACAGCATCAGAAGTCAAGAAAATTATGATGATTATAGGCATGTATACAAAACGAACGTCCAAACACTCTCAAACATCGTCTGCAGACGGTCAATTAATGAGTTTACAATTTCAGTTGAATAATATATCCGCAATGTTTGCCTTTTTTTTACTGTATTATACGATCTCACGGCCGGCTGATGAAAAATAATTATCAAAATCTACTCTCTAAATTTGAATCAGTGAAAATTTCACTAATTGAATCAGTGACTTGGTATTTCACTGCAGAAACAGTGACTTGAACTCTTTTTCACTGGAGTATCAGTGAAGTACATTTCAGCAGTGATTTTACCACTGCTAAACAAGTGCATAACTTCACTGATTCGTCAGTGGCTTTTGTGACGAACGCTAGGGGCGCCGCGTACGCCGAGTCTCTAACCGCCATGGAGCTGCCTACAAACCGCCAAATCGTTCGCGTTCATATGTTGCGTGCCGATTTGGGCGTCGGTTCAACCACGTGAACTGTTCAGTAAAAATCATAACGTAAGTACACATGCGGATTTATAAAATTCTTCACAATTTGGCTTGATAGTTGCAAATAATCAATGAATTGTGTGAATATTGCTGTTCACTGTCTTACATTGAATTCCTTATACTTTTGGTAGGTTAGGTTTTCTCACTGCGTCCAGTCTTGGCTCGCTCCGACGAGATGGGAAACGGAGAAGTTTCATCTGCGTTAGGAGTCTGTTTTTTCTTTACTTGCAATAAAGACTCGCGAAACAAAAATGTGTCGAATATACCATATTGACTTTCCGTTTCGAGAATATGTTCAACCGGATCAAATATATATAAGAATCAATAATTTTCGCTGATTCAATCGGTGAAAATTTCACTATTTGAATCAGTGATTCAAATTCACTGGATAAATTAGTGACTTTTCACTGATTTCCAGTGGTATACTTATAACTGGAGGCATCAGTGACTATTCGCTGATGATCAGTGACTATTCACTGATGATCAGTGACTATTCACTGATTCAAATTTAGAGAATAATATAAAAACGCATTATTGATGACTATAAGTGGATCAATCGTGGAATCATAGATTGAAAAGATGATCGTTTCTCGCCTGAGCAGCATAAATTCATCCGATGAAACCCATCATTGCCGATTAAATGATTTAGACCTCAGCTGAAATCCTTATAATGTCGGAAACCGAAGGGCGACCGCTAGGTGGCGCACGCTCTCTCACAGTCGAAGCGTTACACCGTTCATTAGGTCAGCACAGGTTGCAGGATAAATCTCTTGGCTCTCTGCGTTGTTTTGTGTCGTATTTGCCCATAACATAAGACGTCGAGTTGTTTAGATGACCCGACGACACCTGTTGGACGTAATTAAGACATTCATGTTGCACTGAGTGACAATTTGAGTTTTATTACTCACACTGAGACTATTTACGAGGCTCTAAACCACTCCGCGAGTCAGCGTCCACGCTCTGTCTCTATATCCTCTACATCAAACCCATTAGCCAGATTAAATCCAGCCTAATTTAAGCGAGCGTCGAACAAAACGCTTCCATAGCGGATTATATGTACAAAAAATGACCAAAACGAACCTCCGAGAATCCGGATTAGGCCGACTCAATTTAGATTGAATTACGAGTTTTGGGTCCTTCGCGACTGCGGCTAGTTGCTAGATAAATTTACGAGGGCTGCAGACTCGAGATCGGTGCGCAACAGGCCGGCGGAAGTCGCGATGTCTCCCTCGGGAGTATCGCTCGGCAGGCTCCGCAGGACCGGCTAGAACCGCGTAAGTGCTCAGCTGTTCAAGACTCGTCATTGGAATAGCGCCGACGACGCTGACGGCGGCGGTGCTTCAGACGGGGACTCCGTTAACGGATACAGGAACGGGGAGCGACCGAGCCGTGTGTCACTGTCATTTAAAACGCATTAAACCCACGTTTCGATACACGCGCTGTCTGAACCGCGTCCCCGTTTCTTATCCTCGTGCCTCGGCTGGGCTGTCGAATAGCAGGGAGCTCCCAGGAATCCCCGGGGATTCCCTCAGCGCTGCTTCACTAATTGTATCGTCGCTGTCTGTCTGTTCGACTCGGGGACTTAATTTCTAGTCAATCATCCGCGACGTGTTTGATGTTTGCGGGTCACATGTACCTTCGAAGGATTGTTTGGAGGATGAAACAATCAACAGATTCACTCGTGTCGAGGGGTGGCTTCGACTTTAACGGTGTAGTAGAAATTTTAAGTGCTTTTGCGCAGAGATTCATGAGACACTTGAAACACTTTTGAAGGACCACCTTTCAAGTCTTTTAGGAACCAATTATAGATAAAACATAGATTTTTCTTTCTTTTCCAGATCAGGAATCGAGCCGTAGATCGAAATCGAGGAGAGGCCTGGATGTAGTCGCTGTGAAGAATCGGAATTATCCAGCTTCGAAAAACGAATTTCTGGGCGAAATCTGTCAGAGATTATAATTATTGTAGTTGAAATATGCGTGGAATCGATCATCTGTGATAAATTTGAGATAATTTTCCTCCAAGTGTGAAAAAGAAGTGCGAATTTATCAGTGGGAATTTTAAAAATACGAATTAACGGTATAATCGCGAAGACACAAGAGAAGAAGAGATCGCGGGGTTAATTATCGAGACAATATAAGGGGTGTGAGAATATCGTAGCGGTGGAGGGCCTGGCTGCTTACTGGGGCGACGTTGTTCATCAGCACCGCGTCAATGCAATATTTATGAACTACGGATTACACTCGGTCGCCGACAGGACGAGCATGGTTTCCCACCTGATTCCAGTCTCAGGGGTGAGTATTTCACGTTTTATAAATTATACGATACCCTTTTATCTATTTTGAATTTTGCAAATCTGACCGAAGATTCTTGATCAGCGGTTAAAAAAACCTTCGAGTAACAATTTTCATGAGATTTTGAATGTTTTTAGTGTTTTTTCCCCAGTACATTGGATCCGCCATTTTGAATTTCGCTGATCTGACCTCAGACTCGTGATGAGTAACCCAAAAAACGTTAGAGTACCAATTTTCATTGAAATAGAATCGTTTTTAGTTTTTTTATGAAGCATATCGAATGCGACAACTGAAAATTTAGCAAAAATGGCTTCAGATTCGTGATCAGCGACACAAAAAACCATGTGGTACGAAATTTCGTTCAAATCCGTTGATCCGTTCTTAAGATATCGTCATTTTTATTGTATTTTTTAAAATTTTGTTATTCAAATAATTCGAAAACACGATTCGATTAGACGACTTCAATTGTCAAATTAGCCTTCTCGATAGACAATCAACCTCATGCTCTTTTTTTGGCCCTAAAACTGTATAAATGTTGACCAAAAACAACCAAATCACTGTTATACTCCAGGGAATAACACAAAACCAGAAGGAAAATGTCAAAAATATGTTTTTTGATTCATGTTTCAAGCCTTTTCTTAAGTCTGTGATCGGTACCTGAAGCAGCGTCACAGATAGCGTTAGTTTCGAGTCCCAGACGTTAAAAATGGCTTTATTTGTACTCTGCGCATGCGCAGTCATGGATGACTGAATCTAACCTCAATTGTAACTCACGCTCTGCGACTCCTATAGGCCTTCTTTACATGAAGAAAACAATTGGCATCTTAGAAAACGACAGTTGGTAACACTTTGCTGAGAATGAATTAGGACTGAAAAGTTTTATCAAGCATTTCTCGCTTAAAATAATCTTGTTTTTGTCAACAAGAGATTTACGATACGCTAATATATGATGTTCCAAAAGTCTATTAAATTCATTCATACGTTTTATATGTTGAATATGTGTAGAGTTCTTCAACCTCTTCGTGTGTATTCTTGAATTCAGACTAACGCCGCGGATCCATTGATCAGTGGAGAAGAAATCCTCAAGTTTTTTTTTTCTGTTTGTTTGTTTGTTTTCTTTCTTTGAAACGTTCAGTGTTAAAATTATAAAATATGTACAAGTGTGTGTAATTCACAATTTATATTTGAATGGTAATAATTTGTGATACCGCCTTGACATAGATGCAAACGATAATTGCGCCGAGTTGACGGGGGCAGTGACGCTCGTATCAAAAGACGAAGATAAGACGGAATCGAAAAGAAGGGAAGCTGGCTATTTAAAAAAAGAACCTTGAACCAATATTCTCTGTCCAACAACCGCACATTACATTAATCACCGTTATTAATCCACGTATGAAATGAAACGACCGCGGAAAACAGTTTTTACTTCTTCTAATCTCGTTCTAGGATTTGATAAAACGATTGCGGTCATTCTAGAACCATAATAGACCGATTAGCAAATTTATACGCGCGCAGAACAAACCGAATCGATATTTATTGATCGAGATCAATAAGAAATTGAATTTTCTTCCCCACAAAAATGTCTGTTTCTGGGATAGTAATTGCGAGAATAAGATCTTGTTCGCTAATTCTTTGGAAATACTTATTGCGATAAAAATCAAACGAGATCTTATGTCGCAATTATTCCTCCAGGAACAAAAAAATTTTGCTGAGGAAGAAAATTATTGATCTCGGTCAATTAATATCGAGCTTGTTTAATTGATGAGATCTGGTCTTCCCAAAATCGTGATACATAAATTAAAAACGATGTACAAACGGAGTCGCGCGAAGCAGATAAGCGGCGTGATAAGCTTACGACATGAACGTCAAAGAGGCTGATCGTTTGATTCTAGCACTGGCCGATATTTCGATGATCCGTAAAAATCGGGCCACACGTATATTTGTAACCATCAATCAAACGTCTGAAAAATGTAAGAGAAATAAGATTGATTCTTTATCGATTATCTCGGTAACCTTTGATCCTGGAAAAAAATGCTTCATACAAAATTCGAAGAACTTTTAAAGACGCGTCTTTTATCTCGATACACTTTTTTGATAGAATGTACCGTTTGAGAGTTGAGGGAAATCGCGTTATCGCATCGATCGACGCAGTGTTGAAAGTATTCCGTTCGTCATGATTTTGCGTAAAGACGATGCGGATCCGGGTGGGGATTCGTGGGTGAATCTTTTTTGTTCAAGTTGCACTGCGGAATGTATTCCGTATAAACTGTAAACGATCGTAAAACAGGCTTAAGACGGTAGTAAACAAGGAAACTTTAAACCAGTAAATATCAACGACGGGGTGAAGCTGCTGGAAACTCTGAGCAGATTTACGTCGCAGTCTCATGGTTACAGGTTTACTTGGTGAGATGAAACTCTGATTAATATTTCTCGGCTTACTTCACGAACCGCGGGACGTCGCGACGGACCGAAAGAGACGTTTACACATCGCGCCTAATTCGCGCACCCTGTGATCCGCGGAGCAAAGTTTTAACCGATTAGGTTAATTGCGGAGCGAATATGAAACGCGATGTTTCAACGCCTTTGATTCTCTTTTGGGACTGCAGCTGTTCCTTTAATCTTGTCATGTTTCATACCGAGAGAAGCTTGTGACTACCATTCAGCGAAAATGGGATGAAAATGCTTGAGGGGACTAGATTTGAAAAATAGCTTTTTTTCGCTTATCTATTGTACTAGTAGAATATTTTTGGGAACGTTTTGGCGCAAAAATAACCGAAAAATTCGCAAAATTGAGCTTAGGAGAGCCAAAAGTGTGATGTAGTGCGCGACCAGTTCTACACGAGTCACAGTTTCCACTTGATTTTTTTTTTCTAAATGAAGATATCGATTAGTTTCACAGATTGAACCGACGTCTGTCGAGAAGAAATAATTTTTTGGTACCGACATAACAATTAATGTGGCAAATTTTCCACTTTTTTTAGAATATTAGCCGCAATTTTCCTCATTTTCACGTTTTTCGTGTCGTGACGAATCCCCTGAATGGAATGCCGTGCGAAAACTGCAAATCGTGGCAATAAGGGAGCAATCCGAAGGCCTCTTCGACACTCTCTTAATTACTCATTCTTTTTTAACGATTACCACTGATTTTGATCGACGAAAATGTGACAAACGATTCGAAACAGATAAAAATTGCGTATTTTTCTTCAATTTTTCATAAACGGCATTTCAATTTTTAGAGACTCAACACAGAAGTAAAAAACGATGATAGAATCACGAGTGGCTGAGCGAATTGATTTTTTTTTTAATCCAAACAATCCGTTTGAATTTTGGTGCCGTTATTTCGTGATCATTTTTTGTTCAAGGAATGAAAATCCGTATAAGGGTTTGAAGAGAACTTGAAAAAGGCACCGTTTTGTGCATTCAAACTGTTTAAATGCACCAAAAATCATATATTTTTCATTCAAATCGTAACAGAATCGATTGACTATATTTGCCAGAATTAGAAAAATGATATATGAAGGAATCTAGTAAAAATTCAATGATTCCAAAGTCTGTTAAATTATCTAAGAATTTTTGTTCTTTTTGCAGAAATCGTGTTTTTTCGTCAGTAATTTTGGAACCGGAAGTTGAAACGGTAGCAGCTACAGTCCGCGTTTATGTTGTGTGCAAATTCTGGTCTCTGTTATACAGTTGAATCGGATTTGGTCACATGATGATTACAATTCCGATTCTTAGGCGATAGAGAGATCAAGCCGAAGGTTTACATAGCAGATCGCGAAATTAACGATCTTGCCAGATCGTAAGTTTTGGCTGGTATAATGCGCTGTCACAACACGTACCTCTTGTTTGTAAGCTCGCCGAGACGAAACTTCAAACATAGCGAGCTCCGCCAAAACCGTTTCCACAAACTTCTCGTCTCGTCTGTCCGTTGATGTCACGTGACCCCAATCGAATCTCTTCGATTCTCTTCTCGTCACTTATGTCACTGTTGCCATTTGTCATTTTTTAGTTGTAGATTCGGAATTGGATAGTTAATCTAATAAATTCACTAATTTTATTCATTTTTTCTTCGTTGTCTTCAAGGAGCTGCAACAGGGCAATGGAAACCTCGGAGGGGCTTCTCTGAGCTCGAGTGTCCTGGATGGTCAGGGTTCTCCGCATTCTTTGAAGATAAAACAGGAACCTTTTCAACAATCTCCTTCCTCTTCGCTTCCACCTCTTCGTCAAGGTCAGTTATTATCATTTTTTTTCTCCCAACTACTTTTTTTCAAGACAGGACATCGTTAATCACTGCAGAATCATTATAACTGTACCAATGTAGTATAGATAAATTGAATATGAATCGGGGAAAACTATCTACGACCCGTTCTGTCGTCATCTGCGGATAGGAAATTCTATGATATGTTATCAGCAGCACTTTTTCTCATCGAGAGTCATGCGGGGGTGGCTGGGAAGGGAGGAAGGACTGCGCGGAGTTGGGCGGCCTCTTAATTCTCAATGCTCTAAAGAGCCGGGTAAAAGCTGTTCTAATAATACGTAACAGTACGCGGTGGGGTGGGGCCAGGGTGATAAACAGCCGGAGGCTGCACTCATGGGCTACCACCTCATCCTCCCCGTCGGAGTGCTGCACCAGCCCGACTATCTTCATCTCTCGAAAGGAGCTAGTCACTCCTGAAATCAGCTGCACACGAAATCAAACAATGAAATTGATTCGAAATCCTGAAAAATTCTTCTATTTCACTTCAGGGATGATGCAGACCGTACGATGATCACTTATCACCGTTCCTTTTAACCCACTCGAGCGAAGAGGCATCCGACTTTGAAGTGCGACCGTGTTAGCGTCAAGTGTTGTTTCCTTCGAATAACTCAAAAGTATTAGAGGCGTAAAGAGGAAATGCCATTACAGCCGGAAATCTATAAATTTTGAAAACGAAAATAATTTAAAAAATTCTGAGATCCTTGCCTTCAAATTGAAGTGATACAGTCTATGATGGGAAGAATTTTCGGGGGGCGCCGTAGTCTCATGGTCTGAGTCCCAGGTTAGCCAGCGGGAGACCCGGGTTCGAATCCCGGCCTTGACGGGAAATTTTTCTGATCAGAAATGTCAATTTAAACACTTGAGGCTAGAGATTCTGACTAACCATCACATAAATTCGACTCTGTTCGTTGATCAATTTGCACACGATGATGAAATGACTCAATGTTTCGTATCAGAGGTGGCGAATTTTCGCAGTAGTCCGTTAAAATTCGAGCGCCGTGTCGATAAGATTAATCCTTGAAAAAAAGAAGAAAGAGGAAAAAACGGTTCACCTCGTGTTCGCGAATCTCATGTTGCATTCTTTTCTCTTATTTCTCCACATCGCGATATACAAGTCTCTTTATTTCTCTTTGCATTGCTCGAGGATTGGTCCGGAGGTGAGTGAAAGGTCATTTTACTCCGCGGCGAGGAGGGTAGGGGTTCCGAGCCGGATTATGAGGTGCATTAAAGTAGTATTCGCGCACCTTATCTCGCACGAATTGAAAACGAGCGAACGAGATACGACCGAGAGATTAAGGAGAGGCGCATGAGTACCGAGTGGCCTGTGAGGCCAAGACGGTGTCGGATTACATCTCTGTATTATTGTTCGCTAATCGTTCGAGAGAATGCCGAGAGATTGTGCGAGACTGACCGTCGCATGGCACTCCGCGAAATGCTTTCGACAATTATATTCTACATATATCAGCCATGCGTTGGCTGATTGTACAGATAAATAATCGTAGGCATGAATCGTGATAGAGTTCTTCATCATTCAAATTAAGGGTGAATTTTGAAACATTGAAACCTTACGACATGTGATTTTTAAGAAAGTCAATTTTTCGAGGTGTAAATAACTTTTCAGTATAAAGAATCCGTTGAATCACGCTGGTCCCCTTGAATATGTGAAATGAGACATAAAACAGAATACAATACGAAAAAAAAGTCACGAATTCGTTCCCATTGTTTCAGTGTGAATGAAGGGGTCAGTGAAGAGAGGCTATAAAGTAACAAAAATTTCAAACTGTAGTTGCACAGATATCAGAGAACATTCAACATTTTTTTTCAAGAGTTAATAAATTAGATGGATGTCGAATAATTAGCCAGTTCTAAGCATCAGTAATTATTTGATTAGGTATCGTTTCACCGTGTTCGCATCTAAATGTTTAGGTAATTTGTGGTGCTGCGGCTGTTTAGTGCAGGAAATTGAAGATTAGAACCGCATCGTTCGACGTGACCGAAAGTTCCACTCCCCTTGTAAGTTTGTTGATACAACCCTTGCGAAATCGGGGTTAAAACTTGAAATCTGTGGAAAGAAGGCTTCGCTGTTGTTCCAGGCGTCCTAGTTCGATATTTCAATACAGGGGCGCATGCGGAGTTTCCGGTCTCCATCGAATCAGCCATAAATTATTATAGAAGTGATCTATAGGATCTAAGGGGTTCGAGGATGTCAGGATATGGACCTGCAGCCTCACATTTGGAAGTAACCGAATTCAATGCTTATCCGGTTCATGTTGAAAGTCTGATAGTTACGCGAGCGATTGGTTCAGCGAAGAATATAATAAACGAAGAGTGAGACGTACTAAATTAGTATAGAAAAAAGTCTATAATTATCGTATATAATAATCGAGATACTCGTCACTCTCAAATATAAATTTCGTTCAAACATAATTTAGGGGTAGAAAATTTATAGTAACGTGCAGAAGTGTGACTGAGAAACTGAGAGGGCACGACGTCCGTCACAGATTTGTAGCCTGTTTTAATCTTGGGAGGAGGTTTGTGCGAGCTACGAGCCTCTCGAGTATTTAGACTTTCCAACGACGTTGACGGATCGTAGTCTCTAGCTCGCGCGGGTTTTCATATCCTTTTTTTATCTTCACTTTTTATTTTTATTTACTTTATTTTTATGCGATACTCTGCACATTCAACTTGGATCCATATCGATGTCCAAGGTAGCGATAATCGCAGATTATTTACCAAAAAAAATAATTTTTTTTTCAGTTCTTCAAAGTCGCTATAATTATTAAAAAATTAGTTATGAAGATTTGATTTAAGACTCGTTTCATGTGTTTTGTATGAGTACACATGTGCATCGTGTATCTCGATCATCTTATTATACGGCGTATACGAGATGGGTGGTTGCTGATTATCGCGTTATCTCGTGACGTTCAGATATCGACTGCCCTCAAACTGTGCCCTTGTTTACTAAACGCAGGTCTATAAATAAATACACACATATACATATACAAATGCGTAGACATATACTCATATGTGTATATACATACATGCGAAACAGTTTAGTCAGTACTTTATTGTTTCTTTTTTTTTTCTTTTCTTGCTTTGCTTAACTGTACGTCTGTGTAGTTTAAAGATATGCTTATACCTACACGTTGCACTTGGCAGATTGAGTTACAATACGTAATTAGACGCAAGTGTAACGGACTATAATAAATACGCGAAAATCTCTCAAAGAACACTTATAATTCATATTAAAATATCAACTGTTTAATTGACTTGAATAAAAAGTACAAATTCTATCAAATTGTGTTATGAAAAAATCAGCGAAAAAAAGACCGTTTTGCATAGATAGATTGAAATTGCTATCAGAGTTCGAAGAATGTCAAGAATATAAAGAAGACAGCAGAAAAAAAAAAAATTGCAAAGAATTCATGTAATTTTTTAATCCTCTGATGATCATGATGAGGTGAATTAAAACACAGAAGAAAGGAAACTATTTGAATTTTAGGAGTTCCATTAGAAGACAGGGTGTCTATCTTCGAAACAACATCGAATTCCCTGACATTTCCGGATTTTTCGGTAAAAAATTCCAATTTTTCCACGAATTTTTTAACCTAATTGTGCTACTTGTGCAACACAATTTTTTTAATTAGAAATTAGAATTCTATACAACCTAACAACGCAAAGTAGAAATTCAAATATTGAAAAAGTTGAATTTTAAAATACAAAAAGTACATGTTAATTGCTCCACATACATTTTTATGAAACTTGACACAGAAATTTCTAACAGTGTAGATGTAGGATAGAATCGTTTAACAAGGCGTCAAGGATCATTAGGAAATTCATTCACTCCGTACATTACAGAAGCGAGGGTCGGAGTCGTGTGTCTATAAACGAGTGAATCGCCGCGCGATTAGCTCCCGACAATCGAACCGCGATATTAATTGCCACACAATTTCTCTCTCCGTAACAAACACCAGCCCACAGAGATCGATCGGGCCCCCAGCCCCATCCGATTAATCGATTTTCTTCCAACATCATCAAATATGCGCGTTTCTTCAGGTGCCGATAATTCCCCCCCTCCTCGTCTGCACAAGAACAGCAGTAAACATGATTAGGAAAGGCATCAACGAGAATAACAACGAAAAACTCGAATTTTTCCCCCCGACCGCGAATGACAACGGAACAACGCGAGGCGGCCCCGCACGGTCCAGTTCAATAGCGGCATACGATGACGCGTTCGTGTGCCACTGACGTCACGCCGAGGTCGAGATACCGGGCGTTGATTGGCTCCCAACGGAGATACGGTACGATACGCTATCGCCACCCGGTGACCCCGGCGCTGCCCGCCGGGGCGCCCACCCCGCCGATAAATAGATCATCCTAGTAGCCTCACCAGCACCACGGATACCGAGGTTCATATACGAGTATTATATCCGTGCACGTATTTAGGCTTGTGTGAGTATAGCGCCTATGGCACGTGGCGCGTACGTGCTTTTGAGAGACGAAATCAAGTATAGTCATGCACATGCACGCGTATCGCTTTCGCATCGTGAGGTAGACGAGGTACGCGTGCATCTGTTACTGTTACTTTCCCTGCTACGGATATGTGCTAACCTAGTCATGCTGTACGGTGATTGAAACTATTGTTTTTGGGCTTGAACATCTAGAGAGCTTGCTTTCACTGTACATCATGGTCACAGATAGGACAAAATACGTCATGAAAGTAATTAGGAAAAGAAATAGTGCGATTCCTGACCACGTGAAGCTCAAAGGCGCTGGAACAATTGGCAGTAGCCAATCGTGTGGCTTCGGACAAGTTCGGAGCGGACGTAGGGAGGCTGCGCCCTCTGTAGGGTGACGACGTTTGGCCACCCTACAGAGGGCGCAGGAACAGAACTCGATTTAATCGGCCAAAAATAATTAAATCTAAATCTCGAGAAAATGGGAGAAAATTTTCTTATTCACGTACTGTACACGCAAAATATTTCAGTACTATACAGACTTCCGTTGAGACTGTGAAACGGTTCCTTTCGTATCCTTGCTCGTTGCACCTGGTGGTTTGTTCTTTTTTTTTCCAATGTTTCTGCTGGTGATTTCTAGCCACTTCGAGACCGGTGTCGCGTTTCGCGTTAATACAATACTCAGGTTGGCTCAGGTCCTTCGGTCATGAGGAAAAAGGCAGGCGCGTGAGACCCGAGAGGACGAGAATATCGGGTCAGTGTATATAGCGGCGATTTGGATTGGTGTGAAATCGCATTCCTCTCAAAGGATCTGCAGCGCTGCAGCCTTCGACGAAATTTCACTGTCTAAATTTCTTTGGCTAGAACTATCAAGATCCTTCAAGTATTCTCAAAATCACAATATGACGGCGACACATTGTAGAATATTATGATTTTTTTTTTGCAAATTATTTTTTTTTATATCCTCGGTTATTTCTCATTATTTCAATTATTTCTATTTATTTCAGTTATTCCTCATTATTTCATTCATTTTCTCAGTTATTTCTTTGGATATTTCTCTGTAACTTTTATGATAATAATTTTTAACGAAAATTAAAAAACACGACCTAATTATTTCGAGCTACTCTACATTATACGCATATAGAAAATCGACGATGCAAACTCCCAATTTGACTCTCTTCGTACAGGAAATGTCATCAATATCACGAAGACGTATTCACTCTACGCCCAGAGAAAGGAGAGAGAGAGAGAGAGAGAAAAAAAAACGGATAAACAGAAAAATTATGTGTAGAACGAATATCGCCGACTAATTGCGCCTGGCAGGACCGCACGCGCGGCGTCGCCGGAGGCGATCGCTGCCTGCTGCAATCCGATCTCGGTGATTAGGATGTAGAACCCCGAGGCGATGGCCTCCTCTTCTCTTTCGTTCCCCACGTGTTGCTTATTTATCTCTTCTCTCTTTATTCGAGAGATATTTATATTTATTCTTCTTCTCCTTCTATCCTCCTATCGGTGTATGTAGGTATACGTAATACGCTCTAGCTGCAGCGAGGAGTATAACGAGCTCAATCAACGATAAGATCCACAATCACGTACAGACACGTCGCTCCATGAGTAATAAAAGAATCGAGATCGAGCTGTACAGAGAGCAGTGAGAAAACGCACACCTGACCGCAACCGGAGACGCCATGCGACGCCGAGCGACGCCATGCGACACCATAAAGTGCGCCGGTAGCCGGCGCATCTGGGGATTATTATTGTATTGTATTGTATTGTATTGTAATGTATTGTAGGTGGTAACCATCGAACACGAGGCGCTGGGCTTTGCTTATTGTTTTATCTCATTATCCACCGTTTAACGCAAGGTGGAGTTTATATCGCCGGAGCTTACGTCTCCACGAGCTAAGATCGATCTTTTGATCGGGATTTTATCGAGGGGGAAATAACTCACAAATTAATCGAAATTAATGCGAATTAACACGAATTGGCTTAATTATTTGGAATTTTTGTGAATTAATTCGCATCAGATGAATTATTTTGAATTTGGAAGAACTGAAAAAAATTGAATTACATAAATTAACTGGCAATTAATTTGGATTAGGCGAAATTAACGAAAATTATTCCGAATTTATCGGAATTAACTTGGATTCGGGTTTGAATTGATCTCGGAAATATCGCAAATTAATCTCAACTAACGTGTATTATTGGAAAATTATCGAGAATTGAAGAATTAATTCGATTTAAACTCGAATAAAAGCGAACTAATTTGAATGACAATGAAATAATGGGAAATATAGTGAATCGATTTGAATTATAACGAATTAATTCGAATTATAGATTGAAAATATTAATGCGAATTAATTATTGAAATTAAATAATCGATCTCTCAAGCCCGGATTAATGATAAGTTATTTCCCCCTCGGATTTTATAGTGCAATAATTACGACGCAGAGTCAATGTGACGTCATTTTTATGGTATCGTTGAATGAAAAAAAAAGTAAACGAAAATATTTGATCAGTTTTATTAATTATTGGATTTTATTATGGTGTTTTAATTATGAGTTTCAGTTTTAATTATCGTCTGAATATTAACACGACGCTGCACAGATGATGTATTATAAATTCAAAGAATTTCAGCAATTTTTAATGCTAGAATCGTAGGAACTCGAATAACGTGGATGACGTAAACTCCGAGTTTTGCGGGTGTCTTTCGCAGCGGTAATATTAATATATAATACATGCACCTGGAATTTATGCTACATGACATGACGTCACGGTCACGGTAACAGCTCGAATTTCGCTGATCGGCGTAATTCTTTGACTGTATATACGATTATAGTTGAGAAACTGACATGAGGCAGATTCATCACTGGCACAAAATTCACTAGAAATGACTAATTATCATCCCTAAATATTAAAAATCACTTTTTTTTTAAACTAGTCACGATTGATCAAAAATGACAATCATGACATGAAAAACTAAATTGTTTCACTTCCATGAGTATCTGAAATGACAAATTATTAAAACCGTGAGAAAAAGTATTAAAGCGCACTTTTTTGCAACAACATATTCACGATTATAATTACATGAAGTTTGTAAAGTAATTAAGTTGTTTGTCTTCTCTTATTCGTCTTTATGACATTAAAACACCGTCATTAAAACATTAATCATTAGAACACGATCGTGAAGATTATGAAAAAATTTAGAGATCATCGTTTTATCTGATACATTGAATTAGCAGTGTTTTGCAATAATTAATTGTATAAATTTATTTTCTAAAACATGTGTACGATTATTAAAACACTCCCTGACATTGAACTTTATCTGTATAGTTTACTATACTTTATCTGTAGCTACGCTAATCGAGATATCAGACCATGACGTTTATCGCCAACCAGATTTTGCAAACCAGCGCAGAAAAAAAAAACATTTGAAGTTTTCATCTCCTCATCTCTTATCAATAAAAGAATTCCAATCATTCAGCTGTCACAAGTTTCGTTAATCTCTATTGTTTCATACGGCGTGACAATTACTGCTCCGTCATTTTGGGCTTACTGACATGTCACGTGTTGCAAAGTTCCTTGTTTTGATAAAATTTATAGAGTGAAATTAAGACACTGGCAATTATCGCCACATATGAGGAGAATTGCATCGATTCTAACTGATTATCGACTGTCAATCAAGCCTCACAATCTAGAGACTATAATTTGACTGTATAATATAGCGATCATTCTTTGTTTCTTCGACTCGACTTTCAGCGTTCTATTCTTTTACTCTTTGTTTCTATTCCTCGAATCCATGGTTCAAGGACGCCCGATGGGTCCACGTGGCCCGATTGCATTGCATAACAATAAATAAACCGTTTGGATCATCGAGACGAATTAAGGCGCCTTGCGCGAGTAGCGGATCTGCAGTTATGGCGATGATGCCGTACACTTTACAGGCGGCGAGTTCCTTATCGCTAGAGTATCAAGAGTCCGAGTTATACCGGCACATGCATGCGCTTGGCGAGCATCGTCGGTGGCCCAAAACGCCAACGACTTCCGAGACCTACGTTCCGTACGCGAAGCGCTACAATCTTCGTCTCAGTTAGCACCCCAATTGTTTATGATACAAAAAATTCTTAGAAACGCGGTCCCGAAACGTGACCACAACCACGACGATCGATCATTACACGTACATCCACATAACAGCCACGCGGGGTCCATAAAGGTAAACGCCCCGGTTTCTGAACCCTTAGCCTTTTTTTCACTCTATTATATATTCTACGATATCACAACCTTAGCTGACATCCTCATGATGTCAGGAACCAGGGCGTTCATCTTAAACAACAGGACAACGAAATTATGAAAATGATGTCAAGTATCTGCTTTCGAGGCGATTAATTGATTGATGAGACTGAACAAAGTCTCGACTATCCCATGTTCTATATACACCGGTATAATGTGTATGACTGTAAACACGGTAATGTAACGTACGTGACCGAGCTCGGTGGCATTGTCAGGTTCTCGGGACTGTTGAATGGCGTACAAGAAGAAAAAAAAAAGTAGTATTTTACAGAAGATACCGAGTACAAGAGTATCCATATATACACAGTAGCGAGAAGTGGAACGCGGGCTCACGTTCGATTTCACCGATATACCCATTGCGATTATCCACCTTAGTCTCCGGGACGCCGGTGCACCGCGACGACGCTTATTTTCGCTCCCGCGATTCGCAAGAAAATCACATATTAGGTATAATCGAACCAAAAGCACGATCGTATTTTCAACGATAATCCATTCAGCCCATTCATTTCATCAGCCCTTTCTGTTCATCATCTAGTGAGCAACTTTGTGTCTGACTTGTGGAGCGGATGCATGGGATCTTCCGGAAAGGACGCCGACCCCCTGGTATCGAGTCTGTCGCGTCCGCTGTTGGGCGGCAGCCACAGCCACCATCACAGCAGCCACCACAATCCCCACCACGTCCACAGCCACCACAATCACCACAGCCACCAGATTCACCCGAGTCATTCGAGTCCGAATGCAGGGGCGGTGTCGATGCACTCGACGTCGAGTTCTCCGCACCCGGGGCACCACCATCTCGAGGATAAGGGGGCTTCGCCCCCCGGGGGTTTGCACAGCTCGACCAACAGCAACGCGTCGACGCCGAGCGCGCCCTCGACCCCGACGGCGGGGTCGAAGACCCCGCTGACAGCCTCGGAGTCGAACGGAACCGGTTCTTCGACCAACAGCAAACCCCCGTTCAGCTACGTCGCGCTGATAGCGATGGCCATCCAACACAGCGCTCACAAGAGGGCGACGCTTAGCGAAATATACGCTTATATCACCGCCAAGTTTCCGTACTTTGAGAAGAACAAGAAGGGATGGCAGAACTCGATACGACACAATCTGTCGCTCAACGAGTGCTTCGTTAAGGTGCCCAGGGAGGGGGGAGGCGAGCGGAAGGGAAACTATTGGACATTAGGTAAGGGGGTTTAAGTGAAATAATTCTCGGACGCAGTGCGAACGAAGGTAACCTTGTCTTCTATTTCAGATCCCCAATACGAGGACATGTTCGAGAACGGAAACTACAGACGTCGTCGCAGGATGAAACGACCGTATCGAAGTGCTCCGTACCACAAGACTCTGTTCGGGGAACCTTTTCCACCCGCCCATGTCCACCTGGGGGCTACCCGGAATCTTTTCCCGCCTCCGCCTCCGTACCCGCCTGCCTACACCCGCTACGATCCTAGGTAGGTGCAGTCGTATTTTGGACCAATTATATCGCGTGTCTGATGGCATAAGGTCAATTTTGGTGGCAAAGGATCGTATGATTTTTTTTCACGCCATTTGCTATAAAAATTATGAAAACTTATAGATCAATTGAAATTACGAGATCGAAAGGTGTCAATGCAAAAGTTCGTATGTTGGGCAAATACGCCATTTTTGACTTACAATTTTTGAGAAAAATTTAAAAAAACAGGTGAAGGCAAAACGTCGTAACCACCATTTTTTTTCTGACCCCTCAAGGGAAGAGTCATAAAAACACCGGAAACGCGAAGATGAGTTGAAAAAAATGGACGTTTCGTAAAATTCGATAAAAAAATATTATTGCAGATAAAACAGAAACGTCGTAAACCCCGATTAAAAAAAAAAATTTTGTTGGATACGACCTTATGCAATTCATGAAGATAATTTTTCTCGTTTTGCGAATTAGGACTGAAAGGGCATATCCACCAGTATATAAAACCTTCTGCTTTGAATTGACCTCATATTAAATTTCAACGTTTATTAACAAATCTCATGGTTTCCAGGCTAAATACGATTTGAAAAAAATGTACGACCTTTTGCCGTTACGAAAAGGAACGGTAATGAGAATTTGACAAATCGCATCATGTTCTTTGTCCTTTGATTGCAGTGCTGGATGGGGTCTGCAGCAGCCACAATTGTCATATACACCTTGCCAGGGGGTGAGTAGTATTTTTTATTCTTTCATCAGTGATCGACAATACCCGACATAATGTTCAAAAAGCGTCGATTTCAACTTTCGATCACAGTATCAATTGAACAGTTTCCAACAAATTATTGTTTCGTATAACTGAGGACCCTGAAGAAACCAAAAGATTGTCCAATGTCAGCATCTTTTCACGATCCGTCCGTTTTTCAGCTACAGCCGCAGCTGCAGCCTGTCCAATCGATGCAGATATCCACGATGAACGGATACAGTCAGCTGAGCTCTTCGCTAAGTGAGTTTACCATTTCCCAGAATCTCGATCCTGGTCGATGGGTTGTCCAAACAGTCTTTACTAAACACCCTAAAAGGTAATTACCTCGATGTTCCAGGCGCCGGTACAAACTCCCCAGGCTCCGTCGGCGGAGGGTCATTCGGAAGCAGTTTTACCACTTGTTCGAGGAGACATGACGCCGGCATGAACTCAGACCCCATGTCATCCAGATATCCCTACTGGCCTGAGGGTAGGTACATATCATTTCACCCTTTGATTCGTCACCCGTAGATTTTTAGGGGCTCATTCCTACCAGGTATGCGTTTCCTACACAACTGTGTATAAATCGAAGTGTGAGGTGTTAACTGTAACGCGTCTAAACTCTCGGTGAGCCGATTGATTGCTGTGGAGAATTCCGATTGCTTCGCGTCACGCTTGTATCGCTACGTGCTGGTAGAGTTTGGACGTGATAACGTCGCTGCTGGTAGTCGCTAGAGCCAATTTTTCCTTCTTCCGAGTCTGTAGTTGAGGTAAACGCCTCGGTTTCTGACTCCATGGCCTTTTTTTGACTTTATTCTACGATATCACGACCGGCTGATGGAAAATGTTATTTTCCTTGATTCATAAGACGATAAACTTAGCTGAAATCGTTATAATGTCAGGAACCGGGGCGTTGACTTTATATAGTAAAGAAACCTCGTGAAAAACATGCACTCGATGTTATTTGGGTCGCTAACAAATTTTCGTTTTTTCCGACGACGTGTTTCAGTAGTGAGTGTCAAGGAGGAGCCTGGCAGTACAACGGGGACGTCGTCTAGCGGCGTCGGGACCGTAGGCGTCGGTGCCAGCATGGTAGGTTCGTCGACGTCGTCGAGTGTATCCTCCTCAGGTTTTTCTGGGGTCGATTTTCCATCCCGTCCAAAGTGTTTCATGTGAAATTAGTCGTCGTCCAACTTCCGTCGTACTTAGGATATGCAGGTGTAATTGCAATGTTGGTCACACATAACTAGCTTGTAGATATATTACATTATAGTCACAGATATCGCGATAAATGTGTAAGCGGAGGATATAACTCGATATCTATTATTATACACCAACTTCCGAGACCTTGATGGTAACCGGAAGTCCCTGTCAAACAGCTCTCCAGCCAATACAGTAAATTATTAGAGATGGGACGAGTCTTCCCTTTAGCTAACAATTATCGTTTTCAAATTCATATTTCTATGTATGCGTCTCAAGTATTGAAGCACTCGAATTAATTCCATCGAAAAATACTACTAAAACGATGTAAAAACTAAAAACTTCCAGTTCCTTTCCGATACGGAAATGGCACGTGGCGCCTTCGCGGCGGAGTTGCGAAGCTTGGTTACCGATCGAAATATCAAGTCGAGGTTCGCTGTTCCCCCGCTGCTCCGCTGCATGCCGTTTCTGTACCTCGGAAGGTTGTTTTAGAAATTCATAAAAATTAAGATAGAGTGGAATCAATGATTAGAAAGTACAACCAAGCCCGTCAGACCTTGAATTAAGATTATTAAAAGTGTAAATGTACAATTAACTCGACAATTAATGTAAATGTAATATTAAGATTAATTAAGACTAAGTATAGTTTGAGACCTCTCGATGATAATTGGATATCGATGTGTGTTATACGTGTATATTGTAATATTCAAGGTATTTTTTAAGGTAAAAAAATACCGTATTTACACGGCTATAAGCCGCATACCATTTACACGGGTTTGGACGTCCAAACCCGTGTTAATAGTATGCGGCTTATAGCCGTGTAAATACGGTAATATTTCTAGCTGATCCCCCAAGTATACAATATTATAATTAAGAATCTATGTATAATTTATCGATTCAAACTAGTTGAGTGCAACCCAAGTATAAGAATAATAGGGAAGGAAAGTGATGGAAGATGTTTACAATTTTCCTTCTATCTCTGTTCTTTTTTTTCATATCGTTTTTATTCTGAACCGTAACTGTAAATCGGCATTCGCACACCTGATCATTTGAATGTCGCGGTCATTGGATCATCAACTACTCTTGCTTTTCGGTTACACTGCACAAATACGCGAAATTGTGCTATTGAAAGACTATGATTATAGGAATGATCGAACAAAACCATTTACCACATCTGACGTTATACATATGACTACAATTTATAAAATAGTGCCAAGGATACAATAAATCTCAGTTTTATTTATCGTCAATATTTGTCTTTGTCACAGCGTGTGGTTTTTTTTCGATTCTTCGACTCCACTTCCTTTTCCGTACCCGATTTTTAATCGCAATAGAAGAATTTTAGACATAAATCCAACATGTGAAAAAATTCAATTAATGCAGGATTCGATATTGAATTACAGTATCGACCGATTTACACAGAGTTTTATTAATTCGTGGAAAAAAACAACTCGTATTAATCATCGAATAATACACAATTACGCAAAGTCACCGTGAATTGAGTAACATAAGTATTTGTTTACCGACAGTCTTGCATATCCCTTATTATAGTCGCTATCTGTATACAGATTATTCGTGGAATTGAACCAAAGAATTATAAACACCAGGAGATATCTTAAGTTTTTCCGTTTTAGTGCTCGGTAAAACCCATTTCCTCACTGCGGAACTGAAAAGTTTCATACTCTGCACATACAGGGTGAATTCCTAACGACTGAACAGTCTGAAGTTGGCTAGAATCCGGAAACAAGCTTTAATAGAACCAATCCCACTGCGTAAAGGCCTCAGATTCTTGATCAGTGGTTCAAAAAACCGTTCGAGTATCAATTTTCATAAGCTTCCGAATGATTTCAGTGTTTTTCTCAGCAAATTGCATCCGCCATTTTGAATTTCTGAAAACTAACTTCGAGTACCAATTTTCATCAAAATCAAAATGTTTTCAGTTTTTTTGAAGCATGCCGAATGTGATTTTGAATTGATTGTGAAATTTTGCAGAACTGGCTACAGATTCGCGATCAGCGATCCAAAAAACCATGTGGTAGCAAATTTCATTCAAATCCGTTGATCCGTTCGCAAGATATCGTAATATTCATTGTTTTTTCCAGAATTTTGTTATTCAAATAATTCGAAAAGCACTGAACCGATCAAAGCCAAATTCTAATCAGTTCTAAGTTTCGAAAAGACGGGTCGATTGTGCCTAATCTGACCAAAATCCGCGCATTCGTTCTCGGGGTGATTACAATAACTTCCTTTCTTCTCTAAAAACAGAGAAACGGGAAGTTAAAGATTACTCGCAAGCTCAAAAGTGCCTTCTAGACCTCCGCCCCCGATATAAATCGGTGCAAAAAGTCACTCTCCGAGGGCGCAGGTCGTGTACAGTCTATTCGATTGCGAGTGGGATGAGGCAGCGCCGAGGAACCAATAGGCGGCGCTGTTTAGGAACGAATGTTTGGCAAACACTCGGCCTCGTAAAATTTATATCCTCAATAAATGAGCAACAGAAACCCCCCGTGTCAACACCCGCGGTCTCACTTGAGTCTTGATGCTCCCAATTTGATGGCGTTGGTGTGAATCGTCAGTATACATACACCATAAATTCAAAGTTCTCCATCGCTCCTGCCGTCACGCAGCGTTCCATTGGTCGAGAAGCTCAGGTAAGATAAGACAGGTGTTTCGGGTCAGGACAGGTAAACGGCCTCCATTGGAGGAGCCCGAAGCCGCAGGAGATAGTCATCGCGCAGGTTTAATAGGCTGACTGTTACAAAGATGGAAGGGTCTGCTGTATTCGTTGTATCAACGAATTAGTGATGAGTGATCGATGCGCACTCGCAGACAGGAATGATTCAACAAATGAATAAATTCCTTTGGGTAAGATCAGAGGAACACGATACATCTTTGTGGTATTTATAAAATACGTTGATGCGTCGACACCAACGATCTTCGTACCCGGTTACGAGATTTACCGGCAAATTCACAGTGCTTACTGTATCATAAGCTGTGGACGTGTTGAACGTGCGTTGAACGTTTTCATCGTACGGTGAGAAAAGCGAACGCGGTCAACAATTGATATTCCGATTCCGGGAATCATATTTCCGACTTTTTAACCCGACTCCAATTGTTTGATAACTGTGTGTGGTGCAGCACTTGAAACGTAAACACTATGATAAACATGAGATAACCGAGCTGCACCTACGGTGCGCAAGCTTGTAAAAATATACGTAAAACCCCGCGCGTTGAACGCTCAGCCTCCGACTTCTCACGTCTTTCCACGATGTGTAAACAATAATTCCGAAGAGTCAAGACTCTAGCATGAATCCGTCCTTCGTCATTCAACGGTCACAAATTACATTAGCGCCGATATCAATGAACAAATAATATGTGTGCAGTCGTAAATTATAAAAGACAACAAAGTATAATTTACTGTATAGAAAAATTAATAGAGTTCCCGCACTTTTATTTATGAGAAAATAAACCAGTCACGCTGCGTAATCTTATCCCTCGTATAACCCTGAACGCTATAATATACCCCACATCCTATAGTCAATATGTTGCAAATGTTCAGAACTTGTCTTTCTTTTGCTGCAGTGCTTCGTAAAATCCGTTTCGAACGATATCACACTCTGCGATCGGAGCCAAAGTCGTCACGACGAGAATGTTAATTTTCTCCGTCGAGGAATTATTTTAGGATATTTTTTAACCGCCTTTCCGCATTCGGTGAAAGACCGAGCGATCGTTTCGGCGCACTGCGTACGCAAGGGGTCGAAGCCGAGCCGTTGAAAGACAGCCGACAGCTGAGTGAGAGAATGTCTCCAACTCTCCGCCTCTATGCGTCTCCGCTTTGCGGGTCGATCGAACTCTTAAAAGTTTCTAAAGTGGCCGGGAAGATTGGTAGATAATAGACCCGGAATCGCGACACGCGCTTAACTTTTCACCGAACGGGAAAACGCGCGTAAATCCAGAGGGAAATGAGGTTATGTTTCCACAGCCACCTCGATTGACTAATAAAGTAGACACTAGATGCATACAGCACCGAAAATTCTTCCCCCCTCGCATAGTACGTACCTATGTATATGATCATTCGGCGGCCGAGACTTCTTCGCTCTTTACTTAGAGCAAAGACGTTAGGTCGCGTCGGTTGCAGCCCCAGGCCTCAGGGGCAGAGTGACGTATAGCGACAGGCAGGCGTGCGGACCGTTTAGGCGACTATTAGCTGTGTGCCTGCGCCGGCCGCCGCAGCATTCTTGCACACGTGCGAGCGAGTCTCTTTCTAGATTCCTTTTTCTCTATCCTTCATTTTTCACACTCCTCTGACGGTGAGGTGTCGAGAATGATGATCATATTCCTCCTATTTTTTGAGCTATACACAGAATCATTACTATATTCTCTATCAAAATCACTTCGTTATTGCCTCGGGACAGGATCAGAGGAGGGTGGAGGCCGGCCCAGCCGCCTATAGGCCAATAATTAACCCCCAACGTGATACGGATCCCGGTATCCTCTATCTGGGAGCTAGGTAACTCGATCTGACCCTGATCAGGGATCAACCTCCGCGATAATTAACCACAGCTGAATAATAGCCTGAAACTGCAGTTTGACTTTCCGATAATAGAACGCAATCGCGTTTATAGTTTCGGAAAATCGTCGCCGAGGTAGAGTGACGTCACGGTGTACCTGGACCACGCGGGCACAAGGGATCACTGTTTCTGATATTACATGCTCCTTCGTTGAGTGTGCAGAGCGCATAAAATGGCCCATAAATAACTCGGTGGGTTCGACCAGCCGATATAATATTATGTATCGTATACACGAGTCCTAGAGGCTAGAGCGAATCAGTCAGTGGATTTGTTTGTGGAACTGGCCGGGATGTCATAACGATACACCGGCGTCTAAACGCGTGGCCAAATATTTAGGAACTCGTCTGCTGTATACAGCGGGCATAATACCTCAGGAAATATACGATCGTTATTCCTTCTAGTGCACCACTCGAGCTTCGTAACGGAAATGCGACTTTTTTTATTTTTATTCCTTCCCTCCACATACGGACACTTAGGCATGCTGCTAGTTTCGTGATTTATCGACTCTATACCCTTATTTATTTACCTTCATACCCGCTCCTCTTTTTTTCTTTCACTCCCCTGTATACTTGATCCGTATATTTACTACCTCGGTTTGTTATTAATATATCGATCTACGGTGACTCAAATTTCTTGACTATTAGGAAAAATCGTAACATCAATAGCCGAGAGATTCATTTCGTTCAGGATAAAATGTGGTTTAATAATTAGGTCTTGTTGTACGATTATGTAAGGGTTTTATAGCCTCCCTATTTTCCCGAGCGAGTAGATCGGGGCTGTCGGCCAGAGCGAGACAGCACGTCCCATTCGTCCGTTTGTCGTCGAGTCCCTACATATCATTATGCCACGTGGTATTAGTTCATTATACCAGCTACATCTTCCTCCACGGCCCGAATTTTCTCTTATTAATCTCTTCCCCAGTTTCCCTAACCGTCACCGACACCGCTCGCTTATAGTCGACGAGCCGAGGCGCTGCAATGACGCGGGCAATTTGTAGCGGGGTGTCAACGGAGCTATTTCTATTTTTGAGTGCGGGCGAACCTTCCTTTCGTTCCTACATACACGTTACTTAGTTCGGTCGTTTCTTCGTCGAAATGATTTTTTTTCACATTTTATTCTCTTTAAACATCGTTCCGCGTCTCTCACTTATTCTTCTTCTTTTTCTCAACACAAAAACACTGCGACGACATCAATTCCCATAATTATACGATCTGTGTTCACCTCTTTCTTTAATGTGAGCAAAAAGGAACAACTGACAACGAGACGATCTATTTTATCCATTTCATCTATTTCAAACTATAAAATTGTACAATGATTCACACCTATGGGCTTCGAAGCAACGTAATCGTAGATGTTCGTTTATTCGGTGACATGTAATGATTCATCAAATACTCTGACAGTTTCTTAACTCCTTATAAGTAAGCGCATACGCGTACGGGTGCTGAGCGAAGCGCGCTGAGTTACAGAATTGAAATCGCAGTGTCAGCACAAGTAGCGCGGCGCTCTGTGCATAAGTCGAGCGATGTAGTCAGCATCGACTCACGCCTCCGCGCTCGGGTTTGCACTTGGCCTGTGATGAACGGCCTACGTGCACGCCGGGCTTCACCTCGATCACGGCGGTAGCCTCACTCGGGTATTTCTGCAGCGCGAGCATGGATCCGTTGCAATTCTGCCGCACACACACACGAAGCTAGCCGCGGGAGAGTTTCCGAGGTCTGTGCTTCGGCGAGCCGCTCCGCTAACGATAAGCCCCGCCGACGCTGGAGCGAGAGCTGTATTAATTTATATATTTTCCCCGGCTACACGCGTGCCTTCCCCTAGTCTCCGTGAACCTTTGCTTTTCGAGGAGCTCCGGCTTACGCCGATGTTGCGGCCCACCACTTTGGCATCGAGCACGTACGCTTCGTGCTAACTGCACTGTTTTGCCAACCCGCCGGTTCCTGGCTACGGTTCATGCCTTCTGGACTGCCGCTGCAATGCACTGGTTCAATTATACGCCAAGTTTTATATTTACGAATTTACCGAAAACCGGGTCCACGCTCTGCGTGCTCGAGGGGAACTTCGGTGATTTGCATGCAATTTAACCAACGATTGATGTACGTTTGAATAATAAATCGATTTTGAACTTCTTGAACCCATTTTTTATTCTAGATTTCAAGTATCCCGAAATTTCTTGATTTACATACACAGGGTGAATTCTAAACGATGTTACATGTCTGAAGTTGGCTAGAATCGAAAAACAAATTTACAGCCAGTTCTGAACCAAGCCAACGGTCTGCAAGCTCATTTCTAATCACTAGGAATTCACCCTGTGTGTTGCATCACACGTTGAACACGATTGTGGAAGGATGTACTGTCTCTTTCATTCACTTGACACGCGGCGCCGATTGCAGATAGTAAGGGGTTATTCATTCCGCGATTTGCGGTGATAAGTTTTGGATTCTTCAATTATTCAGACTCGAAAAACTGACCAGATCTTGAATTTTTCACATAGGTTGCCGAGGCGCATAGAATTTGAAGGGTAAAGTCACGAGGTGGGTGACGCAGCTCCAGCTACGGCGGCCATCTTGGTCCTTTATTTGGGATATTTAGCGAGATTATGACGCACGATTGAAGAATGCTGTGTCGAAGGCTGTTTGTCGGTCTATTGAGAATTAATTGAAAAAGGGGCCACCCGTACCTCGGGTAGGTGAAGATGCGTCGCGTCCTCGCGGCAATACTATACATTGTTATGTAAACTGGGCCTGGTGGTTTCTGAAGATGTTTGTTAAACAGACATGCGGCGCATAATACAGTTCAATATTATTTAACAAACATCCGAGAGTATCTGTTACAGCGCTCCGTTTGTGTTCAAAACACTTTAGTCCTGCTTACTAACTAAAATCACCGAACCGCGATCTGCAGAGGCAACAACGTTTCTTAAACGTTATTTTTAAAACTGGTCAGGATTCGATCCGATCCGCAGTGTGAGGAAAGAGAGAAGGTGGTAGACCGTTTTATTATTTTATAATAATAATATATTTAAATCTTAGAATATTTATAATTGTGTACCCTTCTTATATTACAATAGCAAATATGCGCTTCGTACATTCTTATTGCGACATTACAACAGAATATTCACACATCATTTTTCCTCTATTAATACTTCAAAGTGCTTATCGAAGGGAATGGATGAGAACCAGAGATTCCACCTTACGGCATTTACTCTGAGTTTAAAAGTTGTAAGACAGTTTGAAGATTGGCGTCGGCTAGTTCAATTCCGCTTTTACTGATGGATAGTTGGATGCATTCTCTAGTCTTCGCCTAGCAAATCGTCGTCCAAATTAACGTCCTGAAACATTAGAAAATAATACTGTCGTAATAAAATTCTTAAATAGCATATCGCACTAAAAATTAGCAGCATTTAATCCGACTCGTAGTAGCAGGTAACCGATACAAACAAGGGTAAGGGGGAAAAGGTGCCCCTGACTTTCCCTGTCTGGCTGCGAGGTAACAAATGTTTACTCAAAGGTAGTCACGCTATATTTTGTTTACAGCCTTGTTTCCATAACAACCCACCCCGGAGGCAGAAAGGAGGCGGAGCCCCTGCCAGCTATCCTATGTTTTGTCACGCTCTACCCAATGCTATTACACCGAGGTTCCTCTAGGTTGCGCACGAGCTACTTCACTGGGTTCCGAGGAAAGACCAGAATCGAGAAATTGAATAGCGAGAGATTTTTATCGCCAGAAAATTATAGCACAAAAAACTTCAGACCTTATAGCATAGCGGCGGATAAAGAAGCAAAAGAAACGAAGAAAGAAAGAAAGAAAGAGAGAAAAGAACATCAGGAGTTCTATTGTTTTCGTTCTGCTTCTCCTGCTGGCTTGTTTCTGTTCTTTTTGTTTTATTTAACGACACACTACGCCTGCCTTCCTTCGCCTGTGGCAGGTCGGCCATGGTATATGTTCCCTATACCTGGCTTCCCCTGGTCAGTACAGTCTGTTTTGGTAATTCTATACCCTTCTAGCGTTACACCAGCTAACGCTATAACGGCATTAAAGGCACTAAACCATCGTCTAATTGCACACTCTCTCTCTTCCAACTGTTTTAGACTCCTGTACTCCTTACTTCGCCTCGGCTCGTTCCCGCCCCCGACACTAATTCACTTCAGTGACATTTACAACCAAAAATCACCCTCAGGACAAATTGTTTCAGTCATGCGTGTTCGACATTAGCCCCCGTATCGTCCGGTCTGACCACAGTAGTTTGCTGTTTTGACAACCATAGCAGATATCTGATATCGTCGTATTTGGAATCCTATTAATGAAAAATAGAGAAATCAATGTTCCAAACTTACGGTGGTATCTATATTCTCGTCTAATTCGAGGTCGAAGTCTATATCGTCGTCGTCATCCGTGGTCAGTGGCCTCGCCGTGCTGTCTGGTTTAGACGCTTTCTGTGGTACCAGAGGTTGCGGTACCAACGGCGCAGCTGTGGCTGGAATTGGTTGGCTAATATCAAGATCTAGCAGCCTATCGGCTAAAAGATCGCTCGTAGCTGGAGGCAGGTCGTCGTCCTTGACTCCAGGCAGCGATCCGCCGCTGTAAGAGAATTGGCCAGCTTCCTCGGCAGCTTGCATCTCTTCCAGAGGCTGGCGGGCAACGTTGGGCTGGAAGAAACGAAATTGGTAATCGAGAAGGTAAACGATTGACACCTTTTTCGAGAATCTATGAGGAGTATTCTCTGTTATCCTTAACAAGCGTGACCAGTTACAATGAGGCTATGAAGTGGCAATAAAAATGTAACAGTCGTCGTTGTTATTGTTATTACATTTATGGCGAGAGATTGCGGATTGATTGGTTTGGGTAATGGATTAGTCTCAGCGAGATGATTTGCACCACATAAATACGGTATCAGTTTATAGTTTGCGCAATCACCATAAAACAGCTCGCCGACACTTTTCACTCCTTCATATCTCACGTCGCCGATGATCGTGACGGAGTAAAAATTCAGTTTACAGAGTTCGCGCGGTGCTGTTTACCATCGGTTATCAAAAGTATCAAATTAAGCACGACGCCGGTTATACGAGGAGTACCGAACATCTCCACATTTTTCGCGTTACTTTTTTTCACAGTTTTGAGAGCATCGTACGGTTGCGAGGAATAGCAAAGGCTCGAAGTCAAATTGGCGCGACGCCTTAACTATCCTAACGATATTAAAAACGTGGTGACTGTACAGGCGCGAAAATAAATCATTATTTATGGCTAATATAATCTAAAATGTATTTGTTATAATTGGGTTGAGGTACGTGCTAGTCAACTTCCCGAGATAAAATAAACTACTGTTACGACTCAATTGACGCCGGTATCAGTAGCGGTGACAGTGAATCATGGCCTCGAGTCGCTTTATCCTGACGAAGGCTCGGCGTCAGAATTTTTTGAAAATTTCTGATCGATCGAAAGACCTGAAAAATTGAATAAATAACAAGAATATCAGGTATACCTTGACCGTGGGATAAGCAGCGGCTGGAATAGTTTGTTTGGCCTGTTCCCTCAGGAACTGTTCGACCTTCAGCGCTTCCCGGAACCCAGGGAATAAATTCTCGTATTGTTCAGGATCGGCAAGACTCTGTCCAGCCTTTTCGCTGACCGCGGATAATTTTTCCCTCCACAGTTTCACCACGGAAGATATTTTGCTAGGGGCGTAAGCTCTGGCGAAGAAAGCGGCCTCGGGAATCCTATCCGTCTTTATAAGAATATCCAGACACTTGTCGACGTCTCCCAGCAGGAAATTCGACAGGAAAGAAACGTTGTTCTTTCCAGATTCGTCCGCAGCCTCTCCAAGCTTCCTTATCATCCCAGCGTTTCCTGTGCTAGTAGCCAGCAAGAGAAGACCGCCAAAGTCTTGCGCGTGGTGAAGACACTCCTGAGCGAGACGGAGCTTTCCTTTCTGAGTCGCCAGGGCCGCGAGCTGCCGCCATTTCTGCTGGCTACTCGCCTCCTTAGCCAAGTCGTGCGCAGTTTTTAGATCCCCGAGAGCCAACGCCAGCTCAAATCTGTGTTCAGGATCGGTGGAGACGGCTAACGCTTGTTCTTTGAATCCCTGCAAGATAAATGGATCGTTAATCACAGATCTCGGATCGTTTGATCGAATTTAATCACCTGCTTCTCCAAAAAGTGCGCGACTCTGGTTCGATGCTCTTTGGGAACTGTCGGCAAGACTCTGTCCGCGGTGTCGAAGTCCTTCCTCATCACCGCGGTCTGGTATTCGAGCACAGAGAGCAGAAGGGCGTAAGAAACGACGGAGAGCTCCTTGTCGCAGAGGTAGAGCCTGTTGTCTCTGGGCACGTAGCCGAGCAGATACATCGGTCTGTCAAGATGTGAAATGGTGACGACCTCTCCGCCGACAAAGTAGTTGATTCTGTTGACGCTGTTGGTGTAGATGAAGCAGTCGCCGACCCAGAGTCCGGTCTTTACTGCTTCGCTCATTTCTGCGACCATCTAGAATGTAAAGGAAAAATTGAGTCAGACGATGTTTGGATTGTGTTTTTCGGAGACAATTACTTCGAAAGCGTCTTCTATGTCCTCGGTATTTTCGGGGACGTTGTTCACAGCGTCTGCGTGGAATTTTAGTATGAAGTATTGGTCGGCTGTTGCTAGAGCAACTAGAGACGCGTTTTCGGCCCAATAAACGTGCGTCGGTTGGATATCGATGCGGCGAATCAGCTTGAGGGAATCCCAGTCGAAGAACGAAAGCCCGGAGCCTGACGATACTCCCAGCATGAAACCTCCGAAGATACCTGAAGCGGAGAAATAATTCGATGTCCGTAAGAAAAATTCATGCAACGAAAAATAATGGTTAAAAAAAATCGAGTTTACCATCAGCCCCAAAATCAGGCTTGAAGCTTTTCCTTTCTTTGAAATTCTTGAAGACTTTAACGGTGCTGGTTCCCTCCCTGACTGCGTATTGGCTAGAATCAGCCGCCCAGACGAATTCCGAGGCTTGTCCAAAGGCCTTATTCCTCAGAGCCATTGAAGTGTAGATAATGTATTCCCCGTCTCCGCAAACGACCAGGAATCTGCCGTTCGGATTATGCTGGATAGTTTGCGGGTATATTTCGCAGGCCCCCATGTCTTTGACGGCGAGTGGCAGCCGTTCTCCGTCCTGGGCTTCCTCGCCCAGCGCTTTCAAGTTCACTTGTTGAACCTCGCTGTGTCTCGCCCAGACGATTTTACCGCCCGATGAATCCATGGACACAGCTGGCTCTTCTCTCCCCACTTTGACCATGACGCTGCCCTCGTCGTAGCCGAGAGCGACGTTGTTCGATCCTCGCATGCAGCAGATCGTCCAGACCCTCTCGAATCCGTAGTTCAAAGAGGACTCGAGTCGGTACGTTCCCGCGTGCCAAATCCTCACAGTACCGTCTTCGGAACCTGTGAGTACGATGGGCAGCTCGGGATGGAAGGAAACCGCAGAAATATTCTGAGTGTGTCCTTCGAGGGTCTGAACGCAGGTTTTGTTCTGATAGTCCCATATTTTGACGTATTTGTCGTCAGCTCCGGATATCAGGTAGGGCTTATCGCCCCCGTGGTAGTAATCCACGCAGTTAACGCCCTTCTCGTGACCCTCCAGGGTGAAGTTAGCCGTCGACGAACCAAGCTGCCAGACTTTTACCGTTCTGTCAAGAGACGCGCTAGCGAATGTGTTATTGTCTTTCGGGTTGAATACTATCTGCATCACGTAGTGCGTGTGACCCTCGAACACTTGCTGACAGAGCCACGACTTGTCCCAGTTCCATAATTTTATCAGCATGTCGTCTGTGGTTTCAACGTAATACAAAAAATATCAATAGGGTACACAGGGTAGTTTACTTCACATCGAAAAAATTTGAGAAATAAACACCGATGGCTCTCGTTATCTGTTTATTGCAGACAAAAAACCCGGCACCGTTCAAAGCTCGTATCGCAAAGAATTTGTTGTCAGAAATTATATTTTTGTCAGCTAAAAAAAATAGTTTAAGATATTTTCCAGGGGTTTACATTCACAGATCATATGAGAGAGATCATTGCATTGATAATAAGTGATTTTACACACTTTTGGGAATTGCGAGTCTAAAGGAATTCCGTAAATCGCCATTTCAACCGATTTCCAAGTGCTTTTATGCAATTTTACGCTATTCTATGCGGTTTTGAATTCATCGCAGTGAAAGCAATCTGTGATTTGAAGAAATGAATACAGCGCCTCGAGGCCTTATCGTTTCGTTCGGCCTCAATTATTCTCTCCGAACGGAAAGATCGTGTAATTGAATCCGAGTCAGGGAGAAAAAGCTGCTTTACAAGAACGTAAAAAAGACTCCGAAGCGATTCGACACGAGTAAAAATAGTTTGTGAATCGTCGAGTCCTTGAATAAATATTAAAAACCGAACTAATAACGACGACGATGAATAATTACATCAAATGTCGAGTTGAGTTTTGAGTTTTGTACGCTTTCAGAATGACAGCGAGATATTTAGACGCCAATTATTCGAACGAAGATAACGCAGGAATACAAACCGCTGCTAGTCAGGATGAAAGGCTGCGTCGGATGGACAGCGATGCATCTGACATAGTCGCTGTGCGCCTCGAAGGCGTGAACTCTTTCCAAAGTGTTGTAGTTGAACACTCTGACTTGCATGTCGTCCGAGCCGGTAACGACCCAGTTTTTCCTCGGCACGAACTTGGCCGCCCTCACCGGAAGGTCGCATACTTCGAACGTTTTCGCTAACGTCTGGGATTCGTGGTTCCAGATGTTCACGTTCCCCTGATACAACGAACACAGCATCCATGGCTCCGACGGATGGAGATCGACGCTCTTGACTCTGTCCGATCTCGCCGTCAATTTGCGCTTTATGTCCAGTCGCAACGGCTGAAAATTATGTGAAATCATTTTTGTGTTTTTTTTGTATCACGAAAATCGACGTGATTAGCAAATAATCGAGAGAAAAATTGAAATTGTTGTGATTTTTCGTTTTTTTGAGGAATCAGTTTTGACGTATTTGAGAGGTTGAGAAAAGGGTGGGAATGATTTGTCACCGTGTCACGGATATTCGTTGTATCCTCGTTCGCTCGTGGACGTTAAATGAGGGGATAAAACGAATGGTGATAACATCGCTGTTCTACTCACCATTTTTTAAGGCTTTCCGCGGTTATTTTGTCCCTTTAAAAGTATAAAATTGTCTGATCAATCCAGACTTATTGTAAACCTAAACACGGTACCGCTTCCATCAAGTTAGGACGTGGCTCGAACATGGCGCAACATCGTGTAGCAGACGATCTGACGAAACGAACCTAGAATATTTAACGAGACACTGGTTCGAGGGGCTTTGGGAATGCGAGACCCGAGTGTGATGGACGTTTTTCGAAAGCTCGTGTTCACTTGTCGACGAATCGTAAGAAAATTGACAGTTTATTCAGGTTCTTGAAATGAAAAATATAACGTCAATCGCTGTCGTCGTGGCCGCGAACAATCGCGGCGTCTGCTATCGAGTATCGATATCGTCGCGAGCGTCGAAGGTCGAATGTGAATGTGCCGACTGTCGCTTTGTTCGATAGTCGATACATGTGAGTGGATTCAAAAATTGAACCGTGTTCTTTCGTCTGATCGAATGCTTGAAAATATAGTTCATGGTCACTATTTTCGTATTGTTGCATTTTTTTTATCGGTAGTTGATAAAAATAAGTTCTTTAAAAACAAGCCAGTTTGGATGAAGACGAAGAAATGATAAGAATACTTTTCTCTTCTTCAGCGATGCAGCATGAGCGTGAGCTGGCCAAACTCCACTACGTTACCGACATCTAAAGAACTTGTTTTTATCATCTAGCGATATAAAAACAATGCAACAATACGAAAATAATGGCCATGAACTATATTTTCGAGCATCCGATTGGTTCTTAAATTCCAATCCTAAAAAGCGGTTCAATGTTCAAATCCCTGTCACATGTATCGACTATCGAACAAAGCGACAGTCGGCACATTCACATTCGACCTTCGTCGCTCGCAAGTCGCAACGATATCGACACTCGATAGCAGTCGCCGCGATTGTTCGAAACGAATATTAACCTGATCATCAGGACTCGAATTAGGAAAAAAACTTGAATATATTGATATATGAATGATGTGATCCTACATTATCGACGGTAAATTTATCTACAGCGAAATAAATCGACGATGAGTGTGGCGCCACCCGTAGGACGACCGGTGAACGCGGCGCGGAATCTTCCGATTTTGTAAAACGCCAGTTCTTAGTTTTCAAAACGCCTGAATGTAGGCAATTATCTATACTCCTATTCATCTTCATTCTCTTCCATGGTATGCAGTGTCGACCAGGGTTGTATTCAAGATGCTTTCGGGGTAAAAGTGAGGTATGGGAGCTCAAATGGTAAAATGTAACAAAAATGCGTCACGCTACGGTCGGTATAGTAGATAGTACGCTTATCGATAGTCGGTATAACAGTAAATGATTAGATAGTTCGGGTAGTTCGATTTTCAAATACAATTCAGTCTTGAGGTGACAAAATACTCGTGTTATATTGTTCAGTAATGAAAACTAATCAACGTGACTGTGGTTATAGCTATACTCTTAGTACTTTTCCTCCTTCATACTGTTGGCACACATCGCGGTGCAATGATACAAGTTGCCAGTTTCTAGGCGCACATGCACGAAGTGTTCGATTGTCATGATATTCTTATCTTCGAACACGCATCCAGAGTCTCACAATCAGTTATGGCAATGAACTGAGGGCCAAAAATCCTCAATTTTGTCCGCCATTCAATACAATAGTGGGCTCTTGTCCAATGGCCTTCCAATCTCGTGTCCTTTACCTACTTGTAAGTACGACTGCGGACTATATCTACAGACGTCTAGAAAGCATCACTCAGTGACTTTTGAATTTTGATAGATCCGCCTTCGCCAATTGAACTGCTAATTGTATATTGTACAGTTCTTGACTCAAGTCATTGGACATCATTCCATATTCCCCTTCTCGCAACGCAAAGGACTCATGCATCTCGGCTCAAGTCTTAGAAAACGCTTTATCATGAAGCAATGGAGAACAATTAACTGTATATACGATATGAACACAGTTTAAAAATATCATATATCGACCTATGCATGCCTCATGGATGTCGTGCAACAGATACGTTACGTTCTTCCAAGGAATTCCTACAGCGGCTACGGCACAGTATTATTAGCCAGGAATTCAGTTTTCTACGCGGGTTTTGCTTCTACGGATTCTGCGAAGGCCTTTTGTCTGTATTTTTTTCAAGATCCTATTTTGACATACTGCAGAATGTGCAGCTCCACAAGTAAAAATTTCACTATAACTTTCGACGAATTCTCCGTTTACGTTCTACATCGAAGAAGCTATCAAAGTAACAATAATGAAGAATCAATTCGTCGATTCATTGTTTAATTTGAGCCATGCCATCATCGAAGAGTCGAACATTCCTCCCAATAAGCTGACTTCACTCCTTTATTTTACGCTTTTTCCTTCCTCCTTCGAAATCTATACACCGAATTTTTCCTCTACCGCATCAATGACGTCCGGAAATTGGTTGACGCCATCGAATTTCTTCTTAATATTCGCGTCACGTGATTGCTGAATTTGTATATCAGCAATACCAATAATTTAGCTCGTTCCTCTCAATCAGGAAAATCCTGCGATCAAGCATGGCTGTATGAACGAGCGAACAAATTCTGGCTCGAACCAGAACACCGTGCAATCATTGAATGAGCTGGACCCCCTCTAGCAAAACGTTTGATTGATCGGAACGAATCTCTCATCTCCGATCTCCGACACCTTAGACTATAATTAAAACTGAAACTACTAGGTAAACCAAAATTACAAAACAGTGTGCCGAAGCTATCACGTTCGCAATGTATTTTCCTATAGGTCAGGTGGACTGACAAGGTGACCACCGAAGAGTATTGAGTGTGATACAAGGACGAAATTCATGTCGCCGATAACTCATCTCCGGTTCCCCGAGGACGCGGTCCATTGTCGTCGTACCATCGTCGATGCGGATCATCTCCAGCTGTTCGGACGTAAAGATCACGGTCCCGACCATAAAAGGGCAGCTTTGTGAGTCTGTATCGTTTGACCCTGTTTTTGGGCACTAGGCCGTCAATCTCGAGTCGACGTTATTGTTACATGGTTTAGTCATTTGTTTTTCAGTTAGTTATTGCCGAGTTCATGATCTTATGAAATTGAAAACAGCTTCTCGATGACAAGCAATTACTCCCGTCTATATCTCGTTGCCTAAGATAATCTTGGATAATTAATTATGCCGGATGATTGAATCCTCCTTTTGTAATGGATACGCGTAATTCAAGGGCCTTTGTCATATTCGATGCAAATTGATTCTTTTTGACGGCACACTCAACTTCTGCGACGATTCGATCCTATTTTATTAAAGGTTTATGATAGTGATTGGAACGAATTGATTTTTGACCCGAATAGCCTGGACACCCGCGACTTGAACCTAAGCAACCTGGAATCTGACCTAAATAGCCATGATGCTGACCTAAGTAGCCGGGGTTACGTTAGGATATTATATTCACTGTATAACACTGCATCATCAAGATTAGAAAGGAAACCTTTTTTTGTCAGTAGGTATAATTGTTTAAATTATTGTGAAAGTGTGAACAAAAATGTGTATACGTAAGTAACCGTAATAAGGAAGTACAACGCACCTTCTAATTCACCTGGACTAATGATACTAATTACACAGGTACTGTTCTTAGATAAGATCTTGATTTATGGTCTCATATTCAAGATAAGAGAAATGCTAAAATCGTCTGTATGGTTCAAACGCAGAGATACGTCTGGAGATTTGTTATTCAGATCATATTTTGTTCACCGAAATGTTGAACAATACTTCATAGCAAGGAGTCGATCACAATAGTCACACCGGGTCAATTTGGCCCGAGCCGACTTTAATCGATTACAGAAGCAAGACGACGCGTTATATTTATTTCCATATAAAAATTCACAAGACATAATTTGAACATTGAAAAATACGCTCTCATCGATGAAACCCTAATTTTTTGGTTTTTAAGCACTGAAAAAAATCCTGAAAAAAAGTGTTCGGAAAAACACGGTTTTCTACTCGAAAATTCATAACTTTTTAAATTTTCAATATTTTTTCGTAAAAAATTAGAACGATTCTCTTGAGATATAGTACTTTCATGAAAAAAAATAGTTTGGTACCGTGTCTCTCGAAATGTATGTTTATTCTGAAGGATCGACTCAATGATTCGGGGCTTCAAGGATAAAAGAATGAAAGTCGTTTATTTATATACATCTTTCCCTTTTTCGTTTCTTTATTACTCGTATATTTGAGCGAAAAACGAATCCGGGTCAAGTTGATTGAAAATACAAACCATTCGATCGATTCCAATAGTGAAATCGCTTTTACGTCGGCTGACAAGGAATATTCTTCGTTCCCACCTGAAGTCAGTTAAAGTCAGTTGAAGTCATGACACTGACTACGTAACGTCTTGTCATACCTGATGCAGTCGAGGTCTGAAATATCCTCAGATTGACGAGATAATCTCCTCAGTGTCCGAAGGAATTGTTCCAGCGCGGAGTCAGAGCCGGTGTAATCAGGGCCCATTATCCTCCTTTAACAGTAGGATTAATTACCCCGTTTCTCATGTCTGGCAGTGCTTAGAGCGGATTGAAGGCATATAAATGCAGTTTACGACCCAGCCGAGGACAATTATCACGTCAAACAATTTCCGAAATGGTCTGAACAATATTTGTTATCTCTCACCGTGATCCGTTTTAATTTGATTCTCTTCCGACCTTGTTCCACCTACGACGGTCTTTTGGAACGCCTCGGAGATTCTATCGGGCGATTATTTACGTCTTCTTTTGTCTACTTGAATGAAATAGAGAAGAATTTAGTCGAAGTTTTTATCCTGACATGAGTGGCACCAAACCTTGAGTTTCTCATAAGTCATGAGGCGAAAGGTGAGAGGCTACGGGTTGGGCACCCAACGAATTAATATCCACGGTTTCATGAGGCTATCGCTGTTCCAGCTTCCGGGTGCGACTCGCTTAACGTGTGAATTTTTCACTTTGGTGAGAAACTGCCGAGACTATTGAAAGAAATTAAAAATTGAGAGAAAGTTTTGTTGTATATATACCGAGGGGAAAAAAACTCGTTGAAATGACATTTAAAAAAATGATGTTGGAATGAAATGAAAAATTGAAACAATTGGAATTATTTCACTGAAAAAAAAAATAATGTGTCAGACAAATTTTTAGTCATTTTGAACTAAGAGGAACGAAGAGTTACGAATGATGATGATGTTCCAACAAAAAAAAAACTAAAGTTATGTATATCCGCCAACGTGAAGATTATTTACGGAAGTTTCGTAATTTACTATAATAATCTTCAGGCCACGATGAGGTAATTCAATTTTATCTTATCTAAAATTGAATCATGATTCAAGAAATTTTGCCTGAAGAAATGATTTAGCAAAATTGAGACTTCTGCTAACACATTTTTTCTGAGGAGCTTTATACAAAAGAAGGAAAACACTTGCCGCGCCTTGGGGGCTGAAATGAGTCAAGTTTGCCTAATTATATACGCAAAGAAGGCATTTACGGGACGACCAAGGTTCACATACTGGATTACAGTAAGGGCGTCGAGAAATTCAATTGCGTGGGGGTACAAATAGGATTATAGGGAATAAAAAACGTCTTTATGATAATCCCCGTTCATTCAGGTCACTCAAAGCGATAGGGCAGGCTGTGGTTATCCAGTGATCCGCACAAGCGTGATTCGATGAGTCGTCAGTTCACGATAAGGCCGTGACATAATGGCCTACGATCTAAGGTTCCGAATGGGAAGATTGTTTCTCCTTCCGTTTCTGAACAGCTAATAGGCGTACGTTACGTATTGTTTGTCTGCTATCCAAACGATCTAGTCAATTACTGCAGTCGAATAGTGAATGAAGAACGAACAGCTGGAAATAAAATAACACTGGAAACGAAATTTATGTACAACTCATTTATTTATTACAGTACATAATGGAAAATCCCATTACAACAGAGACAATTATACAATTGGCACAATAACAATAATTGTTGCTTTTAAGGAAAAAGGATAAATGCACTTATACAGATTTTGCGATAAAAAATAAGAGTAATGGCTAATTTGACCAAATTCCGTGATCCCGAGGTCTGCAAATCTGCAGATACTCTCCTTGTGATTCCATAAGTATCTCCGGGGCTTCTGTACACTCCTCGTCACTCTTGACATATCCTGTAGCATTTTTCATTTCATTCTTTTGGCGAAGGTTTTTTTAATCGCGGTAGCGCGGGGTCTGAAAGGTGAAGGAAATCTCGTGACATGTATATCATATTCCTAACGTGGGAAGCGTGGGATGACCCGAGGAAATTAATCCCGTCACATGTATACGCACCTGCATCTTGCGGTCATTCTCTTACGTCCATCGTTCTGTGGCGAACAAATTGCGTCTGTTCATCCGTTAATCTCATTTGAACAAGAAATTTCGAGGGAAAAAAGGCAAATTTGAGTCTATAGAACAGCGCTTGAAGTCTGTTATGGATCAGAAAATGGGGACCATATCCTGATCATATCCTTTGAAGTCCTTATACAGGTTTCCCCGAAATAAAGAGTCGCGGCAAGTGGCAAGTAGTGTGCGTCATTCGACTCGTCCGGATCTCTTCGTCTCAATTAGTTTCCACATATTGCGTGGTTTTGATTTCGCAGAAAAGACCGCGCGGGTCACGCGCCCACACGGATTATGGTCACTGCATGACTACCTAAGACACTAGTTCGTTGAGTGCAGATTGCTTATAAAATTTAATATTATATTGAGGTAAACGACCCTTATAAGGGTTTCAGCTAAGGTTATTCTCTTCTGGATCAGGAAAAATAACATGTAATCGGGAATTATGGGTTTCATTGGACGAATTGATGCTTCTTAGGCGAGAAACGATCGTCTCTTCAATCTACGATTCGATCAATGATTTAATGATGATCTTTTATTCGAGCCTAGAGCAGCTGTCTGGGATTTTGTCTGGGATCTTTTAGCAATTAAAAAACTTCGCATCACGTTATCATGGAGGAGGCGGACAAAACCATGTTTCTGCATTTCTGCAACCAAGAGAAATACGAAAACTATCGAAGCAAACGAATTGTGTTACGAAGTTCAAATTGGTCGATTACAGCAGGACAGTGGCGTCGGAGCATCAGAATCAAAAGAGTCAAATGCGGGTTGCCAGCTCTCCAGGGGTACTACAACTTGCGACACTAGCGCTGCGAGCGGTAGTATCGGCACTACGAACTCCGGGCCTCAAATCTGGCCCACTTCTCCGTAACGCTGAGGAATAACTGATGACAGTGCCTCAGGCACAACATTGCCAGGAGTCACACTGCCAGCGGTATTTCCGTATGGTCAAAATAGAATCTCCATTGAAGAGGCTGAAGAACCATGAAGAACAGTGCCGCCAAATACTCGCAACAGTATTTGCAACGCACTGAATTATTTTGAGGCGTACGAATTGGCCAAGATCCAGAGTAAAAGGTGGCGTTTAAATCCGGATCCAGATAGCTTTTCTTTCCCATCGTATCTAATCACGTTGACCCAACTGGTCAGTTCGCGAACGTATCTGCAGAAACAGACGCAGCACATGGGACTCGATCCCTCCGGCTCATTCTCAGAGCTCGAGTACTTCCGGTAATAAAGAGCGCCAAATCCCCTTGAGTGAACTCGATCGAGCAATCCGTGATAATAGACCGCACGTAGTCACGTACACGTACAGTGGTTGAATTCGTCCGTCGAATTTCAAACTTCATACGTCGTCGACTAGGGGAGTGAGATAAATCGTTCGATAGAAGGAATTCGATAGTCAATTCAACGCGTCATGAAACGTAAGTCGTGTTTGAATGGGTGACGTTTTATCTTGGATGTGATTAAAAATTGTATAAATTAAACAGTTAGGTATAGTTCGGTGCTTGTGGTGTAACTGTAAGATTTTCACACGCTATATTAACGATTATTATATTATTTGGCTATCGCTATGTCGGGGGTCATTAATCAGGCGGAGCTTTGCATAATTTACGATTATCCAGCTTCGCACATTCATCAAATTTTGAGGGGGGCGAAAATCGGCAGATTTTTCACATTCTCTTTTCTATTCTCGTCGCCATTGGATCATCCGCTCATTATGGGGTCTTAGAACCCTAGTCACGTGTCTGTCTCGGATCTGCGTGCCAAGTTTGATGTCTGAAAGTCTCTAATCTCCTTCGCGTTAATCGGAAGTCGTCGTTCATTATTCCCGCCACGAAAAGTGTTTGGGTAGGACAACGCGAACGCGACCTTCTTCAATGTCTCCGGTATATAAGTCGATCGTATTAATTTCAATCGTCAATTTTTCAACAAGATTGACAAGATTTTTTCTCTCGGTGGAAATAGTGACAAATTACTGTGGAGAGAATATTGAAATCAATTTTTCCCTGGAAGAATTAAATTGCAGCTTGTAGAGTGAATTGATAGTTTGATGAAAGATCGATTGCGGAAATCTTGATTATTGCAATTGGCGTAAATCCCCATTGAATATCGTCGAGTTGGGACCCAGCACTGCACAGTGTTGCAATTTGTCGTGATCTAAGTAAGATTCACCGTATTTGCGGTTCGACGTTTGTTCAATTAACTCAGCCTGTATTAAGCTGTTTCGCAATCTCTGTGGTTGCGTAATTTGATTCCCTTACGTGCCCGGCCCCCTCGATAGTCTCCCGTGGGAGTAACTAGTCTCTAGACTCTATCAAACTTGCCTAATTCAGATTTTTAGCGTCTCATTAATTCAACAGGTTTCGATAAACTGATCATACTTTCAATAAATTGTTTTCCTTACATTTTAAGGTTCTGTACATCTCATAAAACGTTTTTTAATTTCATTTCATTGCTATTTTAATCTGCTATTCGCGTTGACTGCTGTGCTACGTGAAAATAATAGGAATTATATGCGAGAGCCTCGTAACTTCCGGACTTCCGGATTCAGGGTCTTCGCTCCTGTTCGGCAACGACAATGAACCGGTTTTCCACATTAGATAAAAAAAGACATAAAATAGTTGGATACCCAGATAATAAACGAGGTATCGTCGATCATAAATGAATACGCAAATACCCGCGATTTAGAGTACGCTATAATTGTCTTTAGCTCAATATCCGAGGAATTCCTCGACAATACATTATGCGTACGTACGTATGTACATACATACGTGCAATGGGCTTGAATTGTTTGTAATTCAACGCTCTGTCGTACTTACTACGGGTTTCGCATCGGCTGGCACATATTTTTTCGCAAAGCATTCCGCGACACTCGTCGGAATGTTGATGTTTTTATTCAACTTCTATTTTTAGTCCGGACGAGGAACCTGACGGTTCGAGAATCAGCAGATAACTTATTAAAGATCGGAATCAAAAAGGCTTCCTGCAGTGACATGGCGAAATGTGAAGTATATTTCTCTCTACGTGTAGATTCAAGTTATCTCGAGCGGCTTACCTGCACTCTTGAAGTTAGTTGACTAATGTTTGAAGTCACTAAAAGTTATCGAAGTATGAAGTCAGTAAAAGGCATTGAACTAAGTTTCAAACTTAGTAAAAGTCATTGAACTAAGTCTCAAACTTAGTAAAGCTAATTGAACTAAGTCTCAAACTTAGTAAAGCTAATTGAACTAAGTTTCAAACTTAGTAAAAGTCATTGAAATTTAGTAAAAGTCATTGAACTAAGTCTCAAGCTTAGTAAAGCTAATTGAACTAAGTTTCAAACTTAGTAAAAGTCATTGAACTAAGTTTCAAATTTAGTAAAAGTCATTGAACTAAGTCTCAAGCTTCGTAAAGCTGATTGAACTAAGTTTCAAACTTAGTAAAAGTCATTGAACTAAGTCTCAAACTTAGTAAAGCTAATTGAACTAAGTTTCAAACTTAGTAAAAGTCATTGAACTAAGTCTCAAACTTAGTAAAGCTAATTGAACTAAGTTTCAAACTTAGTAAAAGTCATTGAACTAAGTCTCAAACTTAGTAAAGCTAATTGAACTAAGTTTCAAACTTAGTAAAGCTAATTGAACTAAGTTTCAAACTTAGTAAAGCTAATTGAACTAAGTTTCAAACTTAGTAAAAGTCATTGAACTAAGTCTCAAACTTAGTAAAGCTAATTGAACTAAGTTTCAAACTTAGTAAAAGTCATTGAACTAAGTCTCAAACTTAGTAAAGCTAATTGAACTAAGTTTCAAACTTAGTAAAAGTCATTGAAATTTAGTAAAAGTCATTGAACTAAGTCTCAAGCTTAGTAAAGCTAATTGAACTAAGTTTCAAACTTAGTAAAAGTCATTGAACTAAGTTTCAAATTTAGTAAAAGTCATTGAACTAAGTCTCAAGCTTCGTAAAGCTGATTGAACTAAGTTTCAAACTTAGTAAAAGTCATTGAACTAAGTCTCAAACTTAGTAAAGCTAATTGAACTAAGTTTCAAACTTAGTAAAAGTCATTGAACTAAGTCTCAAGCTTCGTAAAGCTGATTGAACTAAGTTTCAAACTTAGTAAAAGTCATTGAACTAAGTCTCAAGCTTCGTAAAGCTGATTGAACTAAGTTTCAAACTTAGTAAAAGTCATTGAACTAAGTCTCAAACTTAGTAAAGCTAATTGAACTAAGTTTCAAACTTAGTAAAAGTCATTGAACTAAGTCTCAAACTTAGTAAAGCTAATTGAACTAAGTTTCAAACTTAGTAAAAGTCATTGAACTAAGTCTCAAACTTAGTAAAGCTAATTGAACTAAGTTTCAAACTTAGTAAAAGTCATTGAAATTTAGTAAAAGTCATTGAACTAAGTCTCAAGCTTAGTAAAGCTAATTGAACTAAGTTTCAAACTTAGTAAAAGTCATTGAACTAAGTTTCAAATTTAGTAAAAGTCATTGAACTAAGTCTCAAGCTTCGTAAAGCTGATTGAACTAAGTTTCAAACTTAGTAAAAGTCATTGAACTAAGTCTCAAACTTAGTAAAGCTAATTGAACTAAGTTTCAAACTTAGTAAAAGTCATTGAACTAAGTCTCAAGCTTCGTAAAGCTGATTGAACTAAGTTTCAAACTTAGTAAAAGTCATTGAACTAAGTCTCAAGCTTCGTAAAGCTGATTGAACTAAGTTTCAAACTTAGTAAAAGTCATTGAACTAAGTCTCAAACTTAGTAAAGCTAATTGAACTAAGTTTCAAACTTAGTAAAAGTCATTGAACTAAGTCTCAAACTTAGTAAAGCTAATTGAACTAAGTTTCAAACTTAGTAAAAGTCATTGAACTAAGTCTCAAACTTAGTAAAGCTAATTGAACTAAGTTTCAAACTTAGTAAAAGTCATTGAACTAAGTCTCAAACTTAGTAAAGCTAATTGAACTAAGTTTCAAACTTAGTAAAAGTCATTGAACTAAGTCTCAAACTTAGTAAAGCTAATTGAACTAAGTTTCAAACTTAGTAAAAGTCATTGAACTAAGTTTCAAATTTAGTAAAAGTCATTGAACTAAGTTTCAAGCTTAGTAAAGGTAATTGAACTAAGTTTCAAACTTAGTAAAAGTCATTGAACTAAGTTTCAAACTTCGTAAAAGTAATTCAACTGAGTTTTGAAGTCAGTAAAAGTCATTGAACTGAGTTTTGAAGTCAGTAAAAGGCATTGAACTGACTTTTGAAGTCAGTAAAAGTAATTGAAATAAGTCTTCAAGTCAGTAAAAGTCATTGAACTGAGTTTTGAAGTCAGTAAAATTCATTGAACTAAGTTTTTAACTCAGTAAATGTCAGTGAACTAAGTTTTTAACTTAGTGAACGTCATTTTAAGTCGGTCGAAGTCAGTTGAAGAATTCTTGAAGTTTTGAAGTCAGGTGCACGGTCGACCGGCAAGTTATGCGATCAAATCAGGCGATCCCGTAACTCTTGAATTCCACTAAATACAGAAAAAAAAAAGAGAAACGGAGTCCGAATAATTTTATGACTGCACTGTTATGACTGTACACTTTATTATCAGATTAAACAATATCTATTAGGTCATGTAGATTTATAGTGATATCCACGGCTGCCGAAGAAGACTTTCGATCAATTATAGTCTGCGAAGCCTATTTTGGAAAGATTCATTCCGGACAATATATACTCTTTTGAGTCGACATCGTCTACAGAAGATCAATTGATTCTATAGATATAAATTCATTCATTATTCATTATCCATCATCCTTTGGTCGACCATAGACAGAGCTTTTGGGATCAGTTTCATTTTGATAACGTATGGTCTAATCATAACGTGCTACAGTCATGGACTTGAAATGATGAGTAATTAGTTTCTACCACACATGCATTAAAAAAATCGTGTATTTTGCCCTCCTTAACGGGATGGAAGTCACAGTTTTTTATTTACCGGGGAAATAAACCGGAATAAAAACTTGCCAGCGGGAAAAAAACTTTGGCAGGAGGGACAAAAGACTCTGGCAGCAGGAAATCTCGGAGGCTTCTCTCATCGATTTCCTTCCATCCTGATGATGATGAGAAGGTACTTGACACGGAACACGATTATAATCATGGTTCTTCAGATGATTTCGATTGGAGTCTTGGAATTCATAGTCTCTGGGTCGAATTGAGTTTATTCGACGATCTCTGAGACTTGAATGATTGCTGTAAATACGGTCTTGAGCTCGGCTGACCTGGTGAACGAGTCCGATGCGTGATGAAAATGTCAAGCGTTACGGAAAGGCATGTATTTTTATGACACGAATTTCAAGTTCATTGCAGGTATTCGTGTAAATCAACGGGTTTTGTGGAGAAGATTCAAACAGGTTTATGATAACTAGAGGTAATTCTAAACTGACGGCCTGTAATAATCGAGGGGACGCTATCATTTTCCCGAAACGCCATTTTCCCGAAACGCCATTTGCCCGAATCGCCGGATTCCCGAACGTCGAATTCCCGACTCGTTTTTTTCACGACTCGCTATTTTCCCGAATCGGCGTTCTACCGAATCGCCATATTTCCGAATATCTACAAATTTCCGGAATCGCCGAAATCCCGAATGCCAAATTCCCGAATTGTCGTTCGCCCGAATGCCAAAATCCCGAATCGCCAAAATCCCGAATCGCCAAAATCTCGAATCGCCAAAATCCCGATTCGCCAAAATCTCGAATCGCCACCTAGGCACGATATTTTTTTTGCAAATTGAAAATTTTTTCCTGTTGTGCGCGGCCTCGTGCGCTTCGCGCACTCCCCGGGGTTACTAAAAACTCTCCACCTAGCCAAAACTATGCAGCTACAAGTCTGCAACTGTACACTTGGCTGCCACAAAATTTGACATTTCGTAAACGGCGAATCGGGATTTTGGCGATTCGAGATTTTGGCGAATCGGGATTTTGGCGATTCGAGATTTTGGCGAATCGGGATTTTGGCGATTCGAGATTTTGGCGATTCGGGATTTTGGCGATTCGGGATTTTGGCATTCGGGCGAACGACAATTCGGGAATTTGGCATTCGGGATTTCGGCGATTCCGGAAATTTGTAGATATTCGGAAATATGGCGATTCGGTAGAACGCCGATTCGGGAAAATAGCGAGTCGTGAAAAAAACGAGTCGGGAATTCGACGTTCGGGAATCCGGCGATTCGGGCAAATGGCGTTTCGGGAAAATGGCGTTTCGGGAAAATGACGCGGTACTTAATCGAGTCCACCGCACGTGTCACTAGAGTCTTCGCGACATACTTAGCTGCGCTGAATATACAATATCAATTAAAAGAAAATTAGGCCAATGTCGATAGTTCATGCCAAGAATAAATGAATTTTAGCCATTTCCAACTTCCGGTTTCTCTGATTTCATAGAAGAAAGGAAGACAGGTACTGTAACCACCCCGAAAATGAAAAATTGCGTTTCTATGTATGTAACCAAATTTTTGTCCCTACGATATCGCGAGAACGAGTGCGCGGATTTTTGTCAAATAAGGCTCCATCGACGCGTCTTTTCTCAACTCAGAACTGATCAGATTTTGGCTTTGATCGATTCAGTACTTTCCGAATTATTTGAATAACTAAATTCCATGAAATACAATAAAAATGACGATATGTTGAGAACGGATCAACAGTTCTGAATGAAATTTGGTACGATACGATTTTTTGTATCGTTGATCAAGAATCTGGAGTGAGTTTTGCAAAATTCAAAATGGCGGATCCAATTTGCTCGGTAAAACATTGAAACCATTTTAAATCTTACTAAAATTGGTGTTTAAAGTTTTTTTTCAACCGCTGATCGAGAATCTGAGGTCAGATTTGCGAAATTAAAAATAGCTGGAATAACTTAAAAAGGCTGGCCCATAGTCAGCCCAAAGTAGCTTGTTTCAACTTATTTTATGTAAAAAAATTGAACAAGTTTTATACTCCAAAGTGTATAAAATTTAATTTTTTCGATTCAACCTTTACTTTCCTGGCAAACGCAATTAGGATTGATTTATTTTGCGCATCTTTATTACCGCAGGTTATGTAATCTCTGGACTAGCTGAAACTGTTTTTTTTTTAAACGTTTTGACAATATTTATTATACGTGTTTTTTAAAAGTCTGAAAAAACCTCAAGTTTTCTTTCCGCCTGGATACGATCCTGTGGATTGAAATTGTTCGACGCGATTTACATACAATGGATTGTACCTAATCTCTGTGTTTACCGATACCAACGCAATACGAAGTCATTAAAGTGCCGTTGAACAATGCTAGCGATAAGTAATTGCCTGGATTTATACATCGAATATGCAATCTGTTCCCCGTCTCAACGTCCGACGGGTTTGTCCGTGTTCATAATTGATTCCAGAACCCACGATTCGCCAATTTATTAATTATTTGAAAAGCGTGCGGATCGACTCTTAACGCGAATAATAAATTATTTCTCATTGTCAAAAGTCGATGTATTATCGCCTTGGGTTTCTGTAGTCAAGATAAGTCATCGGCGCATCGCTTAATTACACGATGTACGATTCGCTCAAACTATGCCTGACGACCTTCAAGTTGGCCCGGGATAACGGGCTGCGAATATCAAATTAATTCCGCAATCAAAAAGACAAACCTCGTCGCTCTATAAGTGAAGATGGACGAGGGAGATCGTCCCAGCTCTCAATATCCGAGACAGTTTCACACACAATCATGAAAAAGTCAGGGAATCAGAAAAATTGTCAGGGAAAAGTCAAGGAATTTTATGACGATACAAAACAAGACAGAATAAAAGATCCCCACCGATTTTTTCGTCTCCCTCAATGGAAATGGTAGCAAAACTTGTATAAATTATGAAGAAAGTAGTATTCTCAAAAATTGATTCCTTTCAGCACTGATTCGGAGCAGTATTTATCACATACTCGAATAACCACTATAATTCGTGCGAATTTCAGCGAGGGAAAAATTATAATTTGGTCAGGGTTTTTTTTTGAACTTTTTACAGTGGTCACCATGTTATTTTGGATACCGATTGAGCGAGACGTATCAAGTACAAACAGTCAATAATCCCGAGGCAATCACGAAATCAATCAAGACTTCCAGTCAACTCGACCATTTCCCTCTTTTTCTACTGATTCGGTGTATATTGGTTCCATTTTGGGCATCCCATGAGAATTCTTGCGTCAAATAACCCCTCCATCACTGCAGGTTTTGATACAACGAAGAATTTCGAAGGATGGAAAAATACAGTCTGATATGATATTCTACACGACAGGCTGTTCACATCCTCGACAATAGAGCTCAATAAATTGTTTGAAATAGAATAATGTGACGAGTCTTGGCCGCAGGTGTTCGTGTTATCGTCACTCTATCATTTTCTGCGCAGAAGTATATAACGTCATTGCTGAATCGTATTATATGTATATTCTCACTGACAATGAGTCCCTAGAAAAGCGAATCCCATTTCTTACTGCTTTTTATGAAATTTCTCTTTTTCCAATTAAGTTATGAAAATGCAAATTTTTACGCAATTAAATTGTACTCACGAGATAAAAAAAAAACAAAAAACGTTCTAAAAGGTTCACTGTAACTTTTTTTCTACCACACATGCATTAAAAACTCGTGTTTTTTGTCCTCCTAAACCGGACGGAAGTCAAAATGGCAGGAAAAAACTTGCCTTCGGGAAAAAAACTTTGGCAGGAGAAGATGCATATTCTTCATCGTAGAAATCTCTGAAATACGAAGTGCCTCAATGCAGCTGTACTAGACGCTATATAGTCTATAAATTTAATTTTGTGTACACAGGATATGAGAATTAGCGTCAAGTGTGCTTTTCGCATTCCAGAAAGTTCAGGGGGATTTTTTTTTGTTTGTTGATAATTCAACGCACTTACATCGATAATGAAACTACACTGTTTTAATTTCCTCGGACTGATGTCGTGTTTCTTTTACATTCCGATATCGAACACGTGGTATTCAGATTGAACTATTGGTTCTGTTAAAGTGACGAGAAAAAAACTTATACATAGATTCATTACGACTGTGGGTGTCCTAATATAGATTGGAATGTGCAGAGAATATGAAAATGGTAATCGGTATAATGTATCATGTTTTGACGTGGTTCGTTCCAAGAAACCAATAATTTTAGCAGCTTCATTATACTGGATATTATAATAACAACGTTTTAGCAGTTTTGTGTCTAATTTTTTTCCAAAACCACGCGACTCATTGAAAAAACACAAGATATCAAAGATGTAGAACTCTCTGAGATCTGCAAGTAATCTTCCCACCATTATTTCGATATCTCTTACCGATACGAAGATAATCACGATCAAAGATCCTCAAACAAAATTCTTTATCTAAAAAATCGTTACAATTGGCAAAATTCACCACGAATTCTCTATTTCATCTATAGATCGCACAGAATATCCATCAGATATCAAATTTACCATGGTCTCTGAAAGACGCAAATAGCCTCAGTCTCTCTTTGAGCCTCGGTATCTCTCGAACGGTTCACTCTACGCGAAAAGTTTCTCGAATCTTTTTTGTAGGAAATTTTACGAGCTTCAAATCAAGTCCAGATCATTTTTCACCTAGGATCAACCGGAAGCGAGATATTCGCGAAAGTAGGGAATCCCATGGATTCGTTCGCCATTAAGGAGGTTAAAAAAAAATTAAAAAACGTTCCCCGTCCAAATCGATGCTGTAATTTCCTCTTCAGCGAAGATGTGTACCCTCACAGTCCATACGGTCTGTATGCCAAAAAGCTCGTGACCTCGAGAACGGTTCAGTAATATCAATACCAACTGCGCAGGTTCACCCCAACTCGGACCGGATTGGGGTGGACCCGGTGGTTTGGCTCCAGCAGCTGCGAAACGGAGAGAATTTTCTCAGTACCGTCGGAGGGGTACGTCGCGGCGTAACACCCGACCGGGTATCACCGCGTATCATGTGTTATCTAAACGGCATAAATCATCCGACGTACAATATACTATCGGTCGAATCCGCGCTCCACCCCCGCGTTCAGGGCTCGAAAATCGACCAGCCCAAAGCCAGGGGTTCGAAAATCAAAGCCTACACCGGAACCGAAGGGAAAGAATGGGGGGCCGTCGCTCGTCGATACTTCCGGTCATATCGGATCTTCGAACATCGAGACTTTGAGACATTATTCTGTGCCTTTGGTTGACTCGGTGAAAAATCGATGAGAGAGGCCACCTGAACGATGTGCACGGTCATTGTGAGGCCCTCCTTTCATTCGTTGCCACCATCGGCTGGAAGGAAACAATCCCACATGAGAGGATCAGGTCTGTTCATGCTGATGTTGACCTTGTTATCATCATTCACGATGTTGAGTCTTTGGATTCCTTCCCTAAATATATTCACGAAAACGATTTTTAAAGTGTTCTTATTCGGGCCCAGCGGTGATAATCTGTGGAAATTATCCAATAGCACAGCTCAGAATGAGATACATGTCACAAAAAGTCAAGAGTGATGAGAAACTTGGAACTTGTCATCGGACAAGGATATGAGTATACTTGAACTACTCTTTTTCTGAAGTGTTCTCAGTTGATACGCAGCCTTTTACAAATCTTTGATTATTTGAAAAACTAATTTTCACCTACTTTTCAGATTTCAAAACGTAACTGGCGACGAAATATTTATCGAACCAACTTCTAGTTTCACAGACATCTTCTTTGATATATTTTGAACAATTCCACATGAGATTCCAGATAACAATCGTGCTGCTCACGTAGCCCTCATGGCGTGAGAGTCACTCTGTGATGGCTAAAACGCACAGTATTTGCCAGCACACGCCTGCAAGAAGCTGAGTGCGTGCGAAATGAGTCTCATTTTCCCATCACAAGTGTTATCACGCTATGAGGGAAAAATGCGACTATCACGGTGTGCAAATACTAACTATTTACGTTAGTCTGCAATTACAGGGTTGCGAAAATAGTAATTAAAAATTATTGCACTATTCATTAGTCAAATAATGGTCAATGGACTGTGAAACTATTGATAATTAATTAGGTAATGCATAATGGATTTGAATTGCATTACTAATTATTACCAAAGTAATGGATGATGGATTTGAATTGTATTACTCATTACCAAAGTAATGGATAATAGATTTGAATTGCATTAGTTATTATCAAAATAATGGGCAACTGATTCGGATCGCATTATTCATTACTGAAAGATTGAGTTAGGACCTTGGATTACAGTAATGAATCGCGATCATATTTTTTTCATCATTTGACTAAACAAAATAATTTATTAGACATTATCACTCGGTAAAAACTCAACAAAAAGTTAGTACCCACAACCAGTATCCATTCCATGTCGCATGGAATGAAAGAAGAAAAGTGCTCTGCTGCGGCTATAATTACTAAAGTGACGCGTAATGGGGAAAAATCACATCAATTATCGAAAATGTAATTGCAGATAGTGCAGCCAATGCCCATTATTTATTACCAAAATGATGCGCAATGGGGAAAAATTGCATTACTCGTTGAAAATGTAATGGATAATGCAGCAAATTTCCATTAATGATTAGCATAGTACTGCGTAATGGACAAAAATTCCATTACTTATTGAAAATGTAATGAGTAATAAATTGGATAATGCATTAGTAAAATAATGCATTTTTCACAACTCTGATATACACATCAATTACTCTGATAAGTATGTAATAATGTATAAATAATTCGCCATTGTTACAACATAATGACGATAAAGTACCAACGAAGTTCATAAGACATGGTTGGAGCACGTGAGACAGTGGAATTCAGTCGAATAACGAAGTTAAGCAACATTGGCCGCGACTAATAGTTGGATGGGTGAGCGTGGAGCAAGCTTGGGTTCGAGCCCGTCTCGGTACATTTTTTTTCAATATTAGTTTGTTCCCGGCAGACGATATGCGAGCAATATGCACTTCTATTGATGACGCAAATGCCGGTTCAGGTGAGAGCACAGGAAAAAATAACGGAAAACGACAAAAAAAAGTGCCTTTTTGGGAGAAATGATTATTTGAAACTTCATTCCTGAGAACTTTTTCACCGTACAACGAATTCCTCACGTGAATCTGATCTTCTTTCTATTCTGATATTGAAAAAACATAGAGATTGCTGTAACTCAAGTACTTCATCGCCGATACCAATTCCAGCGAAGGGTTCTTTGGCCTTATGAGTCCATCGCATCTAATTTTCAGCCTATATATGGACTATATATTGTTTTTTTTCTCTTGTGAGAAAAAGTTGGCTTCAGTACAATATCAACTGTAGAAAGTATTTTTTATCCTGAACTACATCCTTATGATTGCGGAATGATATTGGCGAGATAAAACGCACGGAGGAAAGTATGCGGCGTGTCGATTGTGCCTTTGCAAACGTCAGATCGCGACCTACCTAGCTGACTACTGACTGTGGTGGAACACATATAACAGTGTTCCTCCACGCGAGCGATCAGTCTCGCTTAAGCCACGGCGCACAATAGTTGATCGAACTATATAGCAAACACAACAAACAATGTTTGGACTCTGAGAGAAGAACAGAGTACCGTAATTCAGTCGAGGAACGATCGCGACATTCGCATATCGAAAAGACCATAGTGTTAATCGCGGAGCAATAAAACCCGGCGTGTTTATAACGTCGATAAAAGTACAACACCGGAGTTGTTTTTTTTTTTTTTTTTTTTTTTAAACCGGGGAAAGATAAGAGAACGGATTGAAAACCTGATGGATTAAAAGGTGAAGCGGTACAGTTTTACCACCAGTCGTGCAGTTATCGAGAGGACAGAGAAGATTCGGATTCAGATTCGTTGTAAGTACTGCGGTGGTTCTTGAAGCAGGGGAATTGATTTTTGATTTTTGGTCCCGTTTGCTCATTTATTTTTTGAAGAAGTTATGGCGGCCACAGGCATTTCTATTATCTCTCCGGCCTCCCTCGCTGATATCGTCCCATCGCCGAGCAGAAGAAAGTCCGGAAACTGCAGGGTGACCAGCATCACTTTACCAACAGGGAATACAATTCATGCCGCCGAAGAACCGAGCAAAGAGAAAACCGGCTGTAAGTACAGTCACGACTATGTAATCACCGTTTGATAGTGATAACGCGAATCGGCGAAGAAGAGCAAAATCAGGAAACCGGTATCAGGATCCATGCGTCTCGATTCGAAGGAGCGAAATCGAATCTGTCAGGATTTTAGATCGTGGAAATTGATCAAAGTGGAGGATATCGATAATAATTCATCGAATCTAGATGAATTCTTGTTATTTCGACCTAATTAATCTTAATTCAAATTCAATTCAACTTCAATTCACTTCATTTACAACTTAATTCAATTTCAATTCAATTACAACTTAATTCAACTTCAATTCAATTCGAATTCGAATTCAATTCAACTTCAATTCACTGCAATTACAACTTAATTCAACTTCAATTCAATTACAACTTAATTCAACTTCAATTAAATTACAACTTAATTCAACTTCAATTCAACTTCAATTCACTTCATTTACAACTTAATTCAACTTCAATTAAATTACAACTTAATTCAACTTCAATTCAACTTCAATTCACTTCATTTACAACTTAATTCAATTTCAATTCAATTACAACTTAATTCAACTTCAATTCAATTCGAATTCAATTCAACTTCACTTCAATTACAACTTAATTCAACTTCAATTCAATTCGAATTCGAATTCAATTCCACTTCAATTCACTGCAATTACAACTTAATTCAACTTCAATTCAATTACAACTTAATTCAACTTCAATTAAATTACAACTTAATTCAACTTCAATTCAACTTCAATTCACTTCATTTACAACTTAATTCAACTTCAATTAAATTACAACTTAATTCAACTTCAATTCAACTTCAATTCACTTCATTTACAACTTAATTCAATTTCAATTCAATTACAACTTAATTCAACTTCAATTCAATTCGAATTCAATTCAACTTCACTTCAATTACAACTTAATTCAACTTCAATGCAATTTCAACTTAATACAACTTCAATTCAAATCGAATTCGAATTGAATTCAACTTCAATTCACTCCAATTACAACTTGATTCAACTTCAATTCAATTTCAACTCAATCCAACTTCAATTCGAAATCGAATTCAAATCAACTTCAATTCACTTCAATTACAACTCAATTCAACTTCAATTCGGAATCGAATTCAATTCAACTTCAATTCACTTCAATTACAACTTAATTCAACTTCAATGCAATTTAAACTTAATACAACTTCAATTCAATTCGAATTCAATTCAACTTCAATTCACTTCATTTACAACTTAATTCAACTTCAATTCAATTCGAATTCTAATTCAATTCAACTTCAATTCACTCCAATTACAATTTAATTCAACTTCAATTCAATTTCAACTCAATTCAACTTCAATTCGAAATTGAATTCAATTCAACTTCAATTCACTTCAATTACAACTTGATTCAACTTCAATTCAATTTCAACTCAATGCAATTCGATTTCAAGTTAATTCAACTTTAGTTGAATTTGACTCCTTCAATTCGATAGTTTCGTGGGAAGAGGTCAGGTCAGCATCAGGTTTGTCCACAATCCAGGTTATCGAAATATGCGATTCTTTGTATGCTCAAGTAGAGAATGACTCCAGCTTCAGCTGCGAAGTTCAATATAAGCGCAATGCTGCATTTTTTCCTTCACATTCATCGACTTTATTTCCTCTAGTGGAGAACAAGTTCCGAATAACTTAGAAAATTATGAGATCGTGGCCACTGGTCAGGAAAAAAAAGGTGAATTCGAATGTCTTCTCGTATAAAACGTTTGTTACGTGGTTAATAACTATGAAAATTGAAGACAGTATTTGAGACCGTTGATTCGTTCTTGGTACAACAAAAATCAAATTTCTTCCGTTTACCATTTACCTGTGACCCCGCAGCTCCGGAACCTGGCTGTGTTATTGACAAAACTATAGAAGACAGTTATACCGTGGAGAGTTAACCGTAAGCCAATTATCATAAAATTAAAACTACATCGATCTACGCGATCCCACTTGACATAATTAATCATAAAATAAGTCGCTACGTCGTAACAGGTTCCAGGTTTCAAAGATCTGTTACAAGTGCTAATGACACGTGTCTCATGGCTCGGCGAAAGGATAAGGATACCGTTTTACAGTGACCATTAATTCGTGGTAATCGCAGTCACTTGTAAAATTAACCGTCAGAGTTGAAACGGTTATGGCGTATGTAAAACGATTAATTCAATGACATTCGATCGAGTTGTAAAAATCGTTCGATTTCCATCTACCCCAAATGCGGATAACGCGAGTCTGCTCCAGCTCACCGACCTGCGTAAAACATTTCTCTTTGAGGAAAAGAAAGTAGCGTATCTTACCTTACTGGCTTTTATTGTGAACGTGGTTGATGCATTTTGCTATATTTCACGGCATGGGCATACAGCGAGTGGCTAATGAAATTAGATAGTTATTAGATACGCAAGCTCTCGATTTTCGCGTACACATCATCGTGGGTATGGGTGGATCAGCCTATCTATCCAACGTTGGTAACTTCGTGCCATTCGATCTATAAAACAACGAGGAGATAATTTCATAGTCATAAACATCTGTTTTTGTGTTGTTTTTTTTCGATGGCAGACAACGACAACAACGTCTAACTTTATTGGGTGAAAACTTGGAGGTTAATTCATTCAAATCAATGGCACGCGACACCGAGGGAAAATAACTCAAGATTTGAGGGTTGAAATAATTCAGAATATAATTAATTTAATTCAACGTGATTCGTTGAATTCAGATTAATTCTTCTTATTTCAACCTAATTCAACCTAATTCGGCTTCAATTCAATTCAATTTCAATTAAATTCGACGTCAATTCAATTCAATTTTAACTCAATTCGACTTAATTTGACTTCTATTCGATTTCAACTTAATTCATCTTATTTCAACTTCGATTCTTCAACTTAATTCAACCTCCATTTAATTCAATTTTGTCTTAATTCAACTTTAATTCAATTTGATTTCAACTGAATTCAACGTCAATTCAATTCAATTTTAACTCAATTCGACTTAAATTGACTTCTATTCGATTTCAACTTAATTCAATTTCGATTCAATTCAACTTCAATTCCATTCAATTCCATTCAATTCAATAAAGTCAATAGTTTTGCCATCATGTCGCGATAATTCACTTCAATTCAAGTAAATATCTGAATATGTCAATTCATTTTTCGTTTCCGTTTTTTTTTCTTCTGTTGATTATCATTAATTTTGGCGATTGTTTGTTAGTTCAGTTAATTTTCATTAATTCAGGTGAATCACGAATTAATTCAACGAGTTATTTCCATCTCGCGGGACACAATGAATATTTTATAAAAGCAATTAGTTGTCTGCCTTTGCAACGTTTGCCAAATATCCTTCAAAGATTGTGCGAAAAATTTCGCCCCATATCGAAATGACGATATTGGAATTTGTATAATGATTACTCTCTAAATTCTTTGGAGTGACTATTCACTCTTAAACGAGTGACTTTTTCACTCTTATCGAGTAAATAGTCACTCTTGGGGAGTGAAAATTCACTCTTTGAAGTCACCCCCTGGTCCCACTGGCACGATTTTCACTCTCGTGGAGTGAATAGTCACTCCAAGGAATTTAGAGAGTATATTCAATGGAAAAGTTCTTTGGCCTATTATCTGAGCTGTGATAATTTTCTAAGACGTGCATTTATATTTATTGTTTACAATCAAGTCAGTCTGTATCTTTAAGTCCCTGCTGTACTATATGACCCGAATTGAATCGGAGTATTTCGTTATTTTAATCCTGTTAAGAACCTCCAAAAAATATGGGATTAATATTGTTGAGGATATTTCAACGATTTCAATCCTAATCCATTTCCACGTTATCCAATAACAACACTCTAATCATCGCTCGAGATACGGATAATCATTATTATCATATCGCTGTTAATTATCCTCCGCTTCTTATGTAGAATGCAAATTCACTCTTAATGCGGTCGAAGACGGTCTTCATTACAGTTATCAAAAAATGAGTATAACAAAAAATAATCCCGATAAATTTGACCTCATATAACCATCGCGAATCCTCTGGTGAGCCGCTCGCGATATTTTAGGCCACCATTTTTCGGAATGATCGAATGAGTGACGATTAATCTACGGACCGGTATCGCCGTGCCTGCGGGCTTAACGTCTTCAATTTTAATCACTTTATAATTAGATTAGATCCGCGCGTTATTATACGCCATGATTTCTTTTTTTTTTTCACAATACATATAATGAACGTGTGATTAATATTAAACGGGTGATGACTCCTTCGCATCATCAAATATCCGCATATTATTGTCGATCCAAAGTGAAATTTCCCTCTTTCGTAATTTAACCACTTCAACTCTGAGATCTCCGACTTAATCATAATTATTATTATTTTTTTCCCCGCGTTATTTTGTCTCATCTATTGCGTAATGGGTATATCTACAACATCTGAGATGTGTAGTGTAATTCTCTGAGTATTAATTAAGCGGTTACGTATTAACTTGTTGCGGATACGTTCACGATTATTGTGTGCACATATTTTTCTTTTCCCCGCACACTCAATCTCTTTCCGTCAATATTGTACAGTGCGGAACTATGTAACACCAGCGACGTCGATTTATGTAACAGTATCCTGAAGTACGCCAATCGTAAACCGTATCCAACATCCGGTAGTTTGAGTCTTAGAATAGTTATAATTTTCTTTGGTCTTCGTATCGATCACGTGACTAAATTTAATTAGATTTCAAATTATGTATCGATGGAAGTTGTACTATGTGATTATATGTGAGTGTTTTAATTACGTTTGTCTGTAGCGTATCGTCAAAGGCGGTGTCAAGTTTGCTTTAGGAAAGTCAATTAAAATTCAGATTATAGTACCTATTTGCTGAGTAATTATAACAAAGTAAACATAATAAAAATAAGAAGAACGTGACGGCAGAAGCTCTTCGTTATTATGAACGCTATGCGTCCGTCACAGTAGACTTTCTACTTGATTGAAATAATCTGAAGAATTTCTGCTACGACACGCGCGGTGTTTGGAAATTGCGATTGTGACGATACTGACGATACGAGTGAGATACGAAATCCGATATCGTAAATTGTCTGTTTAGGAAAAATGGAAATGGAAAATCGTGGGCAGAATATTAAAGAGATTGTTTGAGGAAAGTTTATTCCCTCTGGCACGGCGCCACGTTTATACCGATATTTGCGTGCAGTCCCTTGAAGTCCCGTGAAGGCCCATGAAGCTCCTTGAAGTTCCTGAAGTCCTTTGAAGCTCCTTGAAGTTCCTGAAGTCCCTTGAAGCTCCTTAAAGTCCATTGAAGTCCATTAAAGCTCCTTGAAGTTCCTGAAGACCTTTGAAGCTCCTTAAAGTCCCTTGAAGTCCCTTGAAGTCCCTTGAAGCTCCTTGAAGTTCCTGAAGTCCCTTGAAGCTCCTTAAAGTCCATTGAAGTCCTTTGAAGCTCCTTAAAGTCCCTTGAAGTCCCTTGAAGGTCCTTGAAGTTCCTGAAGTCCGTTGAAGTCTCTTAAAGCTCCTTGAAGTTCCTGAAGTCCCTTGCAGTTCCTTGAAGTTCCCAAATATCCTTATAGTTCCTTGAAGTCCCTTAAAGCTCCTTGAAGTTCCTGAAGTCTCTTGAAGCTCCTTGAAGTTCCTGAAGTCCCTTGCAGTTCCTTGAAGTTCCCGAATTCCCTTGAAGTTCCTTGAAGTCTCTGGAAGCTCCTTGAAGTTCCTTAAAGTTCCTGAAGTCCCTTGAAGCTCCTTGAAGTCCCTTGAAGTCTCTGAAGTCCCTTGAAGCTCCTTGAAGTCCATTGAAGCTCCTTGAAGTTCCTGAATTCCCTTGAAGCTCCCTGAAGTTCCTGAATTCCCTTGAAGCTCCCTGAATTTTCGTGAAGTATTGAAGTCAGTCTGTTGCACGGTATTTTCCGGAGTAGTTCACCCCTCGAGTATAACTAAAAATATGACCCTTGGATCATCGAGGCTTCCTGCTTTTCACAGACTAAACAACTGACATCGAATTTAATATCGATAAAACTGGTGGAGACGAACGAATGTTCAAGAACATTCGTCACGAACAATATATTAGCTACGCATATTTAAGAGCCCACAATTCATTTGAAAACGTCATAGAATTATCTAAAACTATAGCCAATCAATAATTCATAGAAGGAACGAAGGACAATTATTTTTTATACATGTTTTTATAAGGAACCATTTATTCCATCAGGGCCGGATTAACCATTAGGCAGAGTAGGCAACTGCCTAGGGGCCCCGCATCGACTGGGGGCCCGTGCGCGCACCAAGGAAAAAAAAGTTTTTTCGAACGAAAATTTTATTCGAAAATTTGTATGAATTAATTCCGCAATAACAATATCGCGTGTCTAGTGGTATAAGGTCGTATCTGCCAAAAAGTTGATTTTGGTGGTAAAAGGTCGTATATTTTTTTGTCCTTTGCCATTCGCTATTATAGTGTCCAAAACGCATACATCTATGAAAATTAGCCGAAAGAAAAAATAAAGGTGAAAGGTTGTAAGTACTGGCGGTTACATCCTTTCATTTCTAGATTAGAAAAAAAAATTGTGCTCACTAATGATGTATAGTCGTATCCACCATTTTCATTTATATTATATAATATTTTTACAAATCCTTAGAAACCTCTGAAACGTACAGATAAATCAAGTTTCTGTCAAAATTCCAAAATTTTTTATTTTCAACAAAAAAAAATCAACGAACTAAAGGTATAAGGTCGCATCGACAATTCCCACACGGAACACTTAGTTGATTTTACGTATGAAATACGTTTTAACGTCTGTCTACGTATACAGCTAAAATGATACGTATACTATATGTGTACGTGATGTATACAATCAAGACGTATTTTCTATACGAAGTATATACGTATAACACTTGTATTATTCGCGTCAATGCCGAAGCCGTTTTTTACGTACTGCATGTACGTATAAATTACATTCATATTGCGTATAGTATTAAGACAATCATAAAACTTTTATTATATGTACCATCAACGTATATAATTGGTAATTATTTGGATGTTTTGAAAAACCCATCCTATACGCATTATGTACGCATCTTTCACGTCACGCAAAACAACGCTTTTTAAATGTTTACTGTACATACGGAAGACGTATCACTTAGGTTGCCGAATAAGATCTTCAAGACACCTTCGATTTACCTTCGATTTACGTACGATATACGTCGAGTAAAAGTGAGATCTTCGTATTGATAACAACGTAGGCGACACGAAAGGTATGTTTCGCATACGTATCGCATTGTGACATTGACTGACTGACGACGTATACATTTTCTTGTTCCTAACATTTAATATACGTGGATGCGACATATTTTTACTATAAGCCGAAATGCACCTAGCTACCGCTTTTCTGCCATACGTACGTTATACGTACAGTAGATGTGTGTATCTCGGCGTTGGGCACAACCGAAGTAATACGAAAGACTTACGTACAGCCCACGGTTTGCAGACCCACCTGATTTCGACGATTCGTATACGTGAATCAGACGTAATAAGTCAGTAGGCTGAATCGCACTTATAGCTACTCCTTTCCCGGCATACGTATATTAGACGTACAGCAGATGTGTTTATCTTGGCGTCGGGCACAACCGAAGGAATATGTGAGCCATACGTAGAGCAGGACACAGTTTGCAGACTCGAATGATTTCGACGTTTCGTATACGTAAACCAGACCTATTAGTTCAGTAGACCTGAATGCCAATTTTTACCGTATTTTCGTTCTACGTACGATATGATATACGTACGGCAGATGTGTGTATCTTGACGTTTGGCACAACCAAAATGATACGATAGACATACGTACAGCACACGCTTTGCAGAATCGCCTGATTTCTACGTTTCGTATACGTAAATCAGACGTATTAATCCAGTAGGCTGAACGCACCAAGCTACCTCTTTTTCGTCATACGGATGTTATACGTACCTACAGCATACAACAAGACACGGTTTGCAGACTCGCTTGATTTCGACGTTTCGTATACGTAAACCAGACCTATTAGTTTAGTGAGCCAAATGCAAATTTTCACCGTATTTCCGGTATATGTACGATATACGTACACCAGACGTTCCCAGCACATTTGACAGCTTCAACGATATTCTTTCACTATCGAGCGATCGAGTGTAGTCATAAATAGATTCTTACAGAGATTAGTGAACTTACATTACCGAAGAATGTATCATTGTCCCTGATAAAATCATGTATAGAAACGCTGCATGGTTGGACAAGCGGCAGCTTAGCGTAGTGGTTAGGGCGTGCGACTAGTAATACGAAGAGCGGCGAGCGTACTCGGTTCGAACCCCGGCTGGGTCTTAGAAAAGCGAAAAATTTAAGCGATCGCAAAATGCGTTTTAATTAACAGGCGTGCTCAACTATGAATAAAAATAACCTACAATATCGGAAATCTCCAATAATAGGTTAAAAAAATAACGTATTACATAATAATCTTTTTTTTAAATTCCTTATACGTATCTCACACGTTCTCTAGACGTATAAATAGTCTACCCATACGTGTTCTCTATACACAAAAAGCGTAATATGTTATGCATGTATATACGTTCGATTTACGTATAGTACACGTATTCAAAATCATGAAGAGTACGAAAGACATGCGTATCGCATCGGTATATTGGACGTAAATTGACGTACAGCACAGGGCAAACTACGTAATATATACGTCTCGATATACGTCTTACAGTTGTTCCTTGTACCTCTAGAATACATATTCTATACATCTTAGCGGACGTTTCTCATTCGTTCCCTATGGGGGCATTCAAATACTACGTCACGCTGTTTTTGGCCATTTCGGACCCCCCCCCTCCCCCACATCACACATCGTCACGCAGTTTTTTACCCCCCTCTCGACGTGATGTGACGACTTCGATCTCGACTCCCCCCCCCTCACCTTCGTATATTATGAAATTTGTCTGAAAATTTGTCAATATTTTGAAACTCGCACCATGCCTGTCGGTAAAAAAAGCGTGACGTGACGCTGCGAGTTTATCCCCCCCGCCCCCTAGTCATAGGTCATCACAGTGAAGCTTACCCCCTCCCCCCCCTAACAGCGTGACGTAGTATTTGAATGCTCCCTATACGGATTTTACCCGGACATTTAGCCTATTACTATCCCAAACGTAGACCCCCAACTTACGTATATCAGACGTATAACGTCTAAATTATTACGTCCAATATACGTATAAAATTGGTAAGTGTTCTGTGTGGGTTCTTTTTACTTTTTATACTTTTTTTTACAAAACATCTAAAAACATCTGAAACGCATAGATAAATCGAATTTTGGATGAAATTCCAAAATTTTTATTTTTTAACAAAAAAAATTAACAAGTTAACGGTAAAAGGTCGTAAAATGGGCTAAAAAAAATAATGGCGATATGACCGTTTACCTTTAGCGTTTTAATAATTTTTTTTAATCTTGAAAATTTTGAAAAAATCCCGGAATTTTCACTTTTCTCCACGTTTCACGTCATTTTAGAGTATTTCGAAAAAATGAGTAAAACAAAATAATGGCGATGTGACCTTTAGCATTTTAATAATTTTTTTTGAATCTCGAAAGTTTTGAAAAAACTTCGGAATTTTCACTTTTCTCCACGTTTCACGTCATTTTAGAGTATTTCGAAAAAATGAGTAAAAAAAAAAATAATGGCGATATGACCTACCTTTAGCGTTTTAATAATTTTTTTACGGCACAGGCATTAAAAAGTCACTTTTTGACGCCTGTTTTCGTTCCGATAAGTGGCACTTTATACCGCTAATTTCAAAGTTGCGGTATAAAGTCTTTATTCCGCAACTTTGATGCGCAGTTCGAAGTGCGGATGTCAAAGTTGCGGAATAAAGTCTTTATACCGCAGGTTACCCCCTCTCTACTACCTTTCACAGCAGTTCCTATACGCAGTTCGTGCGGAACTCAACTAGCGTCAAAGTGACTATTAATGCCTTTTCCGTAAAAAATATTATATGGGGCGCGCGCAGAAAGTAACTGTTCAGCAAGTTTATGTTTTTACAGTTACTTTCTGCGCATGCCACATAAATATCTATTTTTGAAGCTTGAAAATTTTGAAAAAACTTCGGAATTTTCACTTTCCTCCACGTTTCACGTCATTTTAGAGTATTTTGAAAGAATGAGTAAGAAAAAAATGGCGAATGCGACCTTGTACCTTTACTGAACACAATTATTTTTTTTTGGTTAGAGATGGAAGGGCATAACCGCCAGTACTTACGACCTTTCACTGTTAGTTGATCAATTTTGCAATTTCCTAGTTTTCTGACGGTATTTTAACATTTTTCGTGTAAATACGGAGAAAAAAAAATTGAAATGCCTTTTTACCTTTACGCGTGGTAAAAAGTCATATATTGGCGCATACGACCTTATCCCTACAAAAAATGTCCGATAGGAATTTCTGATCCGTTTCTATCCGAAAAAGCGGTGAAAAATGGCCAACCCGTACTGTTTGCGGCCCAATTCGGAATTCTATTCGAATTTGCTCAAAAATTTTTCAGCAAACTGTATCCGGCCTTATCCGAATAATGCCCGGTCACGCGAATCGGAGATCATCCGTTTCTATCCGAAAAAGCGGTGGAAAATGGCCAACCCGAACTGTTTGCGGCCCAGTTCGAAATTTAATTAGAATTTGCCAACAAAAAAATTGAACAAACTGAATCCGGCCTTATCCGAATAATGCGCGGTCACGCGGATCGGAGTTCATCCCTTTCTATCCGAAAGAGCCGTGAAAAATGGCGTACCCGTATTGTATGCGGCTCAATCCGAGATTGATTCGAATATGGTCCCGCATGCGTGGCTGCGATGCTCTATCCAGATCCTATCCACTTTGATACGGACGATGCACGGATTTCAGGATTTAAGTGCTATACGGTCTTATCCGCAAGTGTGTCCGGTAATGCGAAGCTGATTGTATACGTACACATGCCCGGTGTTATCCGAGCGTGGGTGAGGGGAGGGGGGGGGGGGTAGTTGGGTTCAGCTCGACCAATAGAGCAATGAAAAAGCCTCGACTTCCAGAAACCGTGTTATTCGCACAGTAACCTTCGGTGGCAGGTAAGTATACTTTATAGGCTCGAGCATCGCGAGGTCTTATTTCGCAGCCGTGGTACTTCACTCCCGAGAGAATGATGCCCCCGAGCGGCGAAAATCTGAATTGCGTAAACGGATTAAATCCGGATAGGCCTGACTGGGTTTCTAACGGTCTCTATCCGCACTCCATTCGGCCGAAAAATACTATGAGAGTTTTATCCGGGTTTGCCTGAATTTCACCCGGAATTACTTTCCTGAAAAAACTGAAACTCTTGTACTTCGATCTGAATTCTATCCGGAATAATTGCGGATACAACCGGATCACGGGCGAGTACAATTAATTATCGAATAGCAAGTCGATGAGGCCGAATTGGATAATCGATTCAATCCGTCCGTGTCCGATTTTGATTCTATAATCTAAGTAATGTGCCCGCTTTCCAGTTGTGTCCGCAACACTGCCGGAACGACCACTTGCTGTTGGTCAAAAATCGAGTCTATCCGTTTGTATCCGCAAGTGTCCCGCCGATATATACGCGGTTCAAGGAATTATCAATCCGGCCGTATCCGGTTTCGGTCCAATAATCTAAGTAATGCGCCCGCTGTCCGGTTGTATCCGCAACTTTGCTGGAACGACCACTTGCCGTTGGTAAAAAATCGAGTCTATCCGTTTGTATCCGCAACTGTCCCGCCAATGTTTACGCCGTTCAAGGAATTATCAATCCGACCGTATCCGGTTTCGATTCTATAATCGATGGAATCCGCCCGCTATCCAATTTTATGCGCAACTATGCCGGAAATGTATACGCGGTACGAGCAATTCTCAATCCGGCCTTATCTGGTTTCGATTCTCTTATCGATGCAATCCGCCCGATGTCCGATTCTATCCGCAACTATTTAAGAAATTTGAACGCAAGTTTTTGTCCCGGCAAAATTGCGGATACAACCGACCGGAAGTCGGATGAAATCGATTATGGAATTGAAACCGGATACAGCCGAATTGGAAATCGCTTGTTCTCCGTAAGTATATTGTCGGAATAATTGCGGATACAACCGGATCACGGGGGGGATTGAATCGATTGCCGATGAAAACCGGATGAAGCCGTATTCAAAACCACGTAAAATCACCGTCGGCACATCGCCCTCCCGGTATCCTTGCGGATACACCCGTATAAAGAACGGATTTAATTTGGTTCCGGACACAATCTGATTCGTGGTGAAACCCACGATTGCCGCTGCTGAAACCAAACCGAACACATTAGTATATATTTCGATCACCTTTCTGCATCCGGAAAGAGTGCGGATGAAACGGACGGATTGCCGATTTCACGGATTTCGGCGTCCGAGTACAAACTCCGAAAGAACCATATTCAATCCGTCTAGCCATTTTTTGGCCGGATACGATCCCGACAAAAACGTATTCAATCCGAAAAATCAGTTTCCGGAATATATCCGAAATGTATAACAAATGTATACGCCGCTTTCCGGTTTCTTGTGGACATTTTTTGCAGGGATACCATTAGACACGCGATATCATTGCTTGCCTAGGGCCCCGGACAGAGTTAATCCGGCCCTGTATTCCATTGTCAGTACCAATAGACGTTTCTTCTCTTTTAATCACACAATAACGACGTGTCCTAATGAAAGAGAGCCAACTCGCCAGGCCAGTTAGAAAAGAGCCAACTCGCCGAAACACAATGGACATTTCTATAGAATTCGGCGAGTTGGCTCTTTTTCATTAGCACCCGTCGATAATTGATCGTATTTTCAATTTCGCTTATAGGCTCATGAAGCTTCACTCAATTTTGATAACCTTTCAGATGAAAGCCCTAAATCAAAACGAGATAACAATCAGCAAGTGAATAGCAATCATACAAACGTAGCTTAATACCATAAGTGGTGCAGTATTGTCTGATATCAGATGATGTGATGATGGAGAAAAGCGAAACGCAATATTTCATGCGTAACGAGGAATAGCGCAACAGGATTTATTGGGCTATTATTTAAAGTTTTCCCGCCTCAAACGCGATTGCAATCATCTAATTTTTATTTCCTTGTGTCTTGTATAAAAAATGTAGAATTTTCAGACATTAATT
>JAEUYN010002174.1:0-73471 GCA_018257835.1 Euura lappo
TTCATTCCCCATCCCCTAAATTCTTAATTTATCTTGTTTCAAGTGAGGAAAAATAAAAGCTTCTGCTCAGAAGCTAATTTTGTCGACCTCTTTTTCATCCCTTAAATTCTCGTCGTTCTTTCAATTCGAGTGGAAAGAGATCCGAGTGCTTTTAATACATCCACTTTACATCCCCCAAATTCTGACCAATCTTCTCCTCCAGCTAAATTCTTGTCCTTTTAAGTATTAAAAATTGGAGTGAAAATGAAAATGAAAAGCTCAGACGACCAACAAATAAACTAGGTAACAAAGGGAAAGGGTGTAGCCTTGTATTACTTGGCATGATTTAACGCGGGTTATACTACGGTATAAAAACGTTTGCCGTCCGGGGAACTCTTAACAGTTGTATATACGCCTACTATCCTATGTCTATGTGTACATAGAATACTTCACCACATACGTGGTTCCCATGTATGGTAGGAAACTCGCTGCGGAGGAATCTCTTTGAGAATCTTTTATTTATAAGTTAGTTGAGCCGGGGCGTCACGAGCGAAGGTATAATATATTTTAGCCAAAAGTTTTCGCGTAGACGTAGCTGAGGTAAGGAGGTACCTACTACCTCACTTTGAGGACATAAAAATCAACTTTACAAACCGGAAAAACTGTCGGGCTTTCACGCAACTTGAAGAAAAAAGAAACGACGAGAATAAACTCTTCGAGTCATTTGCAAATTTTTTGTTTCACCAGAATGGTGGTTCGTACAACTCTGTATATCTTCCGAACGGTGGATTGAACGGGAAAATTTGTAATAACCTTTTTTGTGGGAAATTTGGAGGGCTACAAAATTGATTTCAATATTTTTTTCTGTAGGAGTCACCGGAAGCGAGATATCAGTGAAAATACGAGAACGTGATCATTGGTACTGGGTCATTTTCATCTGAGAATGTTGGGTATCTTGACGAGGTCCTTATATCGAGAGTCGATTCATACCGTAAGCGGTTTTAAAATAATTGGCTAATCCTGTCGACCTGCCACATGACGACTGCACAACTGTTATAGAATAAATAATTGCCTATTGCACACAGTGCGGAGACGTGGGTTATAAACATATCAGTGAACGTTTCGCACAAAACTAACTCCAAGTATAATCCTAATCGTAAATATACTTTACCTGCATAAACATGGTTTAATGCGATGTTTATGCAATGATTTTTTTCTTCCTCTTTCATCTCGCCACAGTGCAACTAGGAGAAAGTTGGAATCTTGTTGATGGGAAGCCTTATCTCAAATTCTCTTAAGGGCAATTGTTTTTTTCCCCCTCAGTTCTGATCATTCCTTTTCTGATAGAATTTCAAACTTCCTGTTTCCCTGTTTCCAGAGAGAAGAGAAAGCTGGTGTACTAGGCTAATTACAACCTAATCACGATAATGAATAGTTCAATTTTTGCCAACGATTTCGAGAGAACGATTACCTAACCTAATCTAATTGGGTTCACATCATTTTCTCAAAAGCTTTTTCCAAATTTAGAACTGATTGGATTTTTCTTCGAACTACCGGAAATTGGGATAGAATGATAATATTTTTTTACCAAGAAGAAAGGGGAGTTCAGAGGTTGGCATATTGGTAGCCGAAATCAGCTTGTTTTTTACTTAGTTTTTCTCTCTTCCTCTGTCTCTTCAATTCTCTCATGAATTATTTAACGCCTTTTGTATTATTCTAGTCGTGACTGACTTCTGTGTCACCTGGGTGCTATACGTTCTCTGTCCATTTCTGGTATCGCGTATTACCTCTCGACACACAGAGAGATATAATCCCATTTTAGGATTCACTTAATTACTCCGATTACTATATACCGTGAGAACGAACAGGGATAACGAGGTCAGGATTTCATAATTGACACAAGATAGCTGTAACGAAAGCTTTTTTTCCCGCACTCGCCACACGATCTGAATTCTTCGAGCTTGCGTCTCGTGAAAATAGCGAAAGCACGGAAGATGCTCGAAGAGCTCGAGGCCGGGGTTCGTTCGTCACCAGGAAGATATACCGAACACTCTTTCATGCTTAAATCATCCAGTCGAATGCCCGTTACATTATTCAACCACTACCAGCCACCGCGATACAATCTTGGAGCTTTTTTGCATCAGCCAAAGTGTGTGACGCCATCCTGCATGAGGTGACAGAATATCCCGAGTCTGAGATCAGAAATCAAAGTCGATTGAGACATTTCAGGATGCAGGATGTGAGCAACGAGCTTTTTTGTAATTGGTCCTGCGGCTGGTTATTTCCGCAGCGGAGGTCACTTAATTTTTGCGAATATCTATTCAGCCAGGAGGTAAACGAGTCGGTGGAATATCCGCACGGGGAAATATGCTCGTTTCACCGTTAGATAGCGAGAGCGGTTAAATAGAAGGAAGTTGGAAGAAAACGGTTCGCGTGTAGGTACCCGTCTCGTGGAGGAGAATGTAGGTTAACTTGTATACGTGTATAAGGCGAACCACCCATATTTCACCAGTCTTAAAAATAGCGGAGTTATTAACTGCAAGCCAGCGAACCCCAGGATCCGTGAAAAAAATAAATAAATAAACGAGGGTGAACACGGATCAAGAAACTCTGACTAATTTCATTCGGAATTGATTAATCGAATTCCATATACAGAACTATCCATCTACACAATCGTCTAAACTCGTCATCGAGACGTTAATCACTCAAGTTCGGTGTACGATAGTCTTTGAAGTCATCTTCAACTTCATGGAATACCATGAAGTCAAATTATAGTCAAGTTCTGCGAGGTTTATTGAAGTCTCATTAAGTTGAATGAAGTCTTATGAAGTGTCACGAAGACCGATGAAGCTTTATGAAGTCAACAGAATCCAATACTCCATCAAGTTCCATGAAGTTTCGTGAAGTTTTGGTAAAGTTTTAGTGAAGTGTCAAAAACTGTCGTCAAGACCCGCGAACTTGAACAAAGTCTGTATTACAATTGATACTCTGGAAGTTCGGTGTACGATAGTCTGTGAAGTCATTTGTCATCTTTGAAGTCATCGTCAAGTTCATGGAATATCATGAAGTCAAATTATAGTCAAGTTCTGCGAGGTTTATTGAAGTCTCGTGAAGTTAAATGGAGTTCTAGGTTGAATAAAGTCTTATGAAGTGTCACGAAGCCCGATGAAGCTTTATGAAGTCAACAGAATCCAATACTCCATCAAGTTCCATGAAGTTTCGTGAAGTTTTAGTGAAGTGTCGAAAACCGTCGTCAAGACCCGCGAACTTGAACAAAGTCTGTATTACAATTGATACTCTGGAAGTTCGGTGTACGATAGTCTGTGAAGTCATTTGTCATCTTTGAAGTCATCGTCAAGTTCATGGAATATCATGAAGTCAAATTATAGTCAAGTTCTGCGAGGTTTATTGAAGTCTCGTGAAGTTAAATGGAGTTCTAGGTTGAATAAAGTCTTATGAAGTGTCACGAAGCCCGATGAAGCTTTATGAAGTCAAAGACTTCAATGCAGCGAAGTTTCGTGAAATCAGATCCGATGAAGGCCCACAAGATTTGATGATTTCTCACAAACCTCTTCGAAATTTTATGAAGTCAGCAGTCACGCGAACTTTAACCAAGTTCCATCAAGTTTCGTGAAGTTTTAGTGAAGTGTCGAAAACCGTCGTCAAGACCCGCGAACTTGAACAAAGTCTGTATTACAATTGATACTCTGGAAGTTCGGTGTACGATAGTCTGTGAAGTCATTTGTCATCTTTGAAGTCATCGTCAAGTTCATGGAATATCATGAAGTCAAATTATATATAGTCAAGTTCTGCGAGGTTTATTGAAGTCTCATTAAGTTAAATGAAGTCCTAGGTTTAATGGAGTCTTATGAAGTCTCACGAAGCCCGATGAAGCTTTATGAGGTCAACAGACTTCAATACAGCGAAGTTTCGTGAAATCAGTTCCGATGAAGGCCCACAAGATTTGATGATTTCTCACAAACCTCTTCGAAATTTTATGAAGTCACCAGTCACGCGAACTTTAACCAAGTTCCATGAAGTTTTGAAAACTGTCGTCAAGACCCGCGAACTTGAACAAAGTCTGTATCACAATTCAATCTTATGAAGTTTGATGAAGTCTCATGAAGCCACGCGATGTTTCATGAAGTCTTATCACATTTCCACCAAATTGAGCGAAGTTTTTTTTTAATTCTGTGAACTTTTTTCCAGTCTCATTGAATCCCTTGAAATATCAAGAGATCAAAGACTTTCTATCAGTACAGAATTCAAGTTTCTCTATCACAATTCAATCTTGTGAAGTTTGATGAAGTCTCATTTCAATTTCACCAAATGAAGTGAAGTTTTTTCAACTTCTGTAAATTTCTCCGAAGTCTGGGTGATCCAATAACTTTCTATCAACACAGAATTTAAGTTTCTCTTGATATCTTCTATATGTACGTATGTAAAATTTTTTCTCGAAGTGATCGACCCCCTTTTATCACCGGCTTCTATGAAGTCAAGGTTTCCCACCGTTCTCCTAGAAGTAGGTAGGTACCCGATGTGCAAGATCGTCTGACCACCACGTGCAGCTGAATAAGATCGCGAAGGTTATCGCTTCTCGATCGCTAATTACCGCAATAACACATTACTCAATGAGAAAACTCTGCGCAGTGCTAAATTCCTTGGCTATTTTTCAGTCTGGCTCTCAGCTGCGCGCGTCCAGAAGTCAGATTAAGCGAATGAAGGTGGTTGTGGTTGTAGGGTGGCAGAGGGTCGTAACAAATACGCGGTGTCAGCGGTGGGATATTTCTTTCTTTTATACCGTAACGAAAATGTCGGCTCTGGGTGTTTTGTGTTATCTGACACATTTCTCGTTAAGATTATGTTCCAGTGCGTGCATCGGGCCTATCGAGAATCCCGAAGGTTAGCAAACTCCTAACGAATTTCCTGTCCATGCTAAAGGCGTCCTCGTAAATTCTCAACTTCCACTATTCTTCCACCACGGCTATAAGGGGTAAGCTCCGGCTTCCATACAGCTGACCCTAACTCTTGTTTGCCGAAGCACGCCGCTCGCAGTTACTTCGCCCTTCCTCTTAACAACTTACCACAACCACTTACAACTTCCTGGCCATGTCTAACCGACAAACGAGTCAGTCAATGCGGATCGATAGAATTTCTTTTTTCCCGTTCTTGTTTGTTTTGTTTTGTTTTTTCAAACTTGGTATAAGCAATTGATGTATCGGTATTGAACTTTTTATACGTTCCCGTTATTACTCGGGCATTAATTATACTTTGTAAAAATGATTTATCACTCGGCCCCCATCCCCGGGGCTTTTCACAGATTTTAATCACCAACCCGTTCGTCCGGATAACCCGGAACGAAACAAAAACAAGAGAGAGAAAGAAAAAAAGCGTTAAGTACAGTACAGCAAACACCTTGTTCCAACAGCCTCGGCTTCTTGGGAAGGTAATTATTAGCGAAAAAGCTGTTTCTCTTTTCCATTCGAGTTTTACAGACAAAGTTTTGTCCTTGAGAAACGAAAAGAGTGGAGAACCGGTAGATTCTATGCCTGAGCTTTTTCTCGGCATACTAAGATAAGGAAACGTTGTGTCCGGAAAGTAAAAAAAGAATCCTATAATTTTCAGCAAATGACTACATCGAAAGAAGCTCCAAGTTCACTCGATAGTCACGTTCTCCAAACTCTGCATACATTTGAAGAGCTTTTCTAAAGTGTATCAATTACGAATAAGGTTCGGTAAGAGAGTAATTTGCGAACGTCCTCGAGGGTCGTGCTTTTTCTTCCTCTCTCCCAACGTTTCAACGATGAGAGCGAAAAGCTCTTATTTTTTTTAATCATCTGATAAGGAGAAATCAATTCCTGAAGCTTCCATTTTCGTCAAGTGGATCATCCCGTGTCAAATTAACGCCGTGTGTACCAGGAGTCTGAGACAGAGTGAAGGGTGAAATCCACATGACGTGGTAACTCGTAACCAGGGATGATAGCCGCAGAGTGATGGGGCGAGCGAATGTTGATCCATTGTCTCTTCCCGACGTTTGTTCATTTGTTCATTTGTTTCGTAGAGCGTTGGTCCGAGGTTACCACAAAAGGGTCATCGGGGTATATGATGATCCACAGGGAACAATTTTTTATCCTTTTTCACTTCCTTTCTTTTTTCATGCTAGAAGTACCGCGAGGGGGGCACCAGAAAAGAAACGAAGACAATAGAGATACATAAAGAGCGAGTGTACTCGCTGGCTACAAGTTCAATGACAAAAGCCTTCCAGTCTTTTTTTTTTACTCTTGCCACTCGTAAGATATTTCTAAATGAAGACGACGGCTTTTCAATATTTCAGAACAACGCTTTTTGGTGGCTGCTATTAGATGTTGGGAAATTTGGTAGATTTATTCAAAGAATTAACGCTATCGAAATCCGGGATACATGAGGGTACGGAGTCACATGAAGTTCAGCAAAAAATGATGAAGTTGAATCGTTTTCTAAGAAGTTCAATTACAATTGATGCAATTTGAAAAAGTAAAATGAAGTTTGGTGAAGTTGAAAGAAGTTTAGTCAAGTTTAATGAAGGTCTACGAAGTTGAATAAAGTCAATTTAAGTCATGTGACGTCCAATGAAGTTCGTTCAGGTTAAAAAAAAGTTTGATGAATTTCAATTGGATTGGAAGAAGTTCAATGAAGTTATGTAAAGTTCAATGAATTTAAGTGAGATTCGATGGATTAGGGGGTGAAGTTCAATGAAGGAAGTTGACCAACGTTAAATGAAGTTAAATGAAATTCAATGAAGTTAGGTGAATTTCAACGAAGTTAAGTAAAGTTCAATGAATTTAAGTCAGGTTCGATGAATTAGGGTGAAGTTCAATGAAGCAAGTTGACCAACGTTAAATGAAGTTCAATGAAGTTGAGTGAATTTCAACGGAGAGACTGAGTAAAGTTCAATGAATTTAAATGAAGTTCAATGAATCAGGGGGTGAAGTTCAATGAAGGAAGTTGACCAACGTTCAATGAAGTTGATTGAAGTTAAATGAAGAAAGCTGACCAACGTTGAATGAAGTTCAATGAAGTTCAATCATTTGAATGAAGTTCAATCATTTGAATGAAGTTCAATGAAGTTCAATCAATTTGAATGAAGTTCAATGAAGGAAGTTGACTAACGTTAAATGAAGTTCAATGAAGTTGAGTGAATTTCAACGGAGTGACTAAGTAAAGTTCAATGAATTTAAATCAAGTTCAATGAATCAGGGGGTGAAGTTCAATGAAGGAAGTTGACCAACGTTAAATGAAGTTAAATGAAGTTAAATGAAGGAAGCTGACCAACGTTAAATGAAGTTAAATGAAGTTAAATGAAGTTCAATGAATTTAGGTGAATTTAAAAAAAGTTCAGTAAAGTTCAATGAAGTTAAGTGAATTTCAACGAAGTTGAGTGACGTTAAATGAAGTTCAATGAATTTGAATGACGTTCAATGAATTTGAACGAAGTTCAATGAATTTGAATGAAGTTCAATAAATTTGAATGAAGTTCAATGCAGGAAGTTGACTAACGTTAAATGAAGTTCAATGAAGTTAAGTGAAGTTAGGCGCAGTCTAGTCAATTCCTGTGGCGTTTAACCGATTCTAGTCATGTCTATTGAAGTTTAACGAAGTATAATGAAGTCCTGCGATGCCTTTTGAATTTCTATGAAATATCATAAAATCCGGTGAAGTCTTCGAAGGATTGAAATTTGGTTCCCGAAACTGGCTTTTTTAGGCTTCCATAACCTCTCGAAATAGGTATATCAAAATTTGTGGGTCTTCGTGTGATTCAGGAGTTTAATTCCGTCCACCATTTCGAACTCGATATCTAAAAATCAGCTTTTCGCTTTGAAGTTATCCTCGCGCAAAAGAGCAGCAAAAATTCCGTGCTGGTCGTCGGTTGGGTACCTCGCGGTGATACATCCGAAAGAAATTGATCCGGTAACCGTGGCTAATTCTTAGGTCAACGTGCCAGCGGTAAAAAGAAGTTGCCACCTAGTTAACCGAAGAGGAGGGGGGAAGAAAAAAACGGAGCTAATGAAGGAAATAAGAAGAACAAGAAGAAAAAGGAGAAGTTAGGATCGGAAAAAAGTCCGATGTTCGAGTAAGAATGACGTGTCGAATTGGATCTGGTCTATATATTTATATCGATCAAGGGGACTTCGTGAGGGGAGATAAGATAGATACACTGCAATATTTATATGCTCAGGTATAACAGAATTTGGTCAACATCCACGCACCGTGTGACATTATCGTAAGTGAGGAGGTAAGAAAAAAAGAACTCTTGTCACACTCTTTATTCTATCGTCGTCACGGTCGGTGGATAAAAGTTGGATAGAAAAAAAAAATAAGAAGAAGAAGTAGAGAAAAAACTTCACCCACTTCTTCTCTCACCTTCCATCTCTTACATCGAGAAAAAGAATTGAGAAGTTAGCCAACGTCTGTCTAACTGTCGATAAGAAATGCTTTATTTACTCAGGTATATTCGCAGAACCCCTGTCTCTCATTCTGTCAACAGTAACGGGAGGAAAAACGGTAACAGAATTATGGCAATAAGAAAAATACAGAACATTTCTGCCATCTTTGGATAAAATTGGGTTCCACTTCGATTCAACTTGTTCATATTCATTCGGAACAAGTTTTTCTCTTCCCTGAGTGTGAAAAGCTTCGTAATTGGAATCAATTTCAACTTGTAGCGTAGCCTTGCGTCGCCTACGGTTTAATGGCCGAAGATTAGAACCTCGGGGCCACAAATCTCGCAAATCTCAATAATCTTTGCTACACGATATCGTGTTTCATGCCGATATATAACAGGCGAAAGACCGAAAGTTCTGGCTGCCAGGATTCTATCTTCAACCTATAGTCATAGAAGCACAAAGCACAGAAGGAAGAAATTGATCGGAAAAACCGACAAAAAGTGCCTTTTTGGGGGAAATGATCGTTTCAAACTTGATTTTCGAGAACTTCTCCAACCGTACAACAAATTCCACCCTTATTCCTATTCTGAAATCCACCCTTGAATACTAAAATTGGCTTCAAGAGGGCCGGAAGCACCTGCGTATGACCGTGACACGTGCAGAGAGAGGGAGACGGGATCCAGATTGGAAAACAAGAGTAGCTACGAGGAGGTGATTTCCTTTTGTAACTATCAGCCCAAGATCAAAGGGGGTTTATACAGACTGTGGGGATCCGTGTGGCTGTACATTCCTGCGTCAATGCCTGCCAAGGACCATCGAGGACCATATTTCGAATCTGCACGTGACAAGTTTCGTCCGGGACTCTACCCCAAACCCTCGACATCGAAGTACTAGACTGGAGTCTGTCCCGTGATCAAGGGCCCCCGTTTATAGCCACTCTAATTCCTGCCCAGTTATATTTTCTTTGGGGTTTTTTGATTTTTCCATTCCATTTTCCGTCATGTTGATTTTTTTCTGAAACTGTTTTTTCACGATCAGGATAGAAACCAAATTTCATTGACAAATATCAAAGATTGTAGGAGTAATTGATTCTCATACCTCCAGCCGTGAAGTGGAATAACTCTCTCAATTTTGAATGATTTTTCCTCAAATTTTGGGGTCGAACTCGGTTCACCATCCAGAACAATCAGTCGTGTCAGATTTTTTATGTCCCACTTTGGGCCACGTGACGAAATTCTTTGAGGTTCGAATCTAGTTTTCCCGCCTTGTGATGTACGAATGAGTTTAAAAAAAATTCATTATGCATAATTCAGTTGTCAGAAACCGGAAATCAAACGTCCTCTGGAATCATTTGTTACATCCAAGGGGTGTCACGCTCTCGAGAGAGACAGACTGGGAAATTAGATCTTCTGTCTAGGAATTAGCGAATACGTTTCTTGGGGGGCAGACTATCGCTTACGGAGCCAAAACTTTCCGAAGGGTCACAAAATTGACGATTAATCACTCGATTTTAGAGGAAAAATCATTGAATTTGAAAAAAGAAATCTGACCTCCGTAACGAAATAAAATGGGCTAAGATCGCTGTAAAGAATCTTGAAGGCAAATTGAGATCTACGAAGGACTAGAATTTTGTCAGAGGTTGGCGAAAGTCCATCCGAAAAGAGCAAAACTACTTAAAAAAGATTCCGAAAATCGTCTGAGCGGACTCAGATCCTCCTAAAAAATGTTGAAAAAAACTTATTGAAATGGATAAGAAGAAAAATCAAAATCCCAAATTGAATGAGATTCTACGAAATATGATTTATTGCTTCTTTGATCTTGAGGTGTTTCTGTTTTCCTTTTCTCTCTCTCATCTAGAGGACGAAGAGCAAAAAAGCGGGCTTAGTCGAGTAATTAGGTGAGTGGAAACGCGTGTACGTCTCTAGAATCGGGGAAAGTTTGAAAGTTGACAAAAACTGGGCTAGCCGTGAGTCTAAGGCCAGACAAAATCGAGCCGTTGTTGTGCTTCTCTCTACCCTATAAAAAAGTGTTAAAGTTTGACAGAAAGCCTATTAGTAAACGGTACAGCGATGTACCGGGGCTGTGAGCGCGTTCCCAAGGGACAACATTCTTCAATTTCATTGTCTCTCGTTTTTATCAATTTTTCTTTTGCTTTCCACTCTCCTCCACCTCGATTTTCCTTCCTTTCATCGTTCATTTCTTATGAAGCTTGACGCTAAAAGAACTTTTTCGAACTTCTCGTCATTCGTTTTGTTTCCAGCAAATCTTACCTCAGATTCTTGATCAGAGGTTCGAAAAACCTTTGAGTAACAATTCGAATGTTTCTAGTGTATTGTCAAGCAAATTGGATTCGGAACCATGAATTGGTCCAGAGTCATGTGACCTTGGGACGAGGCAGGGTGATCGCGTTATAATCGAAAATAGAAGATATGTATGTATGTACAGTTTAATTGATAGGCACAGTAGGGTAGGCCGGTTCTAATGCCTTTGGCAAGCCACGATATAATTAATAAGTGATTAGCCTGACCCTCTGCCCGTGAAATGGATCCCAGAGGAGATACCCGAGGCGTAGGTAGAGGCCCTAAAGGTGTCTTCGCGTGTCTAGGCCCCTTGCGGTGCAAAATTTTACGCAACACCCAAAATCGCAATATCATTATTATCGCTGTTTCAGCGCTGGAATAGATGTGACTAACGTTCAGGCTCCCGAAACCCAGGTCCCAGTCCTAAATTCATTACTGTCTAATTAGCAAAGGATGCTGCGTCCTCGCGACCCTCCCGCGTGTTTCACTACCCGGATTTCATCCATTTTATTCATTAAAGAAATATTTTGGGCCTTCTATCTCATAGAATTCCTAGATTTGAGATTGAAATGATTGCCATGAAAACCAGTCGGATCGAGTAGTCGCGAAATTTCGCGTTTGGCGTCCAACGTGGGACCCGGAATAAACGGAGGCGCGGATCAATCGAAGCTCGGGGGGTTTCCGTCTCACAATGGTTATCTAACGTGTAAGAATTCCGCACGCGACTTGGAGACGGGAATGTGGGTCCAAATGGGAATACAAATTGGCCGAAGGATGAGAGCCCCGCGGGCATCGGTCGCGCGAGGAGCAGATCAAACGTCGTCCTTGCGCCGGACGTCCGAGCCAAGAAATTCCCCCGAGATTTTATCCGAAAAATTCATATTTCCGGGTCTCCTTGCGACTGCTTCTTCTCCTACGGTCCTCTTCGTTCTTTTCGCAAATTTGAAATTCGCGAACACCCGGTTAAAATCTTCTAACCCAACTGCACACGGCTGTCCTTCCGCCTTCCTCGAACCCCCGAGGTATTCTAGACACGTAACTACAAAGCCATCAGGTTCTCACACTGGTATTCCAACGCCTCTATGTACTTTGGGCAAATATATACACGCGCGGTGAGATATACGCTTAACGGAGTCAGATGGAGCAGAGCTGCGACGTTCAAGTTCACACGAGGATTCTGATTCGCGAGAAGCACCATTGATTCGATAACTCGATCTGATGCGATTCCGAGACTGGAGCTTGCTTCGAAGATTGTTTGGTTTTCTTCAACTTCCTGTTTCCCTGTTTTTAGGGAGAAAACGAGGGGTTAACCACTCTTGAAGTCAGGTGTACACCTTGCCGAAAAGTCAGTTGAAGTCAGTTGAAGTCAGTTGAAGTCAGCTGAAGTCAGCTGAAGTCAGCTGAAGTCATTTGAAGTCAGTGAGTCAGTTGAAGTTGAAGTCAGCTGAAGTCACTTGAAGTCACTTGAAGTCACTTGAAGTCAGTTGAAGTCATTGGAAGTCAGTTGAAGTCAGCTGAAGTCAGTTGAAGTCAGCTGAAGTCAGCTAAAGTCAGCTGAAGTCAGCTGAAGTCAGTTGAAGTCAGTGAGTCAGTTGAAGTCAGCTGAAGTCAGTTGAAGTCAGCTGAAGTCAGCTGAAGTCAGTTGAAGTCAGCTGAAGTCAGTTGAGTTTGAAGTCAGAAGTCAGCTGAAGTCAGTTGAAGTCAGCTGAAGTCAGCTGAAGTCAGTTGAAGTCAGTGAGTCAGTTGAAGTCAGCTGAAGTCACTTGAAGTCACTTGAAGTCAGCTGAAGTCAGTTGAAGTCAGCTGAAGTCAGCTGAAAGTCACTTGAAGTCACTTGAAGTCACTTGAAGTCACTTGAAGTCAGCTGAAGTCAGTTGAAGTCAGCTGAAGGCAGCTGAAGTCAGTTGAAGTCAGTTGAAGTCAGTGAGTCAGTTGAAGTCAGCTGAAGTCACTTGAAGTCACTTGAAGTCAGCTGAAGTCAGTTGAAGTCAGCTGAAGTCAGCTGAAAGTCAGTTGAAGTCACTTGAAGTCACTTGAAGTCACTTGAAGTCACTTGAAGTCAGCTGAAGTCAGTTGAAGTCAGCTGAAGTCAGCTGAAAGTCACTTGAAGTCACTTGAAGTCACTTGAAGTCACTTGAAGTCAGCTGAAGTCAGTTGAAGTCAGCTGAAGTCAGCTGAAAGTCACTTGAAGTCACTTGAAGTCACTTGAAGTCACTTGAAGTCAGCTGAAGTCAGTTGAAGTCAGCTGAAGTCATCTGAAAGTCAGTTGAAGTCACTTGAAGTCACTTGAAGTCACTTGAAGTCAGTTGAAGTCAGCTGAAGTCAGCTGAAGTCAGCTGAAGTCAGTGAGTCAGTTGAAGTCAGCTGAAGTCACTTGAAGTCACTTGAAGTCAGCTGAAGTCAGTTGAAGTCAGCTGAAGTCAGCTGAAAGTCAGTTGAAGTCACTTGAAGTCACTTGAAGTCACTTGAAGTCACTTGAAGTCAGCTGAAGTCAGTTGAAGTCAGCTGAAGTCAGCTGAAGTCAGTTGAAGTCAGTGAGTCAGTTGAAGTCAGCTGAAGTCACTTAAAGTCACTTGAAGTCACTTGAAGTCAGCTGAAGTCAGTTGAAGTCAGCTGAAGTCAGCTGAAAGTCATTTGAAGTCACTTCGAGTCACTTGAAGTCACTTGAAGTCAGCTGAAGTCAGTTGAAGTCAGCTGACTTCATGAAGTCTTGAAGTCATGAAGTCAGGTGTACGGTCGACGGACGAGTGGTTGACCCCTCGGGAGAAAAGGAAGTTATCGTGACCAACCCGAAAGTGAAAAGTTGAGTTTTCACCAGATAATCACGTTTTGAGGTCATATGTTAAGGGGGAAGATACACCTTAAAATGTAAAAAATGTCAAAACTGTTCGGTAAAGAGGCCTTTTCAATATGAGCAGAGAACTTTTTCATAACTTTAGGTTTACTCGAGTTATCATGAAAAGTAACGCATTAAGACAGAAAAACGCTATTTTATTATAAAAAATGATGAATATCTGGTACAATTTTGATCGGATCAAGAAGTTCTCTGTTCATTTTGAGAAGGCCTCTTTACTGGACGGTTTGAGACCCGAAAAACTTGAATCGATTCACCGATAGATTTTATTTCGTGGATCGTAGACAAAAAAAATGTGTTCCCAAAATCGTGTGAAAAACAATCTAAAATATGAAAAATGACTTTTGGCAGTTTTGACTTCTTTGACATTCAACGAATCTGAATGAAATTTGGCACCACGTGGTTTTTTGGCTCGCTGATCACGAATCTGAAGTCAGTTTTGCAAAAATCAAAACAGCTGGATACAAAGTAAGTTGTTTAATGAATACATTCAATGAGTGAGGATGTTGTAGCTTCTTGTTAATCTTCTGGGAGCGTTGCGCTCGCGGAATGATCGTCGGTCGTAGTCCTCCAGGGTTTTGTCGGAAAACGCGTTAAACCAGGTAGTAAGAAATATGTCCCTCAACAACCGTAAAGGGACACGAAGTACAGAGAATTGTGCTTTAGTAAATTTATAAGTGTTGCTCCAGTCGGAGCGATTAGTCTTGAAAAACGTGCTCAGCTACCCTACGACCCTCCGAAGAAAACTTGAGCATCAATCTTTAACCGTTTCGTCCTCTCCTCGACTTCGCGTTCCTCCCTTTCTCAAAATCACGGAGGAATAGTGCTCTGCTTATTACTTAATGTGATCGTGGACACGGTGATGCTTGATTCATGTCATCTAAGATTCATTCGTGATCTTCAATGTCAGAACCTTTTGCGGGAAGGATGGAGATCCACCTCTCGTATTTCACAAGCCACGAGGCAGGAGCCAATACAATACCGAAATCCAATATGGGACCGCAGCCATTTCCGTTATTCGACTCTCAAAACAAGACTCGCAATCTTTCGCTTCGGCCATTAGGCAACGATCCCAGGGAAAGGAAAGAAAGAATCAAATAAAGACGACGGAGGACCAGAGACTGCGGTTCGAATCATTCGATTACAGAGAAGAAAAGAAGTCATCGCAATCGTCAGATATTCGTGTTTGACATTCAATTCTTTCAATTTGTCCCTAGCATTTTTTAAGGCTAAAAATTCTGAACCTCTGAAGATCTAAAATCTTCCGCTCCCCGGGAATAAGATTCTAGGGGGTAAAAGAAGGGAAGAGGCAGTATAAACTGCGGTCCAATTCATTCGATTATAAAGTTCGAACCTAATTCTGAAAGCGTATACAGTGCTGCAGCCTAGGAGCGAGAGCGTAGAACGACAAATTAGATTACCAGATTGTATATTGGAAGCCTGCAGTAGCTACCCACGCTTTGCCGGCTAGTCTAGTCAATTTTGCATCATAAATTGCATGAACCGTGATTCCGCATCTACGCGGTGTCGCATATTAGATTCAGCTACAACCAAAGAAAAAGGAGGACACCCGCAGTCTGCACAGTCGTATCGATCTTATTGCCTAAATACGTAATTTGGCAACGGTGACACGAACTGCGAATCAATTTCCGGTTGCGAGGGGGGGACCGGGGGGGTTCGCCAATTTCCGAAAGACCTTCGAACATCATCGATATACTCATCTTCGAAGAGCACTTGACCTTTACAATCAGATTGACGAACTATACCCTTAATTCTTCGTGGACGTTGATCAACCCCTTTGGACTTTCGCCAGAATAATTGATACGACTTTCTTTCTCATCCCTGATTGAAGAGGCGATCTTTGAAGAAAAAGCCAGCTCTCTGTGACCGATACTTCAAGAGCTTTTTTCTGCTGTAGAGATGTCGATCTTTTTAACTTGCCGTTTCTCTGTTTTCAGAGGAAAGAGAAAGTTATTGTGATCAACCCGAAAATGAAAAGTTGAGTTTTCACTAAATCTTCACGTTTCGAGGTCCAAAGAATCACCTCCGACTATGTGTGTGTGTGTGTGTATGTGCGTGACCACATTTTTGTCCGCGCGATATCTCGAGAACGCGTGGTCGGATTTCGATCAACTTGGGCTCAATCGACGGGGCTTTTCTTAACTTAGAACTGATCAGATTTTGGCTTCGATCGGATCAGTACTTTTTGAACTATTCAAATAACAAAATTCTAAAAAACACAACAAAAATGACGATATCTTGAGAACGAATCAACGGATTTCAATGAAATTTGGTATCATATGGTTTTTTTGATCGCTGATCACGAATCTGAAGTCAGTTTTGCAAAATTTTCATTTGGCGTATTCGATATGCTGCAAAAAAACTAAAAACATTTGGATTTGGATGAAACTCGGTACTCGTAGGTTTTTTGGGTCACTGATCACGAATCTGAAGTCAGATTAGCGAAATTCAAAATGGCGAGTCCGATTTGCTGGGAAAAATACTAAAAACATTCGAAATCTTACGGAAATTTGTACTCGAAGGTTTTTTGAACCGCTGATCAAGAATCTGAGGTCAGATTTACAAATTTCAAAATAGCTGAGAACCAAATAAATAACGGGAAGTTCGAAGGCTGGCTCATAGTCAGCCCAAACCCGCCTGTTATGCAATGTGTGGAGATGATGTAATGGTATAAAACAGGACATTGGACACAGACTCCTCTGATCCTCGTTTACGGGAGTGAAAATGAGTGATAATCTTGTTCGAATGTGACAGAAGGCGGTACGAGCCACATGGCCATGGTTCTGGGTCCGGAGAACTTTCCTAATTTGCGATAATGCATGGCTGGCCATTAAGGGATCCATGGTTCTGGACGGTTACCAGGTACCAGGATTGGTTACCGGGAGCCCGACCGACCACACAAGGTGTCTAAGAAATTAAACCCTCCCTCCAGAACCGCGGTCCGGAGAGAACGGAAGGGTCGACTAGCTGCCCAGTGGCTGGGTGTACGCGGTGGCCGCAAACGATCTATCCGGACCCCCCGCGGCGCGGCACCAGGGAACGAGAACTTTGGCCCACCGAATAATACCCGTCTCTGGAGGAATGGAATTTTCGGTCCAATTATTTGAATCGTTAAGAAACGACGAACGTAGAGCAGCTACTGAGAAATCCTTTTAGCAAAAATCGATATATCGTTTGGAATTTCGCTAGAGTTACCAGAAATCGCACTTAAAACTAGAAACTGTCCTTTCATAGCTTTCCCGTTAACGGTTTAAGCCACGTTGTAAGTATTTGATTCGCCAATTTCGGTAACCCAATTTCGGTCTCTTAACCCAATTTTCTGCGAGGTGCAGAGGATCCTGCAAAATTACCAAATTCCTCGGCACAGTTAAGGCGCCCGGTTACCAACCCGAATCTCTACTAGGACCGGGAAACTCATCTAATTCCATGGAAGAAATGGCGCTAATTACTCCGGCACCGGGTTACTTAACCGGACGCCTAATTCATAGACTAAAAAGCCAATTGTCGCCACCTAGTTCCTCACTCGAGAGCTTCAGGTGAGACGAGAGCAAGTCACTGGACTGGCTTCACTGGCGCCCAACGTGAGAGCTTGATTCGGTCGCAAGCTCTGGCCGCTTAAAAGATTGGCGCCCAACGTGGGGGCCGGTGGTTCCCGGCGTGTGTTTTATGACGCTGGAGTTTCTGTGACGCGAGTGTGGAGCACGGGGCAATCAATTTGAGTGATTTTAGAGGAAAACTGGCGCAGTACCTACCAGCGATGGCACAGCACCATCGGCATTGTGAGGGCGGAGAGTTTGAGGTCTGTTAATAGGTCGCAGGCGCGGATTGACCGTCAACAGCCATAAACGGTTCAATTAGCGGCCGGAGCCGTGTCAGGGCGTCTCGACGTCCGGCGTCGCCTGCAACGTACATTCTACGCGTCTGACGTCAAACCGCACCGCTAGAACCGCGGCAATCAAGTCTCACGTCACCGGCCCGAAGCCCCGTTCAATTTCAATCCACCCGAATCTGATGGAATCGACAAATTTCACAGACGTGAGCCTCCGGCGTTCGACGCTCATCCAAAACGCATCCGTACCTCCGAATTTCATCCCTCAGTTGTTTCCTCGATCAGACCTTGACTTTTCCTCAGGTAGGTTAAATGAGGTCAGAATCCATCATACAGCACAGAACTCAAAGTTGTCCAAAAGTCGTCGTGCTCTCTAAATTTGAATCAGTGAAAATTTCACTAATTGAATCAGTGACTTGGTATTTCACTGCAGAAACAGTGACTTGAACCCTTTCTCACTGGAGTATCAGTCAAGTCCATTTCAGCAGTGATTTTACCACTGCTAAACCAGTGCATAACTTCACTGTTTCGTCAGTGAATTTTGTGACGAATGCTAGGGGCGCCGCGTACGCCGAGTCTCTAACCGCCATGGAGCTGCCTACTAACCGCCAAATCGTTCGCGTTCGGTTCATATGTTGCGTGCTGATTTGGGCGTCGGTTCAACCATGTGAACTGTTCAGTAAAAATCACAACCCAAGTACAAATGCGGATTTATAAAATTCTTCGCAATTTGGCTTGTTAGTTGCAAAAAATCAATGAATTGTGCGAATATTGCTGTTCACTGTCTTACATCGAATTCCTTATACTTTCAGTAGGTTAGGTTTTCTCACTGCGTCCAGTCTTGGCTCGCTCCGACGAGATGGGAGACGGAGAAGTTTCATCCGCGTTAGGAGTCTGTTTTTTCTTTACTTGCAATAAAGACTCGCGAAACAAAAATGTGTCGAATATACCATAATTTCTTTCCGTTTCGAGAATATCTTCAACCGGATCAAATATATATAAGAACCAATAATTTTTGCTGATTCAATCAGTGAAAATTTCACTATTTGAATCAGTGATTCAAATTCACTGGATAAATTAGTGACTTTTCACTGATTTCCAGTGGTGTACTTATAACTGGAGGCATCAGTGACTATTCGCTGATGATCAGTGACTCTTCACTGATTCAAATTTAGAGAGTGATGTCTCACTTTTTGACGTTTAAATCTTTTCTGAACCCTCAAAGGCGTCTATGAGAGGCCAAAATACGTCTTCGAGAGTTACGTCAAGTGGGACATTTGACGTCCATACGACGACTTTTAGACTGTCTGCCGCTTGTACACTGTTGATCTGATCAGGATCAAATTTCAACAGGATCGTCTCCAACGTTTGAACGAGTCATCAACGAGCCGGTTTTCTGAATTTCTAATTTCCCTCCACGTTACGCTACCTGGAAGTTCAAGAAATGTACTTAAATTTCTTTTTTGTTGGCCCCAAATGTTGATAATTTCGTGAATTCCTTTTATTTATCCAAAAAACGGTTCGTCAAGGACTGGCTCAGACATTGAGGATGATTCGGTTGAAATTTCATCTTCATCAGACTAACAGTGTACACGTGATGGCAGTGTCCACAGACTTTAAGGTCAGTTTTTAATGATTCGACTAAACAATGGCAGAAACCATTTGTGATTAAAAAAAAAGTTCCGACTGGAGGGGCCGGACCATTAAATAAACGATTCAACATTTGAACGTATGAAGAAAGACAAAGCACGATGTTGATATGGGTAGTACGTTACGTATGTAGAGCGCGGTTAACTCTACCTCGGTTGATTTCTGCACGTTTTATTTGCGCAAGCCTCCGTTGGAAGGTTGTTAAAAAGGTCAGTTGGAATAACACGCGGACGGGATGAGGGCGAAATCTGTTTAACCCACCGTCGAAGTGATCCTGGAGCGCAACGGTTCAATTAACGTGGGCTGGGTAATTATCTGTTATTTAAATTAGCCTCCTGGAACCCCGGGAAAGAGAGTCTTCCCTTCCTCTTTCCACCCCCGCCGACCGGAATTGAGCCGACGACGTTTTGAGCCCCTCAGCACCACCCCTAGACTCGAGGAACGTGGCTGCAACCCCTACGATATCAAGATACTCTAGGATTCCGAAACCCTACGAGAAGGATGCACGCACCTTCGCGTAACCCTCTTCGAGGAGACGGCTCACCCTGACTCGAGTCTTAGGGCTTCTAATTATTATTTCGCCAATTAGGTATCGACAGGCCATTCCGTACTCCATTCGATCAGTCTCACTTCGTAACGGCCATTCCTCAACCACAAAAAGTAACAAGCGGGTTTGGGCTGACTATGAGCCAGCCTTCGAACTTCCCGTTATTTATTTTGTTCTCAGCTATTTTGAAGTTTGTAAATCTGACCTCAGATTCTTGATCAGCGGTTCAAAAAACCTTCGAGTACAAATTTCCGTAAGATTTCGAATGTTTTTAGTATTTTTCCCAGCAAATCAGACTCGGCATTTTGAATTTCGCTAATCTGACTTCAGATTCATGATCAGTGACCCAAAAAACCTACGAGTACCAAGTTTCATCCAAATCCAAATGTTTTTAGTTTTTTTTTTTGCAGCATATCGAATACGCCAAATGAAAATTTTGCAAAACTGACTTCAGATTCGTGATCAGCGATCAAAAAAACCATATGGTACCAAATTTCATTGAAATCCGTTGATTCGTTCTCAAGATATCGTCATTTTTGTTGTGTTTTTTAGAATTTTGTTATTTGAATAGTTCAAAAAGTACTAATCCGATCAAAGCCAAAATCTAATCAGTTCTAAGTTAAGAAAAGCCCCGTCGATTGAGCCCAAGTTGATCGAAATCCGACCACGCGTTCTCGAGATATCGCGCGGACAAAAATGTGGTCACGCACACACACACACACAGACGTCAAACTGAAAATAGTCGGAGGTGATTCTTTGGACCTCGAAACGTGAAGATTTAGTGAAAACTCAACTTTTCATTTTCGGGTTGATCACAATAACTTCCTTTTATCTCTGAAAACAGAGAAACGGGAAGTTAAAAAAAAATACCATATATCAGCTTTGTTTGATCATATGATGATGAACCGTCCATTAATCTGCTGATGTATGATGATCAATTTACTTCCTTGTCGAGGAGGAGGATGAATATCGAGGGTCAGACAGTTTCTCCAGGATATCGTCTCCTCTGATCCCAGGGTCTTTGGAGCTCAGTATCGAAATTGATACACGGACCAAAATTCCACTCGTCAGACGAATTTCGCCATCTGTTTCGTTACAGCAAATGTAGCAAAAGAAAGAAAGAGGACATAGAGCTAAAAAACCGTCGAGCGGTCGTCTAATAACTCAATCGACGATTAGAGTTTCACCTCCAGAGCTCTGTGAACTTGGGCGAGATAATTAGCCATTGAGAAAGGAGAACCAGTGGCGGAAAAAAGGTAGGATAAAAAAAAGCGAGCTTGTAACGTTGTGGGTGCCGGTATAAATGGTCTCTGAGAGTAAACTGCGAAAGGTACGATGAGCCAGTGAGGTGAGGGTATGAAAGAAAGCTGCGAAAACTTGTTCAATTAGAAGATCAACTCCGAAGAGAAAGAGAGAAAAATGTGACGAGAAGAGAGGAGAGCTTTGGCACAAAGAACTGACGACGTCGTGTATGAAGAAGAAATATATTTCACAAACAACTGGACGTTACTAAAAGCTCGTTTTTTCACTTCTTTTACTGAGTGCTGGCGACGGTATTACAGTTCTGACCGATGTCCCTTGTCCAAGACCATCAGTGAATTTCTCGATTTTTCTCTCGTCTCTTTCCTTTATTTTTCACTCTCAAGAGCAGGAGAAGCAACTGAACGAGTCAATTTTATCAAGCATGTTAGAGGCTAGATTTTCCGATACTTTCACGCGAAATTTAGTGGAGGTAGTAAGGAACATACACCTTCAAAGGTCAAAAATGTCAAAACCACCGAAAGTCGTTTTTGCGACTTTTGAAAGAATTTTTTTCTGTCTATGATGAACGAAATAAAATCTACAGGTGGACCGATCTTAGTTTTTCGGGTCTCAAACTGTTCAGTAAAGAGGCTTTTTCGATACGAGCAGAGAACTTTTTCATAATTTTAGGTTTACTCGAGTAATCACGAAAAGTAACGCATGATGACAGAAAAACGCTATTTTATTCTACAAAAGGATGAATATCTGGTACAATTTTTATCGGATCAGAAAGTTCTCTGTTCATTCTAAAATATGAAAAATGACTTTTGGCAGATTTGACCTTTTTTTTTTTCAAATTTCGAGATTCATGTACCATTCATTGATCTCTGTTTCTGTAGAATGTTTTTCTAAAAATCTTATTTTCCCAGAGAACAACAATCTCGAAAGTGTTTAAAGTAGAGTTTGAATTTCTTTCACAAACTTTTACGTCCTCGCGGTTTTTCGTTAAAAAGTGCCGATTCCGCGTCCTCCTTTCGTCTCTCAGACTTTCTGATACCATCTTCGAAGTTTTTAACCTTTTCCTCGCTTTTCACTAACGTCCTCCGATACTTTTCGTCTTCCTCCTCTGTCGTCGTCAGACCCGTAAAACGTCTCGTTACGTAACTTCCTGGGAATGAAAAGCTCCTTAAAAAAAAAAAAAAACAAGCGGGTTTGGGCTGACTATGAGCCAGCCTTCGAACTTCCCGTTTTTTATTTTGTTCTCAGCTATTTTGAAATTTGTAAATCTGACCTCAGATTCTTGATCAGCGGTTCAAAAAACCTTCGAGTACAAATTTCCGTAAGATTTCGAATGTTTTTAGTATTTTTCTCAGCAAATCGGACTCGCCATTTTGAATTTCGCTAACCTGACTTCAGATTCGTGATCAGTGACCCAAAAAACCTACGAGTACCAAGTTTCATCCAAATCCAAATGTTTTTAGTTTTTTTGCAGCATATCGAATACGCCAAATGAAAATTTTGCAAAACTGACTTCAGATTCGTGATCAGCGATCAAAAAAACTATATGGTACCAAATTTCATTGAAATCCGTTGATTCGTTCTCAAGATATCGTCATTTTTGTTGTGTTTTTTAGAATTTTGTTATTTGAATAGTTCAAAAAGTACTAATCCGATCGAAGCCAAAATCCAATCAGTTCTAAGTTACGAAAAGCCCCGTCGATTGAGCCCAAGTTGATCGAAATCCGACCACGCGTTCTCGAGATATCGCGCGGACAAAAATGTGGTCACGCACATACACACACACACACATATAGTCGGAGGTGATTCTTTGGACCTCGAAACGTGAAGATTTAGTGAAAACTCAACTTTTCATTTTCGGGGTGGTCACAATAACTTCCTTTTTACGGCACAGGCATTAAAAAGTCACTTTTTGACGCCTGTTTTCGTTCCGGCAAATGGCACTTCATACCGCTAAGTTCAAAGTTGCGGTATAAAGTCTTTATTCCGCCACTTTGATGCGCAGTTCGAAGTGCGCATGTCAAAGATGCGGAATAAAGTCTTTATACCGCAGGTTACCCCCTCTCTATACGCAGTTCGTGCGGAACTCAACTGGCGTCAAAGTGACTATTAATGCCTTTTCCGTAAAAAATATTGTATGGGGCGCGCGCAGAAAGTAACTGTTCAGCAAGGTTATGTTTTTAGTACTCGCCGTTGCTTTACAAGGCTCGCCTTCGGCTCGCCAGGTAAAACCAACGGCTCGTACGAAAAACATAACCTTGCCGAATAAACAGTTACTTTCGGCGCATGCCACATAAATATCTATTTTTCTCTGAAAACAGAGAAACAGGAAGTTAAAAAAAACATAAATCAATCAATCTCTGACTCAAATTTTTGTTCTAATCACATGGAACAAAATAATGTACAAGACGTAACAGAAACCCTGGCGTCGCGACGTCTCAAGCCTCCCTTCCCCGGACTCCGAGTCGTTTAGCCTTTGGGCTGTTTGGAGAATCTTATAGGAAACTAGAAACGACATCGTAAAAGCCAGCGGGGTTCTGAGTCACGGTATATATATTCTCGATACGGGGTGAATGTAGAGGGCTGACTAGATAAGGATCCCGCTGATCTGTCTATGAGGCCTTTATCTCGAATCGAGATGCTCGATGCTCGCGATTGATGAATTTTTTGAGGATCTATTCATCCTTTTTCCGGAATAAAATTCGGATACCCGGAAGTTTTTTAGGGTGGCTTTCTTCATCGACCCAGGGTCTCAGACGGTCCGAGAACCCGGAGATAAAGAGGCTGTGGTTAGTCAAGATGGCGGGTTCGAACTTCCGTTTTTAACTGACGTGACCCGAATACGATATGCGGTAGTGACGTATCAGGTAATTGAATCCGGGCAGTAAAGAGTTGTCGATAGTCGACGGAAGCTCGGATTTCGCGGCGTATACCTATACTTGACGTAGGTAAATGAATTTCGGTTTAATTAACCAGGAGGAGATGAATAAATGAAAAAAGAAGCGTCTTTGATCCCTCCTCGTTTCGATCGACCTCGTTTATTAGAAATTCGGAGAATGAAAAATATCGAGATCTTTGTGATATCGAATTTAATTGAAGAGGGATAAAAGGCACGGAGGCAAAGAAAAGGGGTTCTTCCAGATCTCCTGTAATTGGCTGTAGAAATTTGAGAAACAATTAATATTCAGAAGAAACTGAAGGAAGATCATTTTTACATCATTTTCTTAATTTTCCTGATTTTTTTACTCTTGTTTTAACAATAATGCAAAAATTTTCACCCCTTATCTAATTTTATGAAACATTGTAGATTTTTATTTTGTGCCATCTTGTGATATTTTGTGACTCTTAGGGGAAAAAAAAACGTGCCCATTTTGGTTACTCGATGAAATAATGTCATTTTTCAGAATTTTTGGGACAGCTTGTAATTTTTAACTTCCCGTTTCTCTGTTTTCAGAGAAAAAAGGAAGTTATTGTGATCTACCCGAAAATGAAAATTTGAGTTTTCACTAAATCTTCACGTTTCGAGGTCCAAAGAATCACCTCCGACTATTTTCAGTTTGACGTCTGGGTGTGTGTATGTGCGTGACCACATTATTGTCCGCGCGATATCTCGAGAACGCGTGGTTGGATTTCGATCAACTTGGGCTCAATCGACGGGGCTTTTCTTAACTTAGAACTGATTAGATTTTGGCTTCGATCGGATTAGTACTTTTTGAACTATTCAAATAACAAAATTCTAAAAAACGCAACAAAAATGACGATATCTTGAGAACGAATCAACGGATTTCAATGAAATTTGGTACCATATGGTTTTTTTGATCGCTGATCACGAATCTGAAGTCAGTTTTGCAAAATTTTCATTTGGCGTATTCGATATGCTGCAAAAAAACTAAAAACATTTGGATTTGGTTGAAACTTGGTACTCGTAGGTTTTTTGGGTCACTGATCACGAATCTGAAGTCAGATTAGCGAAATTCAAAATGGCGAGTCCGATTTGCTGGGAAAAATACTAAAAACATTCGAAATCTTACGGAAATTTGTACTCGAAGGTTTTTTGAACCGCTGATCAAGAATCTGAGGTCAGATTTACAAATTTCAAAATAGCTGAGAACAAAATAAATAACGGGAAGTTAGAAGGCTGGCTCATAGTCAGCCCAAACCCTTGTTTTTAAGGGGTTCGTCCATCTTCTTTCCCGAATAATCAAGGATTCAAATTCTAAGGAAATGGCGAATTGACGATATCGTATCTTTTTTATTCTGTACTTGATGATAAAAAAACTGAAGACCATATATACATACAAGAAGTCACGGTATAACCCTGCGGTGCGCTTTCAACGTCTGAAAAATATAACAAAGGAGTGACGATAAATCTTTGGGGAGTTTTTGGGGTACAAAAAGAAGAAAATAAAAAACGCAACCCTCTCGGAAGTCAACTTCTTCTTATCCCTTTCCTTGGCATTGACAATCCTTTAGCTGGTACTTAGGGGCACTTTTTCCTGTCGGCTCAGAGGGCTGCATCTCTCTTCTGGCTGCCCCCTAAAACCCCCCCGACGAGGCAGACGCGGCACCAGCACAATTCTCCGATACCCAACACACCCACGAACAAAACTCTGCACTAGACCGAGTATAAAACCAAGCGAAAAAGAAAGAAAGAAAAAATTCAACCGAGTGGAACGAATATCGTGCCCCGAAATACAAAAGGGACGATCCCTCAGTTTTTTGTTGAAAAGAAAAATTTTTTACTTTTTTTTTTTCATCTGGAGGGTCATTCTTTTTTTTATTCAAAGAAAGAAGATTTTTTGTTCTGAATTTTCAGAATATCGAGAAGCCAATTTCGGATTCAACCCTCGATTTATCGGAGCTTGTTTACCCCGGGGTTCGTCTCAAGGTGTAAATCAAAAGCTCCGCGAGCTTTTATAACAAGTTTTACCCAACGAGTCACAGAATTTTTTAACTTTGTCGAGCTTTATTTCTCCGAATTGGAGCTTGCGGAGCAAAATTTTATTGAATGAAGAACCTTTTGAAAGAAATAAAAGCTATTTTTGTATTGAAGCTTTGTAGAAAAAAAAAACACGGAGCTTCGTATATAAAAGTCTTTGAGACGAGAAAATTTGTTGAGAGAAGCAAAAAAAAAAAAAAGAAACTAAGTGTAACCGACGACGAAGCTTCGTATGACATTTTTTTTTGTTTTCAGTTACGAAACAGAGGTTTAATACCAAGCTTTCATGGCGTGAACCCAACCACAGACGCTTTTCTTTAAAGCAAATCTCTCATTCGGAGATGAAGTCTCGTTAGAAAGAAGAAGCTATTAAAAAAATCATATATTCGTTTTCAATTTCGAGAAACTTTCGAGAAAGCTTTTTGACAGAAATGAAACTATATTCCAAGATTTTTGGGAACTCACAGAGTTTTTTCATCGAGAAAAATTAATTGTTATAATCCATTTTTCTATGAGCTTTTTTAAAAAAAAATCGTAAGCTCTTTCGAAAACTGAGTTCTTTTGAATTCAAATATTCTCTGAAGCCTTCCGTCAAAAAAATGAACTGTAGAGGCTTCCAAAAGTCTTCTTCATCAAAAGTCATCGAAAAGAAAGCTTTTTCGGGGAGACCTAATTTCCTTGAATGAAACAAAAAATGTTTACCCATTTTAAATATGCGTAAAATGAAAACGTCTGAAAAAGCCTGTTATACAATTTTCATTACGCTAACGATGATACGTGTACTAAGCAATTACAGTTTGAACCCTCAGCATCTCAAGGCTCGTTAGCGGTGAGTTTTTTGTTTAATTTTTCTCTTTTTCATTCCCCCCACCCGCCCCACCCTTTATTTTTTCTCTTCTTCTTCCCCTTTCAATGGATTAATTAAAAGCTCGGGGGTTTCACCCCTCCATTGAAATGAGACCTTGACGAAGGATCGTGAGCTCTTCGGGTTAGCAGTAACAGTTGGAAGGGAAAGAGAAAGAGAACGGAAAGCTTCGTGGAAACAAAAAAAAAAAAACAAAAAAAAAGTTTAAAGCAGAGCTTTTTTTCTTATTCTAATTTTTTTTTTTCTTTTTCTTTTTTCATTCCTTTTTCTGGCGAACACCGAGTGTGCAGAGATCGACGTCGAACAGGAAGAGAGAAAGAGAGGAAGAGAGAGTCAAGTGCAGGGAAGGAAGTCAAGCGAGGAAAACCCCTGCAACGATATTTATTCCTATACCCTATCTAACTGTACCCCGTGAGAGTTTCAATGTAATGCAGTTTCTTTCGAGTGCGTTCAAGCTCTTCGGGGCTGAACTATATTATACGGGACACGAGTCAGGAACTGAGAAAACTCTGATGGTGAAATAGAAGAGGGGGGAATGGAAAATCCAGAAATCCATCACCCTGGGCACGGTTAAACAGGATAAAAGTGAGAGAAAAGTAACTCCCAACAAGGAACAACCGAACTCGAAAGCTTTCGATAAAAGATTGGCTATTATTTCGAGAAAATACCATCAACCTACAGACGCCAACATCAATTACCACAGCTACGGTACCTCTGCAGTATCTATAACGAAATACCAGATGGAATAACTGTTCGAAGTTGATGATCGATATTTGATTTTAATTGGTAATATCGACTGTTCGACTGAAAGCTTCAGAAATTTTTCAAGCTCTTAAAAAATATCTTGTGAATTCTTGTAGATTTTTTATTATCATAGACAGAAGAAGCTTGTTTTCGGGATTGTCGATTAAAGCTCTTTTTCTTTCAAGCTTGCAGAATTTCGTAAATTCCGTTTCTAAAGATTGAGACGTTATATTAATATTAGTTTAATCTTCTGAGCTATCGTAAAACTTAGTTGAGCTTGCGAGCTTTTCAAAGCATCCAGTGAAATTCTTTCAATATTCATCATCGATTCCAGTCTGATTGAAAATCGCTAAAAAGAAGCTGGTTTTCGGACTTTTGTAAGAATTTGTAAAACCTTGTTTCAAATTAAAGCTTTTTTTATTTCAAGCTTGCAGAATTTCGTAAATTCCGTTTCTAAAGATTGAGACGTTATATTAATATTAGTTTAATCTTCTGAGCTATCGTAAAACTTAGTTGAGCTTGCGAGCTTTTCAAAGCATCCAGTGAAATTCTTTCAATATTCATCATCGATTCCAGTCTGATTGAAAATCGCTAAAAAGAAGCTCGTTTTCGGACTTTTGTAAGAATTTGTAAAACCTTGTTTCAAATTGAAGCTCTTTTTCTTTCAAGCTTGCAGAATTTCGTCAATTCCGTTTCTAAAGCTATATTAATATTAGTTTAATCTTCTGAGCTTTCATGAAACTTTGTTAACCTTGCGAGTTTTTCAAAGCATCCAGTGAAATTCTTTCAATGTTTATCATCGGTTCCAATCTGATTGAAAATCGTTAAAAAGAAGCTAGTTTCCGGACTTTTGTGAAAATTTGTAAATAAAATCTTGTTGTCGGTTAAAGCTCTTTTTCTTTCAAGCTTGCAGAATTTCGTCAATTCCGTTTCTAAAGATTGAGACGTTATATTAATATTAGTTTAACCTTCTGAGCTTTTTTCGAAGAACCCAGTTTCGATTCTAATCTGATTTAAAATCGCTGATTTGCATTAACAATTTCAAAAAAAAACTGATCAATTTCTCGACAAAAAAAAACGTCCCAATTTTCTTTTTCTCCCTCTCTGTCTATGAACGATATAATAGGTGAGAAAATCTTCTGTTGTGTGCGAACTACGGTACAAAGCTCAGCGAGGCCAGGGTCGTTGGGGTGCGAGGAGGGGTCCGGGGTTGCGGAGCTTAATTCATCTCGTAAATCGTGGCTGTAGAGACACAAACTTTGAATCGCATTGTGCGATATACTGTATAGTAGTGCGGTACAGAGAGAAAATGGAAGGGAAGGGAAGGGAAGGGAAGGGATGGCTAGAGGCATGCATGCGAGGACGCCAACACGGAGGGTGGCTGGGGGTGGCGGGTTAAAAGGGCGTATTGTGCGAGGAAGTTGAGGGGGATTAAAACGGGGGTTAAATTTCCTGCACTCGTCAACACCAAAACTCGTCGTTAATCGTGACAATGAGTATCGAGGACCACCCGAATCGGCAATGGATAAATAAATAGCAGAGGACGAAGATAAAAAGAATCGTGAAATACTGGAGCTTTTCCGGTTCGTCGGATCTCGGATCCTTCGATATCTCGGGGTTGCATCCGCTTTTAAAACCGACACGTGGCCGCGTTTATAACCGGTCCCTCCGATTCCATCGGTGTTCGAGGGCGTCTCGGTCCTACTCTGGAAACCAAAATCAAATAGATTATTATTCCGGGCACGTGGCTACGGGGGATTTCGAACTCCGGTCATCCGGGACACCCCAGCCACCCCTGCACTGCAGATTTTCCTTTGTTGTTGCTGCCCGACGGCCTGGAAAGGATTGCGTGACTTTATTGGTTTGGTGTCAATCTCGCTCCGAGGAGAGGGGAGCCCGGGACATTTTTAATCAACGTTGTCCCACAATGAGAAAGAACTTTTTGGGTCGAATGCCAATCGCTGAATTTCTACTTTTTCACGGTAATTTTGATGAGAGAAAAATGAATTTCGAAACAGGGTCGCGAACGGGGCTGTAATATATGATAAGTAAAATTCGCAGGGGCGAGTAGCGCGATGTCCTGCGGTGAAGCTGGCCTGAATATATGAAAAGTAATGGCGAGAGCTGTGCTAGGTAATATTTTATACCTCCCTCTTTTTCTTTCTCCCTCTTATTTTATTTTTCTCTCTTTGCGTAGAAGAAGTAGAATCATATTAGAATTCTGGTTTTTGTTTTCACACATTTGTTCAGACAGATCAAAAATCGAAAAATCATTGAATTAGTTCTAAATCTTCTTGAGAGTGGATAAAAATCCGAGTCTCTCATTCCCTTATCCGCATCCCTTGATTTCTGTGTTCATTTTATTTATCGTCAATTTAGCACTACAGGGATCGAAGCCGGGGGATGCTGCATGGATCGAAGAGGAACTGGGTTTCATTGTGCCTCGGGGAAAGTTCAAAGTTGATATAATGATCGGTTGTAGGTGGTTGAAGGAAGGGCGAGGGGTACGAGGGCACCGTTTTCCTACACGCGTTAGAAAATTTCACCCTGCAGAGGCTGGAGCCTGGAGGCTGGAGGTCGGAGGTCGGGGTTCTCCCAGGAACCGAGTCTGCTGACAAATACCACCGGTTCGCTTATCCTTTGATGAAGGATTACCAGGGGTTCAAGATTGAAGGAACCTCAACGATTTAGAGCCAGTTCAAGCGAGGCTTTTTGTCAACGCGATATCCTCCCGTAATTTTATACCAAACGATCTGAAAAATGGAACAGAAAAAATTTTGATTTCTTTTTTTCATTTTGAATCTATACTGTTGTCTCTTTTTACAATGGAATTTGAGATTGCTGAAGGGTTTTTTTTATCCTTCTGTCGATTAGTTCTGAAGCGATTTTATCCTCTTCTATAAATTGAAAAAAAATCGTCTTCTTTCAAAACTAAAATTTGTACTCTTCCTGGGATCGAAATTATCCTTCGGGAATGGTCAAGTTTTGTGGCATATCCCGGGTTAAGAAATCGATATTTTGAATTCATAAGTTTCGTGAAAATTTAATGAGTTTTCGATTTTGAATCGACCTCATTGATTCCTGATTGGAAATTCATCATGTCCAATTCTAGAGACCCTAGATTCACGATCAGAAACCCAAAAAATCCCGACTAATCAAAAATCGTTTGATCCGCTCTCTAGAAAATCCTAGATTTTATTCTATTCTTGGGGATTTTGTTCTTCAAATAATTCTAAAGCTTCTGAACCGATCGAATCAGAAAACTAACCGATTCTGAGAAACAAAAATCCGCGTCGATTGAGACTAGTCTGGTCAAAACCGGATCCTTCGTTCTCAAGATATCGGTGATAGAAAGAAAAGACTAGACCATTTTAAAACGAGGATAAAATGAGAACGCGTCGACCGATTTTGGAAAAGTTTTTTTCGATAGAAAGAAGAAGAATCGAGCTCGAATTTCGCGGTTGGAAAACAAAAAAATATTCATAACCCCCTGAGATATTTGATCTTGAAAAACAAGTTTCCTAAATATGTTATCTGACACGTCGACGTGCTCTCTAAATTTGAACCAGTGAATAGTCACTGATCATCAGCGAATAGTCACTGATGCCTCCAGTTATAAGTATACCACTGGAAATCAGTGAAAAGTCACTAATTTATCCAGTGAATTTGAATCACTGATTCAAATAGTGAAGTTTTCACTGATTGAATCAGCGAAAATTATTGGTTCTTATATATATTTGATCCGGTTGAAGATATTCTCGAAACGGAAAGAAATTATGGTATATTCGACACATTTTTGTTTCGCGAGTCTTTACTGCAAGTAAAGAAAAAACAGACTCCTAACGCGGATGAAACTTCTCCGTCTCCCATCTCGTCGGAGCGAGCCAAGACTGGACGCAGTGAGAAAACCTAACCTACTAAAAGTATAAGGAATTCGATGTAAGACAGTGAACAGCAATATTCGCACAATTCATTGATTTTTTGCAACTAACAAGCCAAATTGCGAAGAATTTTATAAATCCGCATTTGTACTTGGGTTGTGATTTTTACTGAACAGTTCACGTGGTTGAACCGACGCCCAAATCAGCACGCAACATATGAACCGAACGCGAACGATTTGGCGGTTAGTAGGCAGCTCCATGGCGGTTAGAGACTCGGCGTACGCGGCGCCCCTAGCATTCGTCACAAAAGTCACTGACGAAACAGTGAAGTTATGCACTGGTTTAGCAGTCGTAAAATCACTGCTGAAATGGACTTCACTGATACTCCAGTGAAAAAGGGTTCAAGTCACTGTTTCTGCAGTGAAATACCAAGTCACTGATTCAATTAATGAAATTTTCACTGATTCAAATTTAGAGAGTGGATAAATCGACTATCTCAGGCGTTATCAGCCGGTTTTTCCACTTGGCCATCGCGATGTAGGTTCTAAAAAATCGTTCAATTTTCATCCAACGTCGTTATTGCGGTCCTGCATCCCTCAAATCGCCTCCAAAAATATTTTAAAATCGAGTATCGCGAGTGAGATTCGTGGGCTGGGAGGTGGGAGGGATTTTTTTTTCTCAGACCGCATCCCCAGGTTGCATAAAACGTTACGTCAGTAACGCAACGCAACGCAACGGGGCAAAAGTAATCCTAAACGATGCCCTTGAGGTTCAGAGGTTCACCCTCTCGCCCTCCGTATAGTCTGTTGCGTTCATCCCCTCGGGGATGGTTGTAGCCCCTCCCCCGGTTGAAGGGAAGAAACGAGAAGCGAAGCCTCGCAAGAGTAACTGCTAGTAACAATGTTTTCTCACCCTTTTCACTCGAAGCCTGAAACTGGCTACGGGGTACCGGGCGTTCACCCTCCCGTCTCTTTCTCTCTCTCCGTGTTCTTCGTACACCGATATACTTTTTCTTGCTTATATGTACCATCCCCCCAATCAATTTCGCCAATATACCGCTTGCCGAGGGCGAGAGAACCCGAGGGTCGCCCCGTCGACAACCCGCTGATAGATTTTTATGCCCGAGCTTTCAGAATCGTAAAACTTGTTGACCTCCTGTTCTACGGTGTAATCGTGACATTCATTCGGACATATCGTCCGCTGCACTCTTTCAACGTCCACTTTGGCACCATTTTATGGACGCCATCCTCGGAATACGTCAGCGTCCTGAAGAAACAGCAGCTGTTTCACGAAGAGAATTTTTTCTTCACTTTCAAAATCATTTTTCCAACGTTTTTCCCTGTCAAAATAATTTACCTCCAGAATTTTCACTCGGAAAATCATTTTTCTCAAGGTTTTTCCATGTCAAAATAATTTTCATCTGGATAATAATTTTCCTTTCGAATTATCACTTGAAAAGTCATTTTCATCCAGAATTATTCTCTGAAATGTAATTTTTTTACTACAAAATAATGTTTCCTCGACAATTTTCATCTGGAAAATAATTTTTCTCGAGGTTTTTCGCTCACAAAATAATTTTCCTTTCGAATTATAACTTGAAAAGTCATTTTCATCCAGAATTGTTCTCTGAAATGTCATTTTTTTTACTACGAAATAATGTTTCCTCGACAATTTTCATCTGGAAAATAATTTTTCTCGAGGTTTTTCGCTCACAAAATAATTTTCCTTTCGAATTATAACTTGAAAAGTCATTTTCATCCAGAATTGTTCTCTGAAATGTCATTTTTTTTACTACAAAATAATATTTCCTCGACAATTTTCATCTGGAAAATAATTTTTCTCGAGGTTTTTCGCTCACAAAATGATTTTCCTTTCGAATTATAACTTGAAAAGTCATTTTCATCCAGAATTGTTCTCTGAAATGTCATTTTTTTTACTACGAAATAATGTTTCCTCGACAATTTTCATCTGGAAAATAATTTTTCTCGAGGTTTTTCGCTCACAAAATAATTTTCCTTTCGAATTATAACTTGAAAAGTCATTTTCATCCAGAATTGTTCTCTGAAATGTCATTTTTTTTACTACAAAATAATATTTCCTCGACAATTTTCATCTGGAAAATAATTTTTCTCGAGGTTTTTCGCTCACAAAATAATTTTCCTTTCGAATTATAACTTGAAAAGTCATTTTCATCCAGAATTGTTCTCTGAAATGTCATTTTTTTTACTACAAAATAATATTTCCTCGACAATTTTCATCTGGAAAATAATTTTCTCGAGGTTTTTCGCTCACAAAATAATTTTCCTTTCGAATTATAACTTGAAAAGTCATTTTCATCCAGAATTGTTCTCTGAAATGTCATTTTTTTACTACAAAGTAATGTTTCCTCGACAATTTTCACCTGGAAAATAATTTTTCTCAAGGTTTTTCGCTCACAAAATAATTTTCCTTTCGAATTATAACTTGAAAAGTCATTTTCATCCAGAATTGTTCTCTGAAATGTCATTTTTTTTACTACGAAATAATGTTTCCTCGACAATTTTCATCTGGAAAATAATTTTTCTCGAGGTTTTTCGCTCACAAAATAATTTTCCTTTCGAATTATAACTTGAAAAGTCATTTTCATCCAGAATTGTTCTCTGAAATGTCATTTTTTTACTACAAAATAATATTTCCTCGACAATTTTCATCTGGAAAATAATTTTTCTCGAGGTTTTTCGCTCACAAAATGATTTTCCTTTCGAATTATAACTTGAAAAGTCATTTTCATCCAGAATTGTTCTCTGAAATGTCATTTTTTTTACTACGAAATAATGTTTCCTCGACAATTTTCATCTGGAAAATAATTTTTCTCGAGGTTTTTCGCTCACAAAATAATTTTCCTTTCGAATTATAACTTGAAAAGTCATTTTCATCCAGAATTGTTCTCTGAAATGTCATTTTTTTACTACAAAGTAATGTTTCCTCGACAATTTTCACCTGAAAAATCATTTTCCTCAGGATTTTCCGGTCATAAAATAATTTTCACTTGTAAAATTTCCTTCTTCATGAATCGAGGTAGACTAAAAAGGTGGATTATATGAACAGGATTTAAAAATTGTTGAGATACGGGGAGAATAATCGTCCGAAGGGATGAGGACGAGTGTAAAGACTCGATGAAGAGATCCTACCGGACGGTCAAGGATTCGATAAAAGTTCGAAATCCTCGGAGCTTAAGGACTTAGGGAAACCGACTTACAGATTCTTCGGGACTAAATCAATTCAACCCACCTTATACAGCTCTCGGAGGATTCCGAAGAACCACGTGAAACGATCCATTATTTTTACCGGATCACCGCGGCGGATCCTCATTTCAATTAAACTCGGTTATTGGGAGATTAATCAGCATGTAATCGAAATTAGTGACTCAATTTTTGTCTTGTATAAATGTCACAAAATTTTGGAAGAATTTTCCAGAAATTTTAGGAACAAAAAACATCTCAATAGTTCACAAAATTTTCATGAAGAGAGAGAGAAAAGAAATAGAACGAGGAATATTCCGAGCCGATATACAATAATTTTTGGAATATTGAAATCCAAAAATGCCTTGGCTTTATTATACGTCATATAAATCCATCCATTAGTGTCTTTGGTATGGATTTTCTATGGCTGTATTATAGATGAAGATATTATATTGTTTTAGTGGGTTCCGGAAAACGAGGTCCCCGAGGGCGGTTATGGTCGGTTAGATCTCTGTATAATACCCTCGACCGCGTACACAGATAGAGACTCAGACAGGTACGCGTGATACGCTCATTTCACACACATAGGTGTATCTATGCATTTATATCCAGATAAAATACCCGGGCGGCGCATACATATCCACATGTGTATATTCGCGGGGCCAATAACCCCACTCGATGCTTTCTCGTCAAATAATAACCCGAGGGGTGGAAACTATTGGAACCCGACGTCCAACAAAGTTTGTCTTTTCTACGTCCCGGAGAGAACCCCTAGGTATAAACCAATTTGACGAATATCACAAGTTAAATAATACTAGAGGTCGAGAGTAGAGACAATTCATTACAAATATCGCATGAGAAATTAATTAATTGAATTCTGTTTCTCTTCTCAGGAGGCAACGATCAAAAAGACACGATTTTTATACATTCAATTTGTCAAGTTGGGAGTGAAGATTGATGCACGATTTTCATCAGTTTTGATCCTCACTTCATAACCCTCAAATTGAATGATAAAAAAGTGTTTTATAGCCTCATTAGTGTCTTTTATTTCACTGTGTACATGAAATCTCAGCATCTCCTCAACCGATTTGAATGAAAATTGGAATGAAGATGCTTAAAACTATTACCTAAGATGTAGTGGAAACTGATTTTTCATATCCATACTCGAAAAAAATTTATGCACCATTTTACGAGCAGAGAAGACGTGAAATCGTATTTCTGGTCTCCTTTCAGCATCAATTGTGTTCATGATTTGTCTATTTTTTCTTCCATCTCGATCTCAGTGGTTCACGCGGTGAAGACTATCTGTCAAACTCCGAAACTTGTTTGATTTTAATTTCGAACCAATAGCCTGCGAGGAATCATGTACACAATCTCGCATTTCTGCACAACTTTTTTTGTGTTTTTAATTCCAATCTGACGAAGTGAGGATCGAAAAAAACTATCATTGGTACTTTTTTCGATCTTCTTTCGTCACTTCGAAAATTGTAATTAAAAATAGGGTGTTTTGAGAGCGAGCGATGCTTTTTCCAATAAACAATTCCTCGTTTCGCGCGATGTAAATAAACTGCCGTTTCGTTATCTTTATCTAAAGTATTAACGGATTTGCCTGGAGCGAAGCCATTGAGATTGTAATTTGATTAGATAGAAATCGCGTTGTCTGTACCGGATAGAGATTAGGGCCAATACTGAAATCCGGCCGTTACTTTTATTCAGAATCGTAAGATTTACACGAATGGCTGTGATAAAGCATCGGGAATTGGAAGGAATGCGTTTTAGCAGTTGAATTAGTCTAATTAAAAGCCGTGTAATTGCGCTACAGCAACAATTATCAGACTATGTACACACGGCCCGTGGGTGTTTCGGATCTTAATGTCTTCGGAATGGCAATTAGACACGGAAAAATTAATAGGGTTTACAGCCGTCGTACCGCGAACAGGTTCTAGCGTCGAGTCTAAAACACATTTATCCAACTCCACTGCGAGCGAGGTTATCCTGGTAGAGTGCCTTTGCAGAATATCTGAGCTTTCCGCAATTTGCGAGCGGTTATAATTCGCTTTTACTACCCGACGCGTTTCGACGTAACGCAAAATTGTACATATGTACGCGCAGCGACTAATCCACTTCCCTGAAACGTGGATCAGTGATTCTACCACATACGGGGAACTCGTGTATGTAGCACCTATGCCTATATCGCAAGAAATATCCACAGGTCAATCCTGCGAACGATGTGCCAAGGAACGCGGAAGCCTTACTTTATTACACGGGGGGGGGGGGACATTATTTACTCAACAGAATTATCATCATTCTGAAGCTTTGAACACCTTCTTTATTGTCACTAAATTTCTAATACAATTTTCTATTAGAATTTCAATTCAAATTACTAGGATTTTACTCCAATTTACATTGTACTCGAATTTTCCTCAAGTTTATGAGATTTTCTTTCCCATTTTCCTCGATTTTCTCAATTTTCACTCTGTCCATTCAGATTTGACTATAATCTCCTCGATTCTAACTCAAATCTTCACAATTTAGTGAATATACCGAAATAATTCTTCCGATTCTTGATTCAATTGGTTTGAAAGGCCACAGAGACACTAATTGATATCCTCAATTAATTAACCCAAATGAATGAAGTAGAAAAAACTTTCATCATAATATGATAATGGATTTTCCTCTAACACAAGATTTTTTTGTGAAAACAATTGGGACTATATAAATAAAAAAATTAATAAAAAAGGAGGGGGTAGGCAGTACGACGGGACTCGCAATATCCGGGGATTACGTTCCACTGCGGGCGACGTTCGTGATATAAATATCGACCATAGTCGTTATCCGGATAATCCTTATAAAGATTGAAATTACCCCCTCATCGATTTGCCTGCGGCCCCATCGACGAGGGTATAAACGGGAAATCGTGAGGTTTTTAGAATTTTTCAAAATTTTTTCTCTCTCACTTTTTCCACTGTAAAAATGAGAAAAAAAAAAATTCAAGGGAATTGCAGGACGTCTGAGGGGTGATAAAAGTGAGACTTTAATCGCAGGAGAAAAGGGAGCGAAGGTAGGTACAGGAGTTGCACGGAGGCGCATCGATTTAATGCCGCGGCTCTGGCGGGTTCAGTAATATAAGACCGAGGCTAGGAGAGTTTTACGTCTATCTGACCTCCTAGAATCACCGAGAACCGTAACCGACGATAAAGTAAAGCAAGGATGGTAGAACGTACGTGGAACAAGAAAGTAGACAGAGGGACGGTGCAAGACCCGGGTTGCTGCGAGGATATCCATCGATTTTTATCTACGTAAGGATCTACGGAAAATAGACATCGGGGAATACAAACGTTTTTAGGACTTTATCTACCCACTCAACTGATATACGCGTTTAGCCACTGAACGATTCCGTCACAATTGTACTCGGAGTGAAAAAGAAACTACTCTAAAAGGCTTTTGGAGATCATGGAAAATCATTTTTCCTCAGAAAATGACTTTGAAGTTTTTTCTTCGCAAGATTTTCACTCAAATCATTTTTTAAGACTTTTTCTACTGCGGAGTGATTATTTTTCATCATTTTCATCTGGGAAACGATTTTTCTCAAGGTTTTTCACAGTCGAAATCATTTTCATCCACAATTTTCATCTGGAAAATGATTTTTCCCAAGGTTTTTCACTGTCAACATCATTTTCCTCCACATTTTCCATCTGGAAAATGATTTTTTTCAAGGTTTTTCACTCACAAAAATAATTTTCCACACGAATTTTCACTTGGGAAGTCATTTTGCTCCGAAATGTCATTTTCTACTGCGAAACAATGTTTCCTCGACAATTTTCGCCTGGAAAATCATTTTCCTCGGGGTTTTCCGGTCATAAAATTATTTTCCACGGACAATTTTCACTTGTAAAATCTTCGTCTTCAAGAATTTTCCATTTTTCTGGACAATTCACCCTTCGAAATATCATATTCCTCGCACTTCCTTCGAGAATCATCTTTTGAATTTTCCCATTTTCCCTCGATACTTTTTTTTACCGCAAGAAAATCATATTCTCAATAAAAGATCCACGAATTTACTTTCTACAGTAACTTTACGTAGTTTCTCTTATCCCAGCACTCTAAAAAATTGTTTTTCAAATAGTGGGAAGTAGGGTAGGTCCACATCGCGTAGGGTAAAAGTGTCCCAGATGTTATTTCAATTACCGTAAGAAGCGAGTATAGCACGTATAGGACAATCAGGCGACGAAACATAACGGATTGATAAGCTCCCCAGTGTCTAGACACAAGCCGACGAAATTCGTTTAATCCCGTGGGATTAGGCGCCGAGTGATTGAATACAGGAGAAAGAAAAAAGGGAAATACGTGGCACCCCTAAGTGAATTGAAAGGAAGGCCGCAATTAAATGCATAAAAAACCTTGTACCTTCAACTCTGTACATTTTCTTCAAGAACTTGACTCGAATTATTTCACTTGACTTCGCTACGATTTTTCACATTTTCCTCAAAACGTTTCCTGAATTTTTCGGAACGATTACTGGACCCAAGAAAATCTCACCTCGTTAGACAGAAATTCTAAGGTTCCGGAAAATCTGACGAGGCTTTTTCTGGGATTCCGAAATCCTGGCTGGGTAGATACAGGATGTGGAAATGGTTGATGACAAGCCACCGCATCCGGTATATGGATTTCTTGGTAGGATTCCAAGTCCAAGTATGGCTAAATACGAGTACGTGGGTATTCGGGGGTTTGACTAAAGTGGAAAAGTTACTTCTGTCAGTTTCCACCCTCCCCCCATCCGAATTTCACCTCGTTTCCTCTTCTCTCGACACAGAGTGCTTTTCGTCGGGGTAAAGGCATGAGCTAGAGCTATTTCAATTTTGTTACATCACCATCGCATCCCTCTGGCTAGACTCGAGAGTCCTGAAAATTTTACCTCAACGTACACACTGCATGACCGTAGGTAGCTCCTATCTTTATTAGGGGTCGCCACTTACCCTTCGATCTCTGGATATATGTCAACGATTTTTTAAATTCACGGTTCAAACATGGGATCGCAAATGCCACCAAGATTATTTCCATCGAAAATTGCTTCATGGGGCTTTCAGGCATCGATCGGATCCCCTCTTTCTCTGTCCAAATTTGCATATTTATTACAACGAAATTGACTCTTTCGTTCGCAGAGATTAAAAGATTCACCATTTTTCTTTTTCTTTATTCGCATTGGACGGAAAATGTAGAACAGCGACGATCATTAAATCATCGGAAAAATAATGAAAGCTAGATTGATTTTCCTCTAGCTTTCATCACAATTTTCCCCAATTTTTGGACCAATTTTCCCGATTTTCATCCCCTAGAAAAATGTCCTCGATTTTCTTCTCAGTTTTCTCGGTCTTCAGATAATTTTCCTTTGAATTTTTAGCCAAGAATTCTTCTCTGTATTTCAAGACTAACATTTTTCAAAAATTGAATTCGAAAAAAAAAGTAGAGGTATAATTAATATCGAATCACCGAGAATGTAATGGAAACCGAAGAAAGGCTACAATTGAGTCCTTCTTTATTTCATTTTCTGATAATCAATCAAGGCTTCGTTTCTCTTTCGACAGTATTTAATCTTGAAAGCGATCTTTTCTCTTATTTATTTATATATTTTTCTCCCTTCATTTTCTCGTTATTTTTTTACAGACTTGTGTCAACTTTGATTACATCGCTACTTTCTTTCAACGTTGATTGTTATCCTGTTGAGTGTCGGATTTACGATCCTGCGAATAAAACAGCGATGAGATGATATCCTGTACGATTCAACAGATTTCCTCACAGGAAAAACACAAACTTTCTCTTTTTCATCGCATTTTCTTCCAATTTCCTCAATTTTCATTCAACTGTGTTCAATTTTTCCAGCAGGAAAATTAAGATAATCATGGAAAATCGTCAAGAAAATTAGAGGAATGATGATAATTTCAAATTTCAATGACTTTTCTTGAAGATTTTCCGACTTTTCTACTGTAAAATATTTTTTGAACACCCTTGATTGACTTTCAATTCGAATTTTCCTCATTTTCCTATATTTTCCTTGATCTTAAACAAAACTTTCAAGGGATCGGTGATTCATCATCGTCTGTTCATTTTCTCGACATTTTCTCTCATTCCGTTCCACTTTTCTTCAATTTTTCTTCAAAAAATTTGTTGATCGACGTTTTCTAATGTATCGAGAAAAAAAAAAGAATGAAACATAGCGATCTAAAACTTCTATCGCACGAAAAAAAAAAAAAAAAAATTGTAAGATTGTTTCATCGCTGCTTGTATTCAGATTCGGTAATGAAACACAGATTACTACAACACAAAGTAAGAAAACCGAAGTGGGTAGAGCTTTAGGTGGGACAGAATATAAGGGAGGATTTCCATTGTCGCAAGCTCGGCAGCGTTCGTTGTTCGCCCTCACCGCAGGAGGTAATTCACGGAGGTCTGCTTGGCGATAATGTGAATCTTGATTAGCGGGTGAGGACTGAGCAGGAGCAAAAGCAAGAGCAAAAGCGCCGAGTCCCGTTGTGCGTCCCCCTCTGTTTGAACAGAGTTCGAGTTCTCGAGAGCTAGAGCCCATCGACGCGTCGGATAATTGATATTCCAAATGGCCGAAGGGGCGGGAAGGGGGGTAAGAGATAAATAAACGAGTGAAAAGCTCCTCCTCGCCTCGTGTCAACCCGGAATGTCAGTTATTGGTGAGCTGCGCCGTGCAGGGGCATCAAAATGCACCGTGGTAGTGAATGAATTAATTCTTCGATGAATCTATACGGAGCAGGGGAGCCCCCCCCCATTTTGAGGTTTATGACCCGTGCGGAAATTCACAGACAATGCCGCCCCCCACGGTCCCTTGAGAAATCTACCCTTGGTCGGATCCTTAAACTGCTGTAGATGCTTTTTACTATCCGATATTGCGATCAGACTCTCGTTAGCTTTGCGATTCTGAATCGCACGGAAAAAGGCGAAATTCGGAGAAGTTTTTCCGGAAAATTCTTTCACAGATTTATTTTCTTCGCCATGTTCCAATTTTCACTATTTTTTGTCGAATGTTCTTTGTAAATTTTCACGAAACACATTTTCATTGATTTTCCAAAGCTTTTCACTCACGCAGACGATTTTCTTCATGGTTTTTCCTCATCTTCGATTCAATTTTAACTCTCCTCTCTACTGATTCTATTTTCATTTTCTATTGTTTTCTGTAACAATTTTTCTTTTGTTCTCATTGAAAATGTTGAGTTTACTCTTCCAGTTTTCTTCGAGTTTCACCAATTTTCTTTCATCTTATGCCGCTGCTCTCTACCAATTTTCTATAATTTCCCTTCGGTTTTCCACTGCATAAATGATGTTACTGGATTTTCCTTTCTTTTCTTCACATTATCACGCATAAAATTCATCAATTTTCTATAATTTCCCTTCGGTTTTCCACTACATAAATGATGTTACTGGATTTTCCTTTCTTTTCTTCACATTATTACGCATAAAATTCATAAATTTTTTCTGGTTTTCCTTAAATTCGATCTCTAAACTTTCCTGATCACTGAGACTGATTTTCCACCTTCCTCTAATGATTGCAGTGCGAGTTCGAAAGAAAGGCAATTAGAAAAAGGTCGGGTTTCTTTTTCGCATAGAACAAATAGCGAAGAGCGAGTAGCAGCGGAGCAACGTGTGCGAAAAATTTGATTCAGAAAGACTTTGGCGAAAATTCTCGAGGCCAGAAGTCCATTACACCGGGCAAAGGCATCCGACCGTAGATCGAGGGGAAATCCGGTTAAGTGCAGACCACTCGAGTCCTGGCCTCTTAAATTGCGAGTGCGAACCTGCAGGACTTTGATCGATAACCCGCTAGACGAATGCGCGAGCGTTGAAATTTCTCTCGAGTTTCGGACCGAGTCTGACAAGAGGACAGAAACGCTCGAGACTCCGCGGACCGATTCCCATCCTTGACTCGGAAATCTGAACTTAATTGCTCTTTCCCGAGAATCCCTCTTAATTGTCTGAGAAAGAAAATCAACAGACAATCAGAATCGGGAAAGCCTCGACTTCGGTCTGCGAGTTTTCCAAAATTCATTTCGACGAGAGAAAATTTCACAAAGCAGGGGGTTGTTAATTTTGTGGAAAAGAGAACGGACCAATTTTCTTCAGAAACATGAATAATTTTCGGCATTATCATGCAGTCGGGTATAATTTGCATCAGAGAGACAGCTGCGGGGTAAGACTTGGGGGTAGGTGGCTGAAATTTAGGTCGACGAAGTCGTGTACCAGGGTAATTCACTTGCATCAGGAGCCGGAGCTAGAGCTGCACTGCGACGCGGGTGTTGAAAAGCTCGTTTTGTTATACTACCGGGGCTCTCTAGCTACTCTGAAATGCATTAATATCAATTTTCCAACCGCGGTGTACCGCACGCACGATCGACGACCCCGTGCGGCTGTCTGTTACAAAATTAAAATACCTAATCAATGAAAACCGGAGGAAAATTACGTACCAACGAAGCTTATTGCAACGAGGAATTAAAAAAAGAACTGAAATAACAAAAATCAATGAAAATTAGTGGAAATTGGGAAACGGTTGATGAAAATTAGAAATAAGGGTGTAAAACTGAGACAAGTAGAACAAAAACAGAAGAAAAATTAATTATCACGTCATAATGATGAAGAAAATCTGTTGAAAATGTTGGAAAATCGGTGGAAAAAAAATCGTGAAAAATGTATCGAAGTTGAGGAAAATGAATGAAAATGAGAAGAAAAACTGTATAATGAAAAATAAATCATAAAACTGTATTGTAACTGTATTTTCGATTATATTTGAAGTACACGAAAGAAATGTGAGTTTATTCAGTAGGTAGTGCGTATCTGAGTACATGAGAAGAGACGATGGCACGAAATCGGGTGCCGCCCTTGATCTAGTTTGAGCTAATTAACAATTAATCAAAATGATAGCCTTCCATCGTTGCCTGACATCAAAGGAAGCTCTAAACGCGGTAATTGAACGGGTTCTGAGTTTGACCCGAATTAATTTGTTGGACAAATCGAAGTCTTTTAAAAAAAAATCCCCCCTCAATTTTTGGTGAGGGTGAGTAATCGCGGCGAAGAGAATAACGGAAATGAAAGTGCGGCTGTGGGTAGGAGCGCCGGGGTCGTTAGCGGCCCGCGTCGTTAGATTTGGTCGAGGTCCTGGCCGCGTCGTTCCGCGTAACTTGGTTACTAATTAATTGTTATGAAATTCGGTGGTGGAGCGCCGTGGTAATCAGTCAGGAAAGTCGTTAGGGGGTCGAGCCTTGAGGATAAGCGAAAGTTCCTGGCTAACGGGAACTCGAGAGACGCGAAACAGCGGACAAGTTGCGTTAAAAAATGAAAAATAATACCCACCGACCCTCTCACGGTCCTAAATTTTTCTGAAGCATATTTGAAAATTAGGAAAATAACGGAAAATCGGGAAGAAAAGGAGCATAAACGTGGGGAATATCGAAGAAAATGAGGAAAATGAAGGAAAGTCACCAAGAAAATGAGAAAAGTGATGGAAAGTCACGAAGAAAATGGGGAAAGTGATGGAAAATCATCAGGAAAATTGAAAAAACGATGGAAAACTAACGGGACAATAGGAAAAATTGGAAAATCAACCCATAAAATGAGGAAAAAAACTGTGAAAAATTAGTGAAGACGATTAGAATATTCATAAAAATAGAGCAATGAAGCAAATTTTCCCACCTGACGTTGGTATTATTGCGAGTCTTTGTTAATTACCGGTATAATCTTGGGATCATGATCGAGTCAAAGGTAAAGTTGAAGCACTTTGGAGGGTTAATCTTGACTCGCATAATAGGCACGAAGCTCGATGCCTCAATTTGCAACATTTGCAGCACAGAGCCCAGCGGCTGGCTAGCCCAGACCTAGACGTGGCAGTAAAGTAACGAGTAATTATTCGAAGAAGATAACTCAACAGTTTCCCATGGACAATTAACCGACCAATTAAACGCTGGCTATACTTGGCCTACAAATTGCCTACGAAACTACCTACCCACCTACTGTTACCGTTACTGTTACGTTGGCTGCACCCGTTCTGTAATCTGCGTGCACTATCCTCATTACTAACGGCTTATACCGTATCTTTCGATCTCATTGTCTGGTCGAGGAAATTAACAGGGATTTTTAAACTGTGACATTATCTGAAAATTTTCGTGAAAATTGTCAATCGGAGGGAAATGTGACGATAAAAATGGAAATGGAAAATCTATAAATAATAGATCAAAACTTAGAAAATCGTGCAGGAAAACATGGAAAATGGATAGGCTTAGGTTTAGGTTAAAACTTAGGTTAGGACTTAGGTTTAGGTTAGGACTCAGGTTTAGGTTAAAACTTAGGTTAGGACTTAGGTTTAGGTTAGGACTCAGGTTTAGGTTAAAACTTAGGTTTAGGTTAGGACTTAGGTTTAGGTTAGGACTTAGGTTTAGGTTAAAACACAGGTTTAGGTTAAAACTTAGGTTTAGGTTAGGACTTAGGTTTAGGTTAGGACTTAGGTTTAGGTTAAAACTTAGGTTTAGGTTTAAAATGGATCAATTAAACTGGAAAATGGATTAAAATGAATCTAACTGAGAAAATGCACTAGAAAATATTGCAAAATGGCCCCAAATGGACGAAAAAAAACACGTGAAAGTGATTGGCAAGTGGGTCTCAGGTCGTTCCGAGCAGCTAGTAGCGATCGAGAGTCGGTGCAACGTGGGGGCAATCTTGCCCCGAGATCTTGTAAGACCGAAACGCGATACGTTTGAGGGTCATGTAGTGTGAGGATATCGTTGGGTATATCAAGACCCGGTACATAGTAGCGATCAGGGTGTGTCGCGGCGGAGTGTGGCAGGTAAACCGACCCCCAACCGACCGGGTTGCGTTCACTCGAATTCACATCTCATAACGCTTAGAGCACCGGGACGTCTCGTCTCTTTCGTGTCGGGGTGGATGTGGAGCGACGTGATCACTCGTCCGTGAGGCTGTCTTATCTCGTTCCATTGTTTTTATATTTTCTGACCAAAAAGTTGGCCGCTTACCGGGTCCGACGCATTGGCCCAATACCATGAGCATAGGAGTCTCGTGTTACTACGAACGTGAAGACGTACCCAAAACCCACGACCTTTCGCTGACACGCGGAGATTGGCATCTAGCCTTATAACGAAAGCCTAAGGAGCCGGAAAACAGTGTAGATCGCTTATCTTACACAATTATTAGACACTCAGATGATGATACTGCGCGGTTTAGAATAATAACAGAACATCGGAACCTACGATCTCGCCCTTTTAATTCTCGTTACGATTAGGAAGTCAAGTCACGTGAAATTTCACCGGGTTTTCAGAGATGGTAGGATTTTTTTTACAAATTTTGGTGGGAAATTATTCGATTTTCCTAGCTTGTTTTTGATTTTTTTTTATCACTTATACACAAGTAAAATTGATTTTCTTTCAATTTTCCCTCATATTTTCTCCCATTTTCTTTACTTGCATTCACTCCGATTGTAGAATTTTCTCTAGTTTCTTCATTTAATTGTTCAATTTCAACGAATTTTCCGGATTTGAAAAATTTTCCGATTTTTTATTCTGTATTCTAGCTCGTTTCTAATTTTTTTATCACTTATTCACAAGTGAAACTGATTTTCCCCATTTTCTTCACTTGCATTCATTCCGATTCAAGGATTCACGGATTTACTAATTTTCCTGGATTTCTCCTAATTTTCTTCAATTTTTACACTTGAGTTATAGTTTGGTATCCATCATCTACGAATTTTTGTTGATGTTAGTTTATCCTCAATTTTTGTCAATGCTCCTCGAATTTTCCTTCAAGTTTTTTTAACTCATACTCAGATTTTCCGGAAATTTCCGTCCTATTATAATTTTCTCACCTTGTTTTCTCATCTTTTCTTCGACAATTCAATTTTTTCCCTACAATTTTAGATTTTCTATACATTTTCCTCAATTATTATTTTTTCTTTCATCTGTTTTCCAGTTGTCGTTACGATTTTCATTTTGTTTTCTCACCTTTTCCCATTCTAGTGTAATAGAATTGAGAAAAAGAGAGAAACTAACTAGAACCATGATTCAACCTGTGCAGAGTTACGTCATAAAAAATAAAAAATTGCCAGTTTGACATGAATTGAGCTTCTAATTATGCCGTCCAGGTATAAAGACTGAATATTTCCGCGAAGGGGTCGGGCTGCACGCAGAAAGTATGTTACTTTGTTATTTTACATAATACCAATTTTATACGAGCCTCCACCTCGGACACGTGATGCATACCGCGGTTGTGCTCCGGGGGCATTGCTTCATTGCTACAAATCACGACACATTTGCATCCCCCCGTTTACACTGGCTAATTTTTCTATTCTCTTTATTTTCCCCGACGATCATTTATTTTTTCATTTTTAATTTTCTTTTTTAACGAGGAAGAATTGATCCTCGTCTCTTGGTACACGGCGCTTTTAATTAATTCATTAAATATTATTCCAATTAGGAAAAGGATATTAACTCGTCTCGTCTCAGTAAAGTACGAAATGCCCTCGAACACGGTCCAATTCAAATCTTTACTTATCTCGAGTAAGAGATAAAGTAAGAGCCCCCGACGACTCATAGCCAGACGATGGGACTTGAACTATCTTACAAATGGAACCATTATTAGAATAGGACAATAGAACGTCTCCGAGATATTCAGCGAAATACGAAACTACTCTGAGTAAGCAGTGAGCGCGGTAATTGCGGAAAAAAAGAAAAGAAAAACTAGAACTCGGAAAAATCAGTGGAAAACGGTGAAAAACGATAGAAAATAGATTCAAACTATTCAAAAGTTACTCAGCAGATCGGATTAGGGGACGAAATGAGTGGAAAATTTGATGTTATAGAGGAAAATGGTGAAAAACTGTAGTGAAGTTGACGAAAGTGACCAAAAACACCAATGAAAATTAATTTCAATGTTCATTGTTCAGTTTCAAACGAGGAAAAAACGTGGAAAATATGGAAAACTCGATGAAAATGGTCAATATGAAGTGAAAAATGAATGAAAATTGGGAAAACTGGTGAAAAATCAATGAAAATCAATCAAGGACGTGAAAAACTTGGGAAAATATTAAAAATTATTGATATCCGGTCAAAAATGATTGAGGGGGGAGGGGGCAGACCTTATAGTCGCACGATCTGGGTCGTGGTCTTACACAGCTTGTGGACGGCGACGGTTACAAATTGAAATGGAGGTCGTGCACGGTAAATTTAAAAACAAGCCCTAATTACCCCAAAAACATGGACTTCAATGCATACGGGAGTGAGTGGTGGGAGGCCTGGAGCCCGACAGTACCGGCTTCCCTTCTGCCCCAACCCCAACCCCCAACCCCCCCTAGTTTTGATATTCATGTTTCCAGATTATTTACGACTCGGTGTACAAGATCATGCACGCCTCGCGTATATTATAAAAAGCGTACCCCCCTCCACCTCCACCCCCTGCCCCCAGTTGGTCGTCCACCCGCGATGGGTGGGGGGCGCGGAAAAGTGGTCAGCTGAAGTTTACGCGGGAGTGTTGGTGTGCGGGTAAACTGTGTCTGGCCACAGTGGCGCGGTAGCCAGGCAAAATTCCTGTTTGCACCCTTTTTTGGAAGCGAAAAGTTTATCTGGAGGGAGGAAAACTCCTTGGTTTAGACCCAATTACAATAGTTCGTTGAGTTTTCAGCATTTTTCTTCGGAAAATTGCAACAGGATGTCAAGTTTACCGTTTATTTCATTCATTTTCTTCGATAATCGAAGCCATTTTCCAAGTTTTCCTTCATTTCAATTCATTTTCTTCAAAAATTACAATTGTATTTCAAGTTTTCATTCATGGGTTTATAATTTTCACGAGGTTATCTCGATTCGAATGAACTTTTTCTTTATGATTCTTCTAATTTCGCGATTATGTGTCACTCTCGTTTCTTTCTAGCTAGTTTTAATTATTCATTCATTTTTTTTTCACGAAGAAAATTGACTTTTCTTTCAATATTGCTAATTTTCTTTATCACTTGCATTTAATTGTTCTGTTCATTTTCCTCGGAATTAATGAATGCTTTATAAATAATTCACTTTTTCTCAATAATTCATAATTTCCATCAAATTTTCCTCACAAATTTTCACTGTTTCTTGGTTTTCTTCATCTTTTCTCCATCCACACTTCAACACTTAATGATTTTCGCAAAACGTTTTTCACATTTTTCTAAATTTTCATTCAAATTCTGTCATCACCGTCTCTCTAGCTACTATTTTCCGTCAGTTTTCCGATTCTGTCCACATTTTCAGAAGTTTTCCTTTATATGATCTGACTCAGATTCTCCGTCAATTTTTCCTTTCATTCAAAATTTTGAAACTCTTTTAATTAATCATTGCACTTTTCCAATGCGTTCATAGTTTTAGTTCGTATGGCAACTGAAAACAGAAGGTAAAAACGGTTTTTTCATTCTTGACTTAATTTTCCCTACCGGCGCCAATGTTCACGTGGTTTCCACCTCGCCTTCTTTATTCCTTTCCTAAAAAACATGAAAGGCGATTGGTATAAGTGCACAGGGCAGCTAGTTCCGGGGGTGAAATTCGCCACCCCCCTCGAGTCCACGTCCACGTCCACGTCCACGTCGACCCCGTGTCAAAATAGAAGAAAGGGTGGCCAGATAGACGTCGGCGAAGGGGGTGTGGCGGACACGCGTTGTACGCATAATTCATACCCGAACTCGCGCCACCTTTACGATGCCCCCATGACATGAAGTTCGCGTATGTGTGACTTTGTTTCACGATACTAATCAATTTTTTTTCACAACTTTTATCGTTCTACTAATATTGTAGAAAAAGGTTTAAAATTCAGCTGATATTAAGAAAAAGAACATTTTTTATTTGTTCGATTATTTTTGAAAAAAAAAACGTCGAAATATTCTGATGATAAGAAGAACAGAAAAACAATTGAAATTCTAGCTTTTGTATATTTTCTGAAAACTATGAAATTTTCCTGGTTTAAAAAAATCTTCGTCATTCTCTTAGTTTCTGAAGGAAGGAAAGCTTCAGAAAAAATTCCACCAATTTTCAATCAACAACAAAAAAAAAATCCCGTAGATATTCTTCAAATTCCAAAAAACAGAAAAAAAAACTTCAATATTCTTTCAATTCTTCTACCCTAGGCAGAAGCTGTGGGGGCACTCCACTCAGATAAGTAAATGAGTTTGTTAATTAGATTTGTCGAGAGAATAATAGTATAGGACCGTGAGAGAATAGCTCTGAGATCAGAGAGCGAGGGAGAGAATGAGGTTCTGTAAGTGCAGCCAGTCTCTGTACACGCGTGAAGTTTACCGCAGTTGGGAGCATTACAGAGTACAGTAGTTGCGATGTATAATAGGCATGCAGATGTATTCCCTCTGTATATCTCTCACAATCAGTAGATGGGAGCCGGAGCTTCAAGCCGGAGCTGGAGCTACCCTCGAGTATCTGGTCTGGTCTAGATAACGAATAGATACCAACTCGGGGCACCTGCATTGTTAATCTAACAACCAACGACGAATTAAACGGTACAGACACCCAACATTGCCAGAAACTACTTCCCCCCTGCCCCCCTCCCCCCTGCCCCCCCACACTTCCCATTCTACATACCTTGATTGTTCGTGCTTAGGTATCCTTTGTTCGTGAAAAGAGTTATTGCCCGGAAATAAATGGGATGAAACGAAAAAAAAAAGAATATTGTTTATCACAGGGTGTAGAAAAGCTGAGATATGGTACAGTTTTTTTTTCATCGAGACAAGATAAAGAAGAAAATTGATTCATTAGTATGAGAAGAAAAATTTAGTTGGGTTGAAAATTGATCGAGAAAATGATGGAAAAATCAAGAATCATGGTTAAGATTGATTGGAAAATTGAAATGGGTGGAAGAAAATGTGAAACAGTTGGGGAATAAAGAGAAGTTACAGTTTTTCTCATCGAGACAAGATAGAGAAGAAAATTGATTCATTAGTATGAGAAGAAAAATTTAGTTGGGTTGAAAATTGATCGAGAAAATGATGGAAAAATCAATAATCATGGTTAAAATTGATTGGAAAATTGAAATGGGTGGAAGAAAATGTGAAACGTTTGAGAAATGAAGAGAAGTTAGAGTTTTTTCTCATCGAGACAAGATAGAGAAGAAAATTGATTCATTAGTATGAGAAGAAAAATTTAGTTGGGTTGAAAATTGATCGAGAAAATGATGGAAAAATCAAGAATCATGGTTAAGATTGATTGGAAATTGAAATGGGTGGAAGAAAATGTGAAACATTTGAGGAATAAAGAGAAGTTACAGTTTTTCTTATCGAGACAAGATACAGAAGAAAATTAATTCATTAGTATGAGAAGAAAAATTTAGTTGGGTTGAAAATTGATCGAGAAAATGATGGAAAAATCAAGAATCATGGTTAAGATTGATTGGAAAATTGAAATGGGTGGAAGAAAATGTGAAACAGTTGGGGAATAAAGAGAAGTTACAGTTTTTCTCATCGAGACAAGATAGAGAAGAAAATTGATTCATTAGTATGAGAAGAAAAATTTAGTTGGGTTGAAAATTGATCGAGAAAATGATGGAAAAATCAATAATCATGGTTAAAATTGATTGGAAAATTGAAATGGGTGGAAGAAAATGTGAAACGTTTGAGAAATGAAGAGAAGTTAGAGTTCTTTCTCATCGAGACAAGATAGAGAAGAAAATTGATTCATTAGTATGAGAAGAAAAATTTAGTTGGGTTGAAAATTGATTGAGAAAATGATGGAAAAATCAAGAATCTTGGTTAAGATTGATTGGAAAATTGAAATGGGTGGAAGAAAATGTGAAACATTTGAGAAATAAAGAAAAGTTGCAGTTTTTTTCATCGTTTCAACTTTCATCGGTTTTTTCATCGGTTCAACAATCAATTTCCACCATAATTTTTTATTTTTCCTTCATTTTTCCGATTTCGTGGAACACTAATTAAAGATGTCTGGATGTCATCTAAGCAGACTGAAAAAACTTGTCAAAAAAGTACGTCTCTTTCCTAATTGACAATTTTTCCGAGCCTGACTCCGAGTCTGTCTCCGAATCCGGGTATTCCGAGTTAACATAGTCGTAGCCGAGCGGCGTGTCTCGGCCCCGCGGTCAGTTAAGATTTTCAGATTTCAAAGTATCATGTTTCCCCTGTTTTTTTGATTGTATCGCGCGATTACTCCTACAAGCCAAACCTCTCTTGGCGGTCACCGAGCCGTTTCAAACCTCCGCTGCACCGCGTTGCACTTTACCTACTCGCTTATACTCTCCGAGAGTTCACCAATCTGCTACATTTCTTTGGAAAAAGCTATTTTCGTTACGTCTTCTTCAGACACCCCTTCCCTCCTTCGAGGCCAATTCTAACCTTCCTAGAATCTCAGATGATTCCACGAAAATGAAATCGCAAATTTTTTTCATCGGTTTTGCAGACATATTCTTCTGTTTTGTGAAGGTTTTCCTTCTCAGTTTGCAGAAAAATTTCAATTTTTGATTTTTTCTTCGTCGATGTAATCAGATTTTCTCGAATGAACTTACGATTATTCGTAAAATCTTTTTTTTACGATCATTTTCCAGACATTTTCTTTACTAATCGAATTCAATTTCACGTTCATAACTGTTACAGTTTATCAGGCGGATATTTGAAGCCTCCTTATCTTATCCTTTTTATTCTGCGAGAGATCAGAATTTTTCTTGATCACTTTTACACGATTAGAATGACCATTTATCCAATTTTATTTATATCCTCCCGCATTTCGGAGTCACGCCGTTGCCCCGGTGATTTTTTGTTTCGAATTTTGGTGTGAAAGAAACCCCTGATTCCTTTCATTAAGAATTGTGTTTCCGGTTCGTTTGAGGGAATTAAAACCCGTAGGAGAGGCATTTGCACCCATTAGCGAAGTCGAGTTGAAGTAAACGAAAAATAAACCTTTTTTAACAACCCTGTACCCCAGGGGTAGGTGCCGCTATACTCGTTGATTACGGGTTCCTTCTGACGCTCGCGGGTAACGCGATGAGCACTGTGAGAGTGCCTATGCGTTAAAATGCTAACGAAACAGTCGTAATACGACTGTAAAGAGGAATAGAGGATCTATTAAGTCAGTCTTTCCATACAGGAAAGCTCAAGGGTGTAACTGGGTGGGATAAAGTAAAGGAAAGAAGAAAAAAGAAGATGGGACATTAAAGGGAAGCGGGAAAGGGTCTCAGCTGCGAGAGAGCGAAAGGGGATTCGGAACGAAAGCGGTCCATGTACTAGAAAGAAATTTCAGTATGTTTGACGATAATAACGTTTTCCATTAGGAGAGAAGCTCTTCATCCGCCTGCTTCATATTTCCAGCTTCCAGGTCCCCGATTTGAAAAAAGAAGATGATTAGTCATCATTTAATCAATCCAAAAGTGGAAAGTAGAAGCCTACAATTATTTTTATATGATCAGATATGATCATCATATAGAAATATTTTGGAAACTTGTTTTTCAAAATCACATATCTCAGGAAGTAATGAATATTTTTCGGTTCTCCAAACGCGAAATTGAAGCTTCATTCGTCCTCTTTGAAGCTAAAAAAAGTTTTTGTGAATCGGTCCACGCGTTCAGATTTGATCCACGTTCGAAGATGAGCCGGTTTTTTTTTCACCCACGCTGAATGTATGTATGTTGTCAATTATATGATCAATTCTTTATTCGACGATATCTAGAGAACGAAGGATCTGATTTTGACCAAATTGGTCTCAATCGACGCGGATTTTTGTCACTCAGAACTGGTTAAATTTTTGATTCGATCGGTCAAGTAGCTTTGAAATTATTCATCGAACAAAAACCCCTAAAAATAAAATAAAAACCACGGTTTTTTCGAGAGCTGATCAAACGATTTTGATGAAAATTAGTATTCAAAGGTTTTTTGGGTCGCTGATAGAGAATCCAAAGTCCGATTTCAAAAAATTTTCATAATGGTCCAAAATTCATCATTTTTTCTCATGAAGCTCTTAATTTGATGGTTTTTCGAATCGTTGATCCAGAATTTGACGTCAAAGATTCAAAGTTCGATTATTTTTCAAGCGGGAAATTTAAAAGCTTTTTCTTTCAGAAAAAAAATTCTCTTCATTTCTGTCCTCATCCCCATGCACACATGCATATTTTTCACTCTCTCCGTTTCACGTCGTTTCGGGACGTTTTATTTTTTTCCTTCACTCTTTGCTTTTCGGTCCAAGCCAGAGTCGCACGGTTTATACCTACTCGCAAAGAGGGTAGGGGTAACTTACACCAACGATTTATGCGTATTAAATATAGGAGCTTTTAACCGCAGCCCCCCAACATCTCGCAGGGTTGAATATTTATGCGCATTTAGTCACTTTATTTCTTCCATTTTGGTATACCTTCATATATATACATATATTTTTTTTCTTTTTTTTCCCTACCGCATGTAGTCTTTCATTTTTTTTTCCACAGAGTTTTTGTATTTTTATTTTAATTCTCCATATCCTGGAGACTCAGCAGAAAAAAACGAAACGAAATTTTATCTCTCTTGTAGAATGATAAAATTGTATATAAAATATTCATCAATTTCATAAATCAATTCCGACCAAGAAAGTTGTCTAATTTGATTCCTTCAATCGTTTTACGGCTTCCGTATTTTCGATCTCAGCCACATAACTCAGTTGGTCAGTGAAAAGTGTTTTATGCAGCATTGACGTACATAAATTTCATTTTATGGGTTATTCAACTCGGCTTGCAGCCCGCTAGGTGAATAGGTGAGTGTACAGAGGTAAACACGCACCCAGGCACTAAAGTGCTCTCTTTGGAGTTCTCAACACGTCGAGGGAGAAGAATTCAAGCACCTGTTTGCATTCAATTTGATTCAATTTCTCCAACCAACGTCACGTCGATTGATAGAAATTTTGATAAAAAAATTACAGAGTCAAGAGTCAGAAATTCTTTTTTGAATGTGTCAATTTATTCTATGGACGCCAAATTCGTTATCAGGGAATGAAAAAACAGTCAGGTAGGGTTTTAATCCTGAAACATCAAAGTAGGTACAGATTTTCAAGTTTATTTTGTGGAAACAAAAAAACTGATTCATCTTGAAAATTTGAGTTTCCAGAGGCTAGAAAAGTCGAGCTTGCGAATATCAAGCTTCAAAAAAATTACAATAAAAGATTTTTTCTAAATTGCAAACTGATAGCCCAGAATATCGAGCTTTGTACATAGAATTCTGAATTTTTGGCCTTTCTTCCCAAACCAAAGGTCAGATCCAAAAATCCTTCGGTTCAAACTTGGATGTAGATGATACAAAAATATTGTATAAATTTCATACCGATTGGATAAACGGTTTCAGAGTTATCGTGGCTTCCCTTTTCATCGCAAGCTCTACTTCATGGTGTCCAAAAGCCGAAAATTTAAAACTAAATTCGATTTTCGTTTCTCCACGGATTTATTCTATTTCCATTCCTCAAGAAAACCTTGAAAAGCTTCGGAAAGAAACGTTCGATTAGATCAGAAGATTTCTATCAGTAAGAGAAAAACTTTTTCCAGAAATCTGATCGAAGATCGTGGCCAAATTTTTATCCAAACTCGATCAGCGATTTCTATCCGTTAAAACGTATCAAAAAATGAACTAGAATTGATGGAAAAACTGAAATTGAGTTTTTCAAAATCGAATTCCAACTGCTCAGGTTCTTCGAGCTTTGAAAATCAATTACAGCCGGACCCCATATATTTTCGAACTTATATTTCACTCTACGGGCTCGGGGCTCAGAGATAAGACCTGGGGTCAAATTCTCGATAACCCGACCCTGACGTAGCTGACCCGAGTTAGTGGCTTATAATCATTAGATTCGGAGCGTTTTTACGATTATCAAAATTATGGCCATTAGCCTGTCAACACTCTAGACTCAACTTTTTTCTATTCTCTTCTTTTTTTTCTATCGACGATTTTCTCGGTCTTTCTCTTCCCCCTCCCACGCATCTGACGCAAATGAATTCGTTCAAATTAGTTTATTGAAACGCTCACAGCTTGAAAATTTCGGGATTCACCCCCGCAGCCTCATCAAGACCCTTAACGAGCTTTCCAACGTCGTTTTAATCGGGGTTATAAAACCAGGCTGGGAGGGGTCGCCCAGCTTTTTTCTTCAATCATTTTCCCAATCATCCAACAGAAACTGAGAGCCTCGAGGTCACCAGGAGAAATAAAATCACTCCTGATTCATATATTGTTTTTCAAAATTGAAGGTTTTTGGATCCTTTGAAGACAACCCTTAATTACTGTGATGTCCAAAATTTTCCATGAATTATCAATTATTTTCTAAGGATTACACAAGATTTTCCTAAGGTCGTTGAAAGTCTCAGTGCTTTTCATGATAAAATAACAAAAAAATAAATAAATGTAAATGACAGATTTCTGACTACTTTCTTTCTTCACGATTCCTTTCGACTCAAAATTGGACAGTGTCTCGTGGATTCTCCCGCTTGATACTGCCCCGCATGTTTATTAATTCTGTAAATCGAGACCTGCGATAATCTCGCTCCTAAATCTTCGTTCCAACGTTATTGAGGTCAGAGGGTTGTGGTTAGAGCAATAAACAACAGACTTTGAGTGATATTCGGTAATTTTCCCCTGCCACCCACCTTTCCACTCTACCTTCGTTACCTCGAGAGCTTTTAATGCAAAGTTTTGTGCCCGGAGGGGCAAAATTACTTCAGACCACATCACAGACTTCCTGCAGACTTCAAGTCACTCAATACGTATATTCGTACAAAGGGTAATAAAAATAATTGGCTGTATGGACGCTAGAAACAGGGCAGGGTTCACAAATTGAGGGGGGAAGGGGGTAGGGTTGAAATTTAAACTCTAATCGACGATAATATAACGGACAATTTTTCTACCACTCGCTATAACGCTATCAAAAAAGAAATTAAAACGAGTCGAAGGGTCGGATTCCCTTCACGTGTTTCGAGACCATCTCCGCTATTTTTGTGATTAGCTGATCTCTAATCAGTTTTAGACACGAATTTAAAGAGAAGAAGGCGAAATTCTGGAAGGTGAGGAGAAAATTTGATGAGTTTAAGTCATTTATTCCAACGGTCAGGGGAGGTTCTCTTTTTATTTCGATAACAGCCACCCCACCAGAAATCGACGTTCGCTCATTTGTGGGTCGAGGTTTGTACCGCGGGTTACGAGGTCTTTGATTGCCGGCAATTAAAACCGCAATGATAAAGTGAATGTACCGCGGTCCAATTGCCGTACATGGTGTCCCAGAAGACGGGATATCGCTCTCGGTTGTTACGAGGCGACACCCCCGACCCACGGAGCCTGTGGGCCATTCGCGGATAGATTGAGGATAGAATTACTACAGAAATAAGGGAAATATGTACTAAGGTCGAAATAGTAATTGAAATATGGAAAATTGTGGGAGATGTTTATTTAGCTTTCAAATTTTTATACTGACTAAGAAAAAGGATTTTTCTAGATTGATCGATTTTTAAATCTCAGCATATCAAAAAACAGCTCTGACTGATTGTTTGGGAGAGTGAACTGAGTACTGACTCCAAATTTCATCAAAGAATATTGAAAATTGTAGGAGTTATCGAACTTTGAAATTTTAGATGGGTCATTTGCAACGGAAATAGGAAAATTCATAACTTCTACAATTTTTTATATTATTGACCGAAATTTGGTGAGTGCGTTCGGCGTGGAGAAAAGAATTTAGGAAAAAATCGACAACTTTTTGAGATCAATACTTTCCGAGGTCCTCCAGCTCTTTATTTTCTGCTAGATAAATTGAAGATTTCAATGAAGATCCTGTACAACGACAATTATAAAAATTCATAGCTTCTACAATCTTTAATATTTTTGACCGAAATTTGGTGAGTATGTTCAGTGTGGAGAAAAGAATTGAGAAAAAAATCGACAACTTCATCAGATCAATACTTTCCGAGGTCCTCCGGCTCTTCATTTTCTGCTAGATAAATTGAAAATTTCAATGAAGATCCTGTACAACGACAATTATAAAAATTCATAGCTTCTACAATCTTTAATATTTTTGACCGAAATTTGGTGAGTATGTTCAGTGTGGGAAAAAGGATTGAGAAAAAAATCGACAACTTTTTGAGATCAATACTTCCCGAGGTCCTCCCACTTTTCATTTTCTGCTAGATCATTTCGAAGTTTCAGATATAATCATTTGCAACGAAAATTATAAAAATTCATAACTTCTATAATCTTCAATATTCTTGACTGAAATTTGGTTTTTAAATTGATTGTGTAGAACCACATTGAGGAAAAAATCGTCACCCATTTGCGACTAACGCGTCTCAAGATACTTCCGAGCTTTTGTTATTCTGACAGCTATTTTCCATCTTGAGAATAATTACGAGGGTCTACCGGTTCCGATAAATTGATAAAAATCGAGGCTATGAATTTTCAATTACCGTATATAACTTCATCCGCACTGATTATACAGCATAACCATAGTAGCGCGGGGGGGTGTTCAGCGCAGTAAACCGTTCCCTGATTAACTATCGATTAGTCATTAGCCTCGACGCAAATCCCAAACGATTTCCCGCACTTTCTCTCTAATTACTCGAGTGTTACATAGGAATTGATGCACATATGTACGAGCTTGTATCTATCGCAGATAATACAGAGGCATAAGGGATGTTTTTTTATTTTTTCATTTTTAATCCACTGGGATTACAAGCAATTTCCACATCGCCGCGGTACGCATGGAGAACCTTGAATATTTAGATTGAAATTTTTTCCTCCTCATACTCTCCGCTTTATCTTCATATAACGAAACGAGGATTTCAATCCGAGGGATGAAACACTACGCCTCCGCGGGATCTTAAACTTGAATCAGGATAAAAATTGAAAGGATTCGTTCGTTCGGGTGCGGAAGAAAAGAAAAATAAACGAGCCAATGATGACTCTGCCAATATTTGACTCTGAACCGCGATTAATTATTATATTGATCCGATCAATATTCGATTTCACAAGTTTCACAGAACCGCGAAATCTCAGGGGCGATATCCTCGAGGATTTTAATAACCAGATTCTCAATTAGCATTTAAACCTCCGTGATACCTTTTCATAACCCTCGCGAAAGACTTTAGACTTTCACAAGTTTCTTTAGAAAAAATAATTTGTTTAATCAATCTGAGAAGATTTCTGACCCTCAATCTATAATTCTTAATTGAAAGTCACTCTTTTTTTTAACACGAACTCGAGCACATTGTAAAACTTCTACTTCTCACCCTAGTGCTTTTCCTTTTTGAATGAACAAAAACTTATAAATCATCCTATTCAAACAAAAACGAGATTAATTCGGTTTTTTATTTCCAAATTTGATATCAGAATTGCAGAAAAATGCCCAAAAATGTTATAATTTTAGAGAAACGATTCACATTCTGGGTTAAATTATTTTGGGTCAATTATTAAAAAATGGGAATTGAGCGATTTTTTGCTTGATTCGTTGCTAAAAACTACAAGATCTTATCAAACCCTATGAATAATTTCCCCTGAAAAACTACTAAGCCTCAAAAACTGATTCTGAATCGTAGTCAATAAAAAGACAGCAAAAAAAATGAAAATCCCAAAATTTATGCGTTCGGAATAAAGTTTCATATTTTAGAACGTGGAGGAATGTTTTTTATGCCCCTATTTGAGCTGGTGAGAACCCAGAATATCCTGAGAAGATAAAACAAACTTGAGAAGAAAATAGGCGAATAGATATGATAAATGTTGTGCCTGGGTTCCATCTGTTCAAATAATTTCAGATTATTTAGTGTCTAGCTGGTTCTACTTACACTGCGATACAGTTTATTTGGAGAAAACAGCCCTTCACGGTCTCCGATCTTATCTCCCATAGGGCAGACGCGGAGTGTCTCGGTTTGTATATATTTTCAGATAACTATGTTTATTTATCCTCACTTTCGAACGTCTTTCTGCTGTCGAGGGAGTCTAGATCTAACGGACGTGGATCTATGAAGAGGATGAAAAAGAGAAGCCATTTTCTTTATTTCTATTGGAATACGTTCATTGCTGAGATTGTTAATCAATTGCTTTTAGGTCCTCAAAAGTTGGAAGAAAGGTAGGTTGATTTTAGCTACATTTTTTCGTATTTTTATGGCCACTCGGTACACTTTTTTGTATCCAACTTACGAAACCTGGTTCCAACTCGAAGGATCCTGAGTCAGTCCGAAGCTACTGATAACAAGACTCTGTGTGCGAAATTTCAGCGAAATCGGTCGATTAGATCCGGAGTAATCGACCAAAACGTGATCAAAAGTGTCCTTCTGAAAAAATTCGGATAGAAATTGGGCCTCATTTATCCGTTTCACTAAAACCGTCGCCATGTCGTCAATTTTCTGAATTTTTTGATCAGATTGGACTCGAAATGTTCCAAAAATATCGCACTGGATAAACAGGGCAGGAGGTCCAAAACGTGATCGAAACCATGCGGATAGAAATTGGGCCTCATTTATCCGTTGTCACTAAAGACCGTCGCTATTTCGTCAATTGTAAAAAATGTTCCCGAAACATTGGACTACACAAACAGGACATCCAAAACGTGATCGAAAATATTCGGATAGCAGTTGGGCCTCATTTATCCGTTTCACTAAAACCGTCGCCATCTCGTCAATTTTCGGAATTTTTTGACCAGATTGGACTCGAAATGTTCCAAACATATCGGACTACATAAACAGGGCAGGAAGTCGAAAGCGTGATAAAAAATATTCGGATAGAAGTTGGGCCTCATTTATCCGTTTCACTAAAACCGTCGCCAATTCGTCAATTTTAGCAATTTTCAGACCATATCGGGATCAAAATGTTCCCGAAACTTTGGACTACAGAAACAGGACATGAGGTCCAAAACGTGATCGAAAATATTCGGATAAAAGTTGGGCCTTATTTATCCGTTTCACTAAAACCGTCGCCATTTCGTCAATTTTAGGAATTTTTCGACCAGATTGGGCTCAAAATGTTCAGAAAAAAAAGGTCCACAAGACTAACCGTAAAATTCTTGGGGTCTAAAATCACTCTATCGTCCGCTATCATAACCCAAGATTGAACGTTCTAAAAAGTCAAAATTCCCAAACGTTTTTCCCTCTATCCATCTAAAATGTCAGTCCAAAGACCTCGAAGTCCAGCGTCCGCGTGGTCCGTACCATTATATTCCATCACCCAGGTATTTACGAGACGGTATGTAACACAGGTGAGAGATTTTCACCGCGTGTGGTTGTACCTACTACAGGATATCAGCCTCCCGAAGCCGTACCAAAGGTGAGGTAAGAAGAGGCACTGCGCGGATGCCCATTCGACAAATTGACACGTACGTGTGGTGCGCGCATGTGCGATCGTGAATTCGTGTAGTGGGTAAAATGCGGCAGAGCGGAGGTGGGGGGGAGTGCAGCGCGCACAGCGGAGCGCAGCGAGGGCCTCCTCTCGTATGACCAGCCATGTGCGCATTCTTAAAGGATTGGTCACAGTGTGGCCCGAGCATGGAGAAGAAGGGAGGAGAAGAGTATAGAGGAGCGAAACTTTCACGAGATATAATACCACCCGACGTGTATCCATCCGTGACCCGACGGGATCGTTGAGGCTGTGGGAAGTTTAATTGTACGGCATTAAAAAATAGAAATGAAAAAAAAAACGGAATGGAAAATAACACTTTGATTTGGCGGAATTAGTTCTTCTGTTTTTTCTCTTGTTTTTTTGTCAAAAATAATTTTATCATTACATTGAATGCGATTTTGAGACTGTATGTACTCTAAAACTGGTATTTTAGAGTCTTCCGCCATGTATGTGTATGAAAAGAGAAAAAAGTTTCCTGCGCGAGACTCCACCGAGTCTTTTTTGCCCAATACAGTTTTTCGGATAGGATAAAAAGATCCCTAATCACATGCATGGACTGGAAATTTTCTTATTTCATGTAGAATTTTGTCACATCAGTTATCGAATTCGATTGATATTCTAGGCGCGAGACTCCACCGAGTCGCCAATACAGTTTTTCGGATAAGATAAAGAGATTTCTACTCACATGGACTGGAAATACTCCTATTTCGTGTAGATTTTTGTCATATTAGATACTGGATCCAATCATTATTTTATGCGCGAGACTCCACCGAGTCTTTTTTGCCCAATACAGTTTTTCGGATAGGATAAAAAGATCCCTAATCACATGCATGGACTGGAAATTTTCTTATTTCATGTAGAGTTTTGTCACATCAGATATCGAATTCGATTGATATTCTAGGCGCGAGACTCCACCGAGTCGCCAATACAGTTTTTCGGATGAGATAAAGAGATTTCTAATCACATGGACCAGAAATACTCCTATTTCATGTAGATTTTTGTCATATTAGATACTGGATCCAATCATTATTTTATGCGCGAGACTCCACCGAGTCTTTTTTGCCCAATACAGTTTTTCGGATAGGATAAAAAGATCCCTAATCACATGCATGGACTGGAAATTTTCTTATTTCATGTAGAATTTTGTCACATCAGTTATCGAATTCGATTGATATTCTAGGCGCGAGACTCCACCGAGTCGCCAATACAGTTTTTCGGATAAGATAAAGAGATTTCTACTCACATGGACTGGAAATACTCCTATTTCGTGTAGATTTTTGTCATATTAGATACTGGATCCAATCATTATTTTATGCGCGAGACTCCACCGAGTCTTTTTTGCCCAATACAGTTTTTCGGATAGGATAAAAAGATCCCTAATCACATGCATGGACTGGAAATTTTCTTATTTCATGTAGAGTTTTGTCACATCAGATATCGAATTCGATTGATATTCTAGGCGCGAGACTCACCGAGTCGCCAATACAGTTTTTCGATGAGATAAAGAGATTTCTAATCACATGGACTCGAATTACTCCTATTTCATGTAGATTTTTGTCATATTAGATACTGGATCCAATCATTATTTTATGCGCGAGACTCCACCGAGTCTTTTTTGCCCAATACAGTTTTTCGATAGGATAAAAGATCCCTAATCACATGCATGGACTGGAAATTTTCTTATTTCATGTAGAGTTTTGTCACATCAGATATCGAATTCGATTGATATTCTAGGCGCGAGACTCCACCGAGTCGCCAATACAGTTTTTCGGATGAGATAAAGAGATTTCTAATCACATGGACTGGAATTACTCCTATTTCATGTAGATTTTTGTCATATTAGATACTGGATCCAATCATTATTTTATACGCGAGACTCCACCGAGTCTTTTTTGCCCAATACAGTTTTTCGGATAGGATAAAAAGATCCCTAATCACATGCATGGACTGGAAATTTTCTTATTTCATGTAGAATTTTGTCACATCAGTTATCGAATTCGATTGATATTCTAGGCGCGAGACTCCACCGAGTCGCCAATACAGTTTTTCGGATAAGATAAAGAGATTTCTACTCACATGGACTGGAAATACTCCTATTTCATGTAGATTTTTGTCATATTAGATACTGGATCCAATCATTATTTTATGCGCGAGACTCCACCGAGTCTTTTTTGCCCAATACAGTTTTTCGGATAGGATAAAAAGATCCCTAATCACATGCATGGACTGGAAATTTTCTTATTTCATGTAGAGTTTTGTCACATCAGATATCGAATTCGATTGATATTCTAGGCGCGAGACTCCACCGAGTTGCCAATACAGTTTTTCGGATGAGATAAAGAGATTTCTAATCACATGGACTGGAATTACTCCTATTTCATGTAGATTTTTGTCATATTAGATACTGGATCCAATCATTATTTTATACGCGAGACTCAACCGAGTCTTTTTTTAGCCAATACAGTTTTTCGGATAAAAAGAAGAACTATCTCTAATCACATGGACTCAACATACTCGTATTTCATGTGAAATTTTGTCATATTGGCTAATCGAATTCAATGAATATTTTAGGCGCGAGACTCTACCGAGTCTTTTTCTACCTGCTACAGTTTTTCTGGATCAAATGAAAAGACATTCATTGAATGAAAACATTCTTGTTTCATGTGGAGTTTTGTCATATTAGAAATTGAATTCAGTAATTATTTCAGGCCCGAGACTCTGCCGAGTCTCTAGATCTAACAAAATTTTTTTTTTTATTTTTTCTTGTGGGGAAAAGAATTCTCGAAATAATCTGACTTGAATTAGTACTTTCAATTCATGTGATCGTTTTTTTTCTTGTTTCTCATGAAATTAGGGTAGAGAATCGTTATTAGAAGTGAATAAAATTTATGAAAGTTTGAAAACGTATAATTTTAAATTAATTGTACAGAGTTGAACATTTGACACAGACGCTTGTTCATCCTAAAGTCATTAAGACGCATTTGGGAAGCAACTAATTCGTGTATTTTTACACGAGTCACATTAAGTGGGACTCAATACTTCAGGAATCAAGAAGAACGTACTTCTAATATTCTTCTTTTGATTAATTTTTTTACGCCTTTCAGATTTGTTGGCTGTTCAATTTTATTTTTCAAAATTCCAACGGGAGCTTTAAAAGCAGCGAATATGCGACAGATTCAAACTACAGCCATTGAACCAAATTCAATTCTTGTATTGTTAAAATTATGCTATAGTTCCATTAAGTGATTTTCTGGATTTTCAAAAGTAGGTTGAAAAATCCATTTCTTTCAACAATTCAAAATGTTTTTCTGCATTCAATATATTTAGAATCATTTTTCATCCAATTTCGATTCATTCCATGTTTTACTGTTTTGTTCAAAAATTCCAAGATTCAAAATTTTCTCACAATTTTGAGTATATCGATTTGAAAGAAAAAATTTCCGAGCTACACAGAACAATTTCAACTCAATGTTGTCCAATTTCAAAGCAATTTATAAACTAATTAATCCACAATTTCGTCATTAGAAAAAATAGCCCCTTGTTGAATCACCTCCTTGATTCGTCCTCTCAATTTCCTCACAGTTTGACCAACATACGGTTTTGAATTTAAAAAAAAGGCATGATTATAAATATATTCAAAATTCTCTTAAATTTAAAACTATAATAAAACTGTGTTTAATTAATAATTACTTGAAAAAATACGAGGTATTCGCGGTATCTAAAACAAAAAAACCATAAAAATAACAAAAGCAAGCAGAATAAAAAAAAAAAGAAAAAAAAATTTAGTTACAACCATAGCATTCAGGCATAATAGGTTGTACGACACGTTTAAGGCGTGGAAAGATGCGGTTTAATCAACGTAAAAACTTCTACGGCGGCGGGGGGAGGGGGGGCACCTCTCAGAGCCCGGATACGCTTCCTGACCAAAGTTAAAACGTATTATATTATTATATATATAGGTTCAAAAGTCGTAAAATGTGGTGAGGAAACTGTAAAAGAAAGAAAGGCTAGAAAAACAATTAAAAAAAAAGAAGGAAAATAAACGAAAATTCTTTAATTTCATGAAATTTTGTCTACATAATACTATATCATTTTTTATTATTGTATTTGGCTACCTCAAGTCTTTGGCATACCTGCCGCCGTCACCATTTTTGATCCTGTACGTGGCCAGCGACCAAATAGTTATCGTCCTGCGACGAGGACCTTCAGGGCTGTAAATATCCTCGATCCCTTTCAAATATGGGGATTGTTTGATGTTACGTCGTCGCTGACAGGACCGTGGCTAAAAAATAACACCAGGAATTTTCCCCCCTTTTTGGACATTTGGTCAGTTAGAGACGGTTTTTCAATTTAAAGATGATATTATGATGACTTTAGAAATTCTCTATGACAGTCAAAAAAGTGCCTCAAATTGGGTTTTTTTTTTCCTCTTTTGCCATTTATCGACCGCCATTTTTGATATTGAGATTCTGACATCAAATTTGAATTTTGAACCCCCGAAAAAAACGAGACCTCACAATTTTTATACCAATCAAACAATGTTTTATTTTATTGTTTTAGGTCATGATTTTCGTGATGTCATTATTCCAAAATTTCCACGATTTTTTTTTTCTTACTGATTTTCATTCAAAATCATATAAAATAAAATTAACATTCTCACACTGTTCACAACCTGCAAGATCCTGAGCAAACGAATTTTGTCCATGAAACAACAACAACGGCAAAAAAAAGACAAAAAAAAGCCGAAACTAGCAAATTTTTTGCAGAATTCTAGATTTCAAAATCTTATATTTTGAACACGTATCTCAAGTTCGTGTTAAAGTCAGCGATTATTTATTGTGAAGAAAAAAAAAACCGACCGAAAGAGGTAGAAGAGAAAAAATTTGGGGTCGGATAATAGAATTGTCAAATATCGTACGTTTCATTTTTTTCTTTTATACAGAGAGAAGATGTGTCTCGAAGATTGTGTGTAAAATAAGATGCTGTGACTGCAGATAGACAGAGAGAGAAAGAGAGAAGCCCGAGTTGGATCGTATTAGGGCGTTGTCGCGCGTTCCCTCAACTGGCACTATTTCCGGTCCCGTAAACCTGCGGACCGTGGCAGCTAACGAAGCTACCGCTAAAGACAAAGAGGGTGGAAAAATATCCGTTTTAATCGACTCGAACGCCCATTCGATGTCCCCGGGTGACAGCGAGAAGAAGAAAAAGAGAAAAGAGAAAAGAAAAAAAATACAGAAGCAGAAGTAGAAAAACAAGAAAGGAGAGCTCTTCTAATCCTCCTTTTTGTGCACGCGTACCAATTGAGGAACGAGGGAAGAGGGAAATTGAATCGTTTCTGAATCTACATAAATTCGTTGTTGATTCGAAAGGCGGCGGAAACCGCGAGGGAGGAGAAGAAATGAAGTGAGGTTATGTCGGAATGAAGAGAAGCAAAAAGGAAGGAACGTGTGACCGAGAGGAGGAGGAGGTTTGAGAGAGAGAGGCTGAAACTCGTGATGGCCTCTTTGCATGTTACGATTCAACGTTCGCGCCTGGGGCTGCCCAAATGACCAGCCATAAACTTGTAATGAGCCCTTAGTTCCTGGGCTGCCCTATACCAACCGCGTGCCCATACGGAATGGAATATATGAATGCGCGTATGCGCGGACGCTTAGATACGCTTCAAATATGAATTATTCCGGTTTCGAATGGGTTTCACGTTTTAATATTGTGAAAAAATTCATCAGGAATAATATGGAAATTAGTTACTCTCGTTCGTTCGCCGTATGCGAAATCGTAGTATGCGATCACGTAACCGGAGAAACAGCTTGAAAAAATATACCAAATGTCACACTGAACGATAAAAATTGCAGAACCAGGATTTTATTGAGTCAATGGTTACTCAGTTTTTCCAAAATACCCAAGTCCTTGGATCCCATATCAGAAAAAGAGGAGGATAGAGCGATTCTGTATTCAATTTTGAACAAAAAACATTCAGACACATTTTGGATTGGATGAAAAATGTGGAAATGGCACCAAAACTAAGAAATTTTGAGAAGCTCAGGTAGTAGCGTCATGACTATGGAATTGACCAGAACTGCATCCAAAAGCTACGAAACTTCGAAATCGTGATGCTAACATCATGAATTCCGGGTCATTTCTTCATTTTTGCTTCCATCCCAAATGCTTCTTGTTCAAAATAGCATTTTTTGCATTCCTCTAATTCTGAACGAACCACTTGCGCGATTTTTGCCAAAATTTTGACCATTGTGCTTCCATGGTTTTCCAAATGGCTGACATCAAAGCGACACACAGTCACACAGTCACACAGACGCTCGTCCTCATCTCGAGGTGATATTTTGAAAAAGTATTTTTACCGCGGTTCTCCAGTGGCCGTCAATCATCGCCTCATAGTCCGCTTCCAAGACGTATCCCAGAGACGCCGTTGTGTTGATCCTGACTCTGATAAATCGACTGTAATCGACGATTATATGTTAGAAATGATTACCCTCCATATTCACGTCTTGGATTATTATTCGATTCCACCTCCTTCTTCTTCTCCTCACCTCTTTCTCTATTCCCGCTCATTTCCAGACGTGGTATCAATGATTCCTTTCTACCACGGACCAGCCACTCTTTCGTCATCTATTTTTTAAATTTATTGTACTCCATCAACGCCACGTAGCTTTGTTACCCGGTTATAGACCGAATTCCGACAGTGAATCATGAAGCCACTATCCAATCTCTTTTTAGCCCCTTTTCAATCTCGTCGCATTGCTTTTCAAGCAGACAAGACGAAAAACAAAACGAAAAATTTCCAGCGATCATTAGAAACCGTCTCCAGTGGAAAATTGTGGCTCCAAACGTTGACAAAAACCAGGAAAACTTTAAAGCAGATGGTCTTTCCGACACAGATTTCGTTTGGTGACGATAAACTCCCAAAAGAAAAGAAAATTCGTGTCCGCCAAGTACATTAAACGACCTTTTGCCGTTCTTTTCAGGTGCTAATTCAGCATTCATTTAGATTCTTCCACCATATTTGTTACAGTGAGTGACTCGATGATGAAGAAAATTGAGAAACCAAGTACAACAATTTCTTCTGAAATCTTCCAGGCCCATCGTTCCGAATAATTCGAAAATTGTTGCTCCAAACGTGATTGAATTTTACAAAAACCAGGAAAACTTTGAAGCAGACGGTATTTCAGACACTGATTTCGTTTGGCGACGATAAACTCCCAAAAGAAAAGAAAATTCGTGTCCGCCAAGTACATTAAACGACCTTTTGCTGTTCTTTTCAGGTGCTAATTCAGGATTCATTTAGACTCTTCCACCATATTTGTTACAGTGAATGACTCGATGATGAAGAAAATTGAGAAACCAAGTACAACAATTTCTTCTGAAATCTTCCAGGCCCATCGTTCCGAATAATTCGAAAATTGTTGCTCCAAATGTGATTGAATTTTACAAAAACCAGGAAAACTTTGAAGCAGAGGGTATTTCAGACACTGATTTCGTTTGGCGACGATAAACTCCCAAAAGAAAAGAAGGTTCGCGTCCGCCAAGTACATTAAACGACCTTTTGCTGTTCTTTTCAGGTGCTAATTCAGCATTCATTTAGACTCTTCCACCATATTCGTTACAGTGAATGACTCGATGATGAAGAAAATTGAGAAACCAAGTACAACAATTTCTTCTGAAATCTTCCAGGCCCATCGTTCCGAATAATTCGAAAATTGTTGCTCCAAACGTGATTGAATTTTACAAAAACCAGGAAAACTTTGAAGCAGACGGTATTTCAGAAACTGATTTCGTTTGGTGACGATAAACTCCCAAAAGAAAAGAAAATTCGTGTCCGCCAAGTACATTAAACGACCTTTTGCTGTTCTTTTCAGGTGCTAATTCAGCATTCATTTAGACTCTTCCACCATACTTGTTATAGTGAATGACGTGATGAAGAAAATTGAGAATCTACGACCTCATGACACTAGATTCGTTTCTTCCGGAATTCTGACGTCATTTCAACACCTTGAAATCGGTTTTTGTCAAAAAAAAACGTCATCGAGTCACTTAAGTCAGTTTTTTTTTCAAAAGTAGGATGAAAATGTGTGAAAAAAAACGCAAATGCTATCAGAAAAAGTGGATAATGCGTGCATAGTTACACGTGTAAAGAGGTAACAGAATAATTTATGGCGTTGAGATTAACCCCATGAAGACCACCCCGAAAGAGACGATAAATATCCTGCTAAATATCGAAATGGAGCAACAAATGACTGCTGGTTTTAAAAAAGAGATCACAAAAATAAAAAGAGCGTAGAAGAAGCGCGGGGTGTTTGGAAAAATAGAATCTAGAGGAGAGAAAGAATCGAGGTGGTGACCCGGCTCTCAACGAGCGTCGAGGCATTATTTTAGGATGGCAAGATAAGTTGGCCACGATTAATCATAATGTTGGTAAAACACTTTGGGTTTAACGGATGTGCAGTTAAACGTCGCCAAGGCGACCAACTACCGGAGGCCGGGTCCAGGGGCCACCGGGGATTTCTTTAGCTTATAAATAAACGCCGGTGTAAGTGAGCGGGTACTGGAACGAGTCTAAAAAGACAGAAATGAGGAACGCATATGCAGCCACGGACAGGAAATTCTAATCTATATTTTAATCATCACACAAATACCGAATATCGGGCTCCCAGCTATAATCCACGAGTTTCTTGGCATTATATTTATCGCCTCATAGCCGGTAACACGTTCGGTCCTAATCTCGGACCATAAAGATCATCTCTCATCGAAATCTAACTCTTTCTTCATCGACCCTACGGCGAGTGCGGATCGTTAAACTAGCGTCCTTTTGGTCTTAATTATTTTCTAAATCGGGCCTGCAACAATTTTCATTCAGCTTCTCCATCCTATCGTTTCAGAGAAGGAGAAAAGACATTATTTTCAAGTATATATGTTAAATTGATCATATAATAGATCGACGTTTTTTTAAACCCTTTTTTCAAGTCCACGTATCTCGATAAGGCATGAGAATTTTTGGGCTTTAAAAAAGCGAAATTGAAGCTTCATTCGTCCTCTTCAAAGCTGTGAAAAGTTTTCGAAAATCGGTTTACGCGTTCAGATTTTATCCACGTTTAAAGAGGAGCCGGTTTTTTTTTTTTTTTGCGCCACGCTGAATCTATGTTATCAATTATATGAATTATTCTTCGTTCGACGATATCTCGAGAACGCGAGATCCGATTTTGACCATATTGGTCTCAATCGACGCGGATTTTTGTCCCTCAGAACTGGTCAGATTTTGGATTCGATTAGTCCAGTGGTTTTTCAATTATTAGAAAAACAAAATTCGAATTTATCTTATCTCGAAAACGAACTGAACGATTTCCAGTTCCTCAAAGTTTTCGGGTTGCTGATCACTAATTCGAGGTGAGAATTGCAAAATTCAAAATGGCGGATCGAATATGCGGTAAAAAATCTAAGAATTCGAGGTCATATTTTGTATAAAAAATTCGAAACTTGTGAGATGAATTTTAGACAAATTTTTTTCTTCTTCGATCGTGAATCTATTTATGAATCGTTTCTTCCTTATTTCAACATCTTCAACACGTCCGATGAAACGATTTGATAAACGGAGGTCGATTCATGCGCCCAAACTCTGAATCGTAAACTATGAATGTTAGCTTTTTGGTGACGTTCTTCGGACCCTGACCGTCGTTAATATAATTTAGTGGTTTTGACACGAGATAAAAAGCTATAATCTTTCACGAAATTAAAATTTCACTATATTTCAATTATCATAAATGTCTGAGATATAATTTCAACGGAATTGAGTCGATAAATTGATTCTTCAGAATAATCAGGTTCATTGATTCTGCCAAGTGAGCTGTGGGCGCCGTTTTTTTATCATTCCAAGGACTCAAAATCAATGAAAAAAAAGTGACTCGAGGAATAGAAGCGAAATAAATAAGGGAGAGAGGTGGATAGGTACTGGAGGCGAATTCGCAACGGGCAGTTTTGCCGGAGATTAATTGCAGAGGCAGAAAGTCAGGCAGTCAGGCAGCAGTCAGGCGGGGCAGAGTGAGTAGAGTTCTTGAAAGTGTGTGCATACACGTGTAGTGCATGTTGCACGGGTTCTATGCTATACGTGGTTGAGTAAACCCAACCAACTCGCGACTCCGGAGAAGCAGAAGAAGAAGAAGAAGAAGAAGAAGAAGAACCCGACGCAGGAAGACGCGACGCCACCACGCGATCCCGTATCATTTTTAAACACTGGCTATATCCTCGCAAATAGGCTTGTAATTGAAGGGCAATTTACTCGTGGATTTTAGACACGAGAAACCGGCAAACGCGGATTTTCGTATCCTACCGAACGCGACGCGAGATCAAGAGACTCGGTAGAGTCTCGCGCCAAGTACATTAAAAAAAATTTTTTTAAACGCCGCGCGTAGACTCACCGAGTCTATTTACCCGAACGGGAGCTATTCGCGGTGGTGGGGGTAATCAGAATCTCTGTTTTCTTCCATTTAGCGACCTCCATGGGTCTGGAGAATTATTATATTAGATTGTCGGTACGAAAAGCTTTCATTTGAGCCCTATTTCGATTGAATCCGTGCACGTAAAGATAAGATATGAGTAATTGAAAGATCTGACAGGTCCGTTTCACTCGATTATTTTTCGTCGTCGTCTCCTCCGGACTTTGCCACGGCCTATGAGTATAAAAATCAGAGAAGAGCGGCGGTATCTAGTAGATAGACTACGCAGAGAGCAGACGAGAAGAGAGAGTACCCTCAGTCAGTGGCTAGGTGGCGCCGTTGTCGAGATTGAATTCGGCAAATTTTTCCGCCTCTTTCTTTTATTATCCGATTGATGAGTCTTGCGCGAAGTATTTTCATTCATATACGTATATCGACCACTCGATAGTCGGGACTCGGGACAACAGCGATCCGAGTACCTGAGGCGTATTCGCGTTGGGATCAAAGTGATTTTCATCATAATGATGTGCCAATCAGATGTCGAATAGCACCGCTCTGAAGTTAGGCGCTATGATCTGATTGGCTGGATTGGTTCATCATTATGATAAAAATCACTTCTAGCCCCAACGCGAATGCGCCTCTGGCATTGGCCGCCGGAATCACGAGTTAGATCGAATCGAGAATGTAGACAAGCCGCCATCTTTAATGTAACAGATCGAGAATCGATTGACCGAAACTGCTAGCTATAGCGTGTTCGCGTCGGCTGCTTCGGTTTGACATTTCATTCCACTCGTTATCACTACGTGATATTGAGATACATGATGTGATGTGAGAGTCATTACCGACAAAGTGAAACAAGATGGGCTTTGAAGTTTATGTATTCAGCTCGACATCGTATGGAAATCGCGAGCCTGTTTCATGGAAAAATCAAGTTATGAGGTTATCAGAGTCAATCAATTAGATCAATCACAAAGCCTTGGGTATATTGGTCGTTTATACATTGATTATATGTTCATGATCCAGGTGTTAAATATCAAGAGACTTTGTAGAGTATCGAGGCAAGTACATTACGAACAAAAAAAATTGTGTGAGTTCCGGAGGGACTATTTCGTGGACGAGCTATTGATATATCGACGCATCCTGAGAAAGCAGATGAATCTCAGCGGGAAGTCTAGAGCAGACGAGTTGAAATATGCTTTGAGACAAGTATATAAGTCCGTAACACTTCATACAGAGTTTTCTGAGTTACGTGTGAGTTCTGGACTGTCCGCCGAATACGTCCATCCATTCTGACCTTGACGATATGATCAATTGTTTGATCGCTTTGATTATAGTTATCGCACGCCTACTTATAGCTCTATGGAAGAAATGTGTACGTTGCGGTATACTCAGGGAGTTTGCTTCGATGACTCAGCTTTTAATTTTCACATCACGGCATACTTATTAGACTACTGGAGTTACGCGACTTGAAATCATCGGGTTCTAACTTCTAAGAATACCTTGGTGGACCGGATGGAACAGACGAATCTTGCCATGCAATTTATAACAGAAGCACTATCCCGGAAGCCTTTATTGAGTGAATACCAATGATTATTTATACACTGATTTTCAGACTTTCTTACTGTGAACATTTTTTAAGATTTAATTTGTAATGAGCAGTGACTATAACCCTACCTGTAAGTAACTCCGCTGTGGCCGCGCCCAAGCCCGGATGAGAAGGGAGGAGGGCCGCGCACAGGGTTCCACGTTGCGAATATTTACTATGAATGATTTTGACGGATCAATTTATGCAACCCAATAAGGGTTAATATTTCACGTGTGCTCCTAAGCAAGAGTCAGAGTTATAGAAATCAACTGGACATACATTTACGCGTTCTCATCAACATTTCCGACAATATTTTGCGTTTTACGGCGCTTATTAACAAAAAATTCAAGATTTTTCACCGTCTATCCAATGGGATATACTCAATAGAAATAATCGGTCAGAAAAATACAGACAACCGAGCGAGCATAGCGAGTGAGGATCTACGAAGACCCCATCGAGCAAGCACAGCGAGCTAGCGCAGTTAGCAGCAAGTAAAAAAAATATACAAAAAGTAGTGATATCCCCCAAAAAGCACCTCTGGTGCAAAAACCTTTCGCCAAGTACAT